>UESW01004233.1:424067-532771 GCA_900491605.1 Calamus simplicifolius | reverse complement strand
TTCATCTCCTCAACCACGAAGTTAGGTCTTGAATCATGTTCTCATAATAAAAATAAAAATCAGATTATGGGGATATATGCTCTTCTCTAACAATAAAATATATATCCTTTATATTAAACATGATTCATTGTATATTCTATTTAGTTTTTATCTGATTTTTTAAATTAAAATCTAAATTTCAATGGTTATATTAATCTAAAATCCTCTCTGATGAGGAAATGTTTACCGAAGATTCCAAACATTTGTTGAACTAAAACACTAACACTTGGGTGATGGTGTCGTAAAAGAGTAATATTCATGTAAATGAAAAGTCTACTTATTATAATATTATATATTCTCATAGTACATCTTATAGAGATTTGAAACGGTAGTTTCATTTGTTTTAGTATGAATAACATGCCATATTGGGATTTTATGATTGAAAGAAGATCATATAATTCAAAAGAATGTTACAGTCCAAGTCTAGATCTTACAGTTAAAACGATCCGGATCTAAAGATCATGGATCTTACCATCCTAACAAAGATACCGGCAACTAAAATCTTGAGAAATTGTTATGCAGTGTTTTTATAATTATCTTGTACGTTATGTTGGTGCATGAACACTTCTATTTGATTTCTCACCAGCTTTTTCGTCTATCCTGTAGGTTTGCAATCATTTAATATTCCTATTTTCATATGCTTACACTCAGTCCTATGTTGAATGATTGGGGAAGGATCTAGATATCCAAGCCCAAATAATTTGGATACGGATTTGCATTCTCACCAGGGGAACTGGACTGTAAACTCGTGTGTGGTCCACCAAATTCACCCACCTGCAAAGCTTTTTATGATTACGTGGGTAGCTGTAACTAAATCTGCAGAATTGCATTTAAATAAAGGAGTTTTATTTATGTTTTCTGCGTAAAATATTGGAGCTGCATTTTCCGGGACAATGAATGCATTATTTTTAATTTCAATCATGAGAAGATTCCTCAAGAATAGTTTCTCACTTGTGCAGGCGGCTTGATCCTCGCATCTTCAACTGGGAATAGTGATGAAATATATTTTGATTTAAGAAAGCAACTTTTCCTCTTTTCAGATGAAAAGAACACTTTTGCAGCTACCGACAAGTGGGGGGCGAAATGCGCATGTTTCTCTAAGTTTTACCCTATCTTTCAACAAAATTAATCAGCTGCTTGTTTTATTCCTTTCATTCTTTGTTATTGATGACTTTAATAGTGTCACAAAATAAGAAAAGTAATAGAAAAATATGCTTTTAGTCTACAAAATGTAACCATGTTCCATACCTCATCCAGGGAAATATTAATTAGATAACTAGCTGATATCAAATACGAGCAATTACTATATTTTTTATAGCTATTATTTATGTCTTAGTTTTGTTAAAAGCTTTTCAATGGGCTGACATCATTGTCTACTCATAACTTACATTCTGTTTCCTGATTCAATTGAAGATTTAGATTAACCTCTATTACCATTTCCATAATTTTTTGGTTGCATTTATTCTACGTGTTGCACTGCACATGCAAGAGATGACAAAGTTATCTTGCTAGCACTTTTTTTTAGTTGTGCAATAACTTCCTTTTTTTTTTTTTTGTCCCCCCTAAGAATTAAGATCTTACCTAATCAAGAGTTAAAACAGCTATAGCTAGTTTTTGTCCTACCAACAGCAAGCTTGGCTAGGTAGCTAGAGTCTTGTTAGGCAAATTAAGCTTTTGACACAAGATGTTGGTATGAATTGAGGGTTATGGTCTGATGCCTATCTATCTACTAATGAAATAAATGGATTTATTGTGGTATAGCCATTTTATACTTATTGTTATGGTATGTAATCTCCTAACACCTTTAGTTTTTGTTGCCGCCGGGATCCGTCCTCCGACTCGGGCGCAGTCGATCTCCAGGAGGGCGGACCTGCACACAAGTCCTCGCGCGAGAGGCGTTGGGGATGGCCCTCCGCGGAAGACCCTCTGACGCTCAAGTAAGTGGGAGGAAATCGACGATCAATCAGAAAACGGGGAGGTGGATCCCTCGGGGAGTCTCTCTGGGGGGCGGCCAATCGAAGCTCTAAAGGGGGGAGAGCACCGATGAGCAGCAGGAGAGCAGGAGTGAGGGTGTGAGCACGCGTACCTAAGGGAATCTGTGAGCGTGATACTTATAGGCTATCACCTAGATCTTGAGCGTCTTCTGGAAGGTTCAGAGGTTGTTAGGATACGGGAGTGGATCGAATCAGGCCGTTGTGGGGCTGTTGGGATCCGTATCTTGTCTGTTAGGGGATCGATGGCTGGGAGAGCTCCTTGACGGCTTGAGATCTGGTAGATGTGTAGGTCTCAGGTAGCCTTGATAGGTTCTAGACCACTTCTCAGCATGATTCCTTGCCTAGGGTGCTGTTACAGTAGGCTTAGGCTCTCCCGCGTCAGGTTCCGCGGAGGTGAGTATTGGATCGTGGGTCATTCAGTGAAGCCGGGCCATGGAGGCTCGGGGAAATGAGCTACAGGAAGCTCGAGAGAGCCGAGCTATGGGAGCTCGGGAGAGCCGAGCTACGGAGGCTCGAGGAAGATGAGCTATGGGGCTCGGGAGAATGAGCTACGGAAGCTCGGAGAGACGAGCTACGGGAGCTCGGGGAAGACAACTATGGGAGCTCGGGGAAGCCGAGCTATGGGAGCTCGGGAGAGGTGAGCTACGGAAGCTCGGGGAAGCCGAGCTAAGGAAGCTCGGGGAAGTCGAGCTATGGGAGCTCGGGAGAGCCGAGCTATGGAAGCTCGGGGAAGCCGAGCTAGGAAGCTCGGGAGAGGCGAGCGAGCTAGCTGGGAAGCTCGGGGAAGCCGAGCTAGGGAAGCTCGGGAGAGGCGAGCTATGGGAGCTCGGGAGAGCCGAGCTGCTGGAAGCTCGGGGGAGACGAAGGGAGGAGGTCGGTCCTAGCCTCCTTGCACGGATGTTAATGCAATGATGTTTTACCCCTAACACATGCCCTCCACTCCCTAGTTCAAAGCGTAGGTTCGGGCATAGGGAGTATAAGTCCAAGTGGCACGCTTTGTATGGGACGATTTGGTTTAGACAGCCCGTGCAATGATGCTTTAATTAATGCGGTAGGGTCCTCATGCCTTCGTGGGCAAGGCTTCTCCAAGAGTTGACGGTTGAGAATACGCCACGTCGCGAATCCCGATTAATACGGCGTTTGTCGAGGCGGTTCCGGACGCCTAGGGCGAGGCGCCTCGTCCTTTCAAGATGGCTTCCTTAGTGGGGAAGCAAAGCGGTAGCCGTGCTATATATGTTCGTTTGCAGTATTCTCTCGTTTTATTTCTTGAAGAGTCTTCCGCCTTCCGCAACGCTCGCTGTTTCGCCTGTTGCTTTTCTCGGCTAAGATGACGATGAGCCCCGACGACGTAGCCTCGGAGATCGTTGCTGAGGATGTAGGAAGGATTCATCGATGGTATGGCATGCCCTCAGATGTCGTCCTGCGAGTGCCGGAGCCTGGACATAGGGTTTCGCGGGATCTGAGAGCAGGGTCTTCGTTTATGAAGACAGCTTGAAAGCAGGCTTCCGTTTTCCTCTCCATCCCTTGGTGAAGGAGATTATGACTCACTACAACATCTGTCCGATGATGGTGGCTCCAAACAGCTGGCGGAGCATCATCGGATTTATCTCAATGTGCCACCAAATCCGGATTGCCACCACTCTCCCTCTTTTCCGTGCTTGTTATCATCTGATACCCGAGGAAATCAGAGTGGCCGTATATTGGACCTCGGAGGTCCTTCAACGTGATTATGGATAAGCCGTCCTCTATCAAGGGATGGAAGAGTCGATTCATTATAGCTGATGGGAATATTGGTTCCGACTTCCCTCGAAAATGGGGAAGCTTTGTTAGGGATGCAGAAACGCATCCGGTCTTGTCAGAGCAGGAGGAGAGATATTTGGACGTCCTCCGCAATGGCCAAGTGTTTTTTGCCAATGATCTATTATCGGAGGGGGCCCTCTTTGCCGCCGGGCTTAGTCCCCTAGACCCGCAAGGTGAGTCCTCCTTTTACTTTCTCCACTGGGTGTTACCCCGACGAATGTGTTTGGATTTAATCGCATATGTTCTGTTCTTACAGCCAAGAGGTCGGCCTTGTCGAGCCTCTCCAAGAGGAAGAGAGGCAAGCGCCCAGGGGAGACAGCAGCGTGGTTAGCGGTAGGCCCGAAAAGAGGGCTCACACCTCCTCAAGGAGCTCGCCAGATGCCGGAGCAATCATGATAGGAGCGCCAGAGGCGAAGGGGGATCCAGGGAGAACAACTACGATCCCTTGTCCTCCAGTATTGGAGATATCGGATAGTTCAGACGAGGCTCCGTTGGTTCGTCTGACCGCGTCCCCTATGAAAGAGGAACCGGCGATGGATCTGGCGAAAGCGGCCGTTTCTGGGGGGCCTTCTGCCTCCGCGGGACCACTACTGACTCCAGCAGGAGAGGGAGAGGGGACAGCCATAGCCGACGAGGTTCAGGGAGAGCTTCCTCTGGGTCTCTCTGTGAGGGAGTCCAGTGGTAGTGACGCTGGGTCGCCCGCGGCAGTTCAAGAAGCGGGCCAGATAGAGGCTTCGGCGGAGCTTGCAGGGGAGGCGCAGGTGACAGCGACGGAAGGAGGCGCGACGGAAGAGGGATCACAGCGGGGTAAGGGTCCCGCGATGGAAACTCCTCCGAGAAGGATTTTGGGGAGGCTGGCGCTTGGGTTGGCCAAGTTATCTGAGGAGACTCAAGCTAGAATTCTGATGGAAGAAGCTGGGAAGCTGAAGGCTTCTCTGTTGGAGGTCGCTCATGTTGGTTCCTTGGGTGGGAATGACCAGCCCGGTAGTTTGAACGCAGATGTTGAGGAGGCATTTTCTGCCTTAATGAGGTCGGCCTTGTATCCGGATGCAGATCCCTCGATGGACAAGTTTGCGGATTTGGAGTTGGTTGATGCTACGTTCGGGCAGCAAGGCGTGGCTGAAAGTGTCCATCTCCTTCCCGATATCGACAATACGACCCTGATGAGGATGACACGGGCCTATGCCTCGGGTGAGTTGCCATTCCTGGGTATTGGATACATTCTGGCTGACTTAATTCTCATTCATTCATTTTTTATCCTGTAGAGTGTTTTGCTTTCTCGGGTGATGTGCTGGCGTCTGAGTTTGGCGACGGGGGCCAGCATTCAGGCCAGGAGAGACAACGCTGAGCTCCGATCGCGAATGAAGGTGTCTGAGAAGTTTGAGGAGCTTATGGCTATTAGTAACAGAGGCTTGGAGGGGATGAAGGCGGCACACCAGGTCGCCCTGGCCGAAATATCCAAGCAAAAGCGTAAAGTGGAGGAGCTACAGGGGCTCCTAGCGAAAAATGAAGACGCGTGGCGGCGATGCGGCGGGAACATAGTGAGAGTTTGGGTTGGCTGGGAAGGGAAGCTGCCGACGAGAGAAAGCGCCTGACCAGAATGCTCGGTGAAGTGGAGGATAGACTGAAACTGCGCGATAGCGAAATCGCCGACTTAAGGGACGGCGCTAAATGGCACCAAGGGATGATAGCTCGGGTGAGCAACGAGCTATCCCAAGCCCGAGGTGAGGTCGAAGCCAAACAGTCAAGGATTAATGTTCTCCAGGAGAGGGTCGAGCTGGTCGGAGCTGACAGAACAAGGGCCAGGGGTGAGGCCGAGGAGCTGGCCAAACGGTTGGCCAGACGAGAGGAGGAGGTATAGTCTTATTTCCCCCCCCCCCCCCCCTTTTTTAGCTTCTTTAGCCGGTCTCTTGTGATGCCGACTGATTTTGGTTTTGCAGATAGCAGAGTTACGGTTGGAGAATCGGGCTCTCCAAGGCGAGCTTGCATCTAGCCGCAATAAGAGCTCAGAACTCGAGGCGCGGTCCGGCAGTTCGAGGAGCAAAATGCTATTCTGCAGGCTCAAGTTGCGGAGGCAGAGAAGCAAGTTGCTGAGGCTAAAGTGCAGCTCGCCATACTCAAGGGGAACGGGACGCGATCGGCATTGACTCCTTCCAACTTGGAATGGAAGAGTGCAAAGACAAAATATCCAGTGAACACCCGGAATGGGATCTTTCTTTTCTGGATACTGAAGCTCCTGATGCCGGTGAGTCCGAAGGAGAAGAGGAGGATGAATACGTCGACGTCTCTAATACCGATCCTGGTGCCACCCCGGGTCCCAGCGAAGCTGCAGCTTCTGAAGGATGATCGCAAACTGCCGCTGAAGGGCAAAGGCATTAGAGAAAGGCGAATCTAGTCACACCTCTGCGGATGTAACCGAGGGTTCCTCTAAAACTGATGTGGTTCCCGGCCTTTAAGAGCCACCTATATGTTTTGCTTTCTAAAAATTTGATTGATGTCTCTTAATGAATAAATTTTCTGTTTCTATTTGAGTATTTTTCTTTGGATAGCCCTTTGCTCCAAATTTCGCTTCAATCGCAATTGACTTATGGCCTATCGGCACTTTTCGGTCATCTTTATTTCGGGGTCAAGGGGATGCATTGGCTTGGCCCAAGGCAGGGCAATAGCCCTGACTGGCGAATCGATAGACGATCTGGTTCATCTTGTGTCTAGTTAAAACTTAAGAAATGAAGCCAGTCGGTTAAGGCCGATGGACAGAATAGGTCGGCTTGGGCCGACAGACGAAATAGATCGGCTAGGACCGACGAACGAAGTAGGTCGGCTAGGGCCGACAGACGGAATAAATTGGCTAGGGCCGACGAGCGAAGTAGGTCGGCTAGGGCCGACGAGCAAAGTAGGTCGGCTAGGGCCGATGAGAAAAGTAGGTCGGCTAGGGCCGACGGGCAAAGTGGGTCGGCTAGGGCCGACGGGCAAAGTAGGTCGGCTAGGGCCGACATATGAAGGTGGTTGCCGAAGTATTTTTCGCTTCCTTTGGTCACTTCATTTTTCATTGAATGAAGGAATAGTTTTTGTAGCCTTTGTGTTCATTTTGTTTTGAGACGTCCGATTTTGTCGCACGAATTTTTCACGCGATTAACTTTGTTGAGAAGCTGTCGACGGACGAACGATCGATTTTTGTGCTTTTTGCTATCCTGCCAGCGCCCTGCCGTTCTGCAGGCGAATCGGTTTTTGTTTCACCGAAATTGATGATACGACACTGCGGGGAATATAAAGCTGTTTTGGCGCTTCCCGAAGGTGTTCCTTTCCCATGTGGGTTGTTTTGGCGTACGGCGCACGTAGCCATTTTGTTGGCCCAGATGACAACCCAAGAGGGGGGGGTAAATTGGGTTCTTTAAAAAATTAGCCTTTTTAAATTATTTAGCTTGAGATGAAAGAAGGCAAATGCAAAGTAAAGATAAATTACAGTGAATAAGTAGAGATAGAGATAGAGACAATAGATCACGGCAAACACAAAGGATTTTATAGTGGTTCGGTGTATCCAACACCTACGTCCACTCCTAAGATTCACTTGGGTCCACACTATAATCACCCTAGATTACAGCAGAGTTGTTTTACAAGCTTACAACTCGAACTTGTTGTTTTCCCGGGCGCACAACGAACCCAGCTGGTTTTCAAGGGCTCACCAGCACAAAAACCCTTTAACCCAAGCTTAATCAAGCTTGAACTGAGGTAAGACTACCTCCTCTAGTTCAATCCCCCAGATTGAACTAGGCACAAAGAATAGAAATAAGTTTGTTTAGTTACAAAGGCTCCTCAATGAGCAGATTAACAAATGTAAGAATAGAGTTTAGATAAGCCTGATTTGCAGTTGGTTGGCTTTGAGCTTTTCTTCTTTTCTTCAACTCCTTTGAGGTGTAGAATCGGCCTCAGCACGGATTCTCCACGGAATGAGTGTTGGAGTTGATTTGGGCTTTTCCTCTTTTCTTTGAGTGGTGGAAATCACTTGAGATGCACTTGGATTTCTTCTGAAGCTTCCTTGGATAGTAGAGCTTGAGCACAGAAGGAGCTTCCTTTGATTTCACACTCTTTCTTTCACTCTATTTTGAATCACGGATTTTTTCAGCTAACGCTCTGTTTTTCTGATTTTTCCTTTCTTTTTTTTGAAATAAATATCTCTCTATTCTCTCTCTTTGATTTGAAAATGGCTTCACTATTTATAGATTCTGCAAAAATATAGCCGTTAGACACAAAGAAAAATAGCCGTTAATCAAAAATCTTACCGTTAGAGCTGAGTTGGCATCCGTAAAAATTTTGCCCAGATTTGCTTCACGGAGAGCGCACAGGGAGGGCGCAGAGATCACACGGAGAGCGCCATATGCGCTTCCAGTGTGACCTTTGTGGTTCTCCTTCGGGGATGTATGGTAGGGGGTGCACGCTGGCTCCCCATGGCTCGCTTGAACTTCTCCTCCTCCCCTGATTTGGATTCCTGGGCTCGCCCACCTGGGGAATCTTTCACCACATGGGAAGGGGGTGATAGTGCGCCGTCCATCGACACCTTGTCCTTGGAGTTTGGGCAAGTTGGGGCGGTACACACTCGGTTTGGGAGAGCGTTCCGGTGCCAGGGGCTGCGGGCTTCCTACTACTCTCCGAGGGGCCTTTCGGTTGGGTGGTTCGGGACAATATCCCGTCCACCCTTCCGATCGCCTGATATCTCGGTTGGGTCACTGAGATATCATTATTAACCGAAGCTGGCCGCAACTATTGATCCAAGTCGCTCAACCATTATCGGCCCGAGCTGACTGGATGCGGCTTATCTGGTTCGGCAGTCGGATGCCGGAGCATCATGGTTGCTCAGGTCTATTTTGGAGCAGTTGCCCGAGTTTTGTACTTGTCTTTATTTTATGCATTTCAATGCTCTTGTAACGCCTTTCAGGCATTTGTAACTAGTTTTGATGGCAATGAAATAAAGAGAGTTCTATTCTATTTCTCAATCTTTATCTTTCGTGCCGAGTTTGTTGTCGTTGGTCGTGGGGTACAAAGGCATCCCGCTCGTTCTTAGGCGAGGATCCCGCGCTATCCGAACTAGTCGAGGTTCGCAAGCGGCAGTTTGGAGATTGTTCGGCGGAACACACTCCTTATCTTGGTCCGAAGCTCAGTGACTTATGCCTCGTCCTTATTGGAGCTCGAATGTTCATGGCTCGGCCTTGCCGAGGTTCGGGGAATTTTCACTTGGCCCTGCCAAGGTTCAGAGAACTTGCTGCTCGGCCTAGCCAAGGTTCGGAGAATTTTTACTTGGCCCTGCCAAGGTTCGGAGAATTTTTACTTGGCCCTGCCAAGGTTCGAAGAATTTGTTACTCGGCCCAGCCGAGGTTCAGAGAATTTTTACTTGGCCCTGCCAAGGTTCGGAGAATTTGTTGCTCGGCCCTGCCAAGGTTCGGAGAACTTGTTGCTCGGCCCAGCCGAGGTTTGGAGAATTTTTACTTGGCCCTGCCAAGGTTCGAAGAATTTGTTGCTCGGCCTAGCCGAGGTTCGGAGAATTTTTACTTGGCCCTGCCAAGGTTCGGAGAACTTGTTGCTCGGCCCAGCCGAGGTTCAGAGAATTTTTACTTGGCCCTGCCAAGGTTCGGAGAATTTGTTGCTTGGCCCAGTCGAGGTTTGGAGATTCGGGGCTCGGAGAAGCGACTTAGTTGCCACTATGAGCCGTAGTGTTAGGTCCCTGTGGCGCTTGGTGAGGGGCGTCAGGGCGGAACGGGCGGTACATGGTCATGCTCTTCATTTATGACGTTATCCCTCCTGAGGGGACGACTCACCGCCAGGCGCTGGATTTCTTCTCTTTTTTTTTTGCTTTCCGAAAGGGGGCCAGCTTTAAAAGAGCTTGGGGAAGTGTGGGAGCATTCATTAGGGGGGCTGGCAGATCGGGAAATACTCTGTTCAGGGGGAGAACAGTCCGTCCGTGCTTACCGATCTCACTCGGGATGGGGCACGGCCCTTCAGATTCCGCAGGCACTAATTAAAGTAATGACACGCGGTGAGTTCTCATAGGTCGGTGGCTACGGTGCGATCGATCGAGATACTCGCCCAGCAAGTATAAATATGACCGAGGGGTGTTGGTCTTAGCCATCTCTCGGTTTAAGTCTCGAAACAGTTTTTGGCCATGGCCTCTCAAGGAGGGCGATCGTTCGAGGAACTACGTGCGTCGATCAACGGCCTGCTACACCCCCGAGGGGCAATCCCATGATTATCGTCGATGGGCTGGGCCTGGCGTCGACCCTTGCGAGTCAACAGCGGCTCGTGAGGGTCGTTGAGGAGTATGTGGACGTCTCTACGAGGGAGGCGGAGGCCCTGCGCCGGGTGGCGGACCGGCAAAGGGAAGAGATCATGTCGCTCCGCCAGTAGGTTGCTGATCTTACCGAGTGCCTGGAGGACCTGCTGGCATCTGGGAGCGACACTGAACCCTAGTTAGGGCCTCTTTTGCTTTTTTCTTTTTGTTTTGTTTCTTCTGTTTCTTCTTGTACTTCCTTCTTTAATCTATGAAAAAGGCCCTTTTTGGATAATCTTCTCATTTCATGAGTTTTTAGCTCTAAGAAATGCCACTCATATAATAGTTGGGGAGTCTGGGTGGCTCCACTGGTTCACGCGCTGAGTCATGGCTCTATTTGAGATAGGCGCTTTGTTGGCAGGCCATAGGGACGTTGCCCAAAGACTTTAGTAGCAAAGGGGAATTCCCCGGCTTTGCCTGGGGTTCATGACCAGTTATGTGGGGCTTATTGAACCCTTTAGGGGTTTGCCGGAGGCACATTCTTTGTGCGTGTCGAAGGCTTTTCGCGCAGTGTGCCTTTTTCAGACCGGCCGAGGTTCTGGGGACTATTTGGAAGTCCTTCGGCTTTAATCGGGGCCCGCGTACTTCATTTTTCCGCCGGGATTTTAGCTCGAAGAATTTTTACTTGGCCCTGCCAAGGTTCGGATACTAATTGCTCGGTCCAGCCGAGGTTCAGAGATTTGTTGCTCGGCCCAGCTGAGGTTCAGAGAATTTTTCCTTGGCCCTGCCAAGGTTCGGAGAACTTGTTGCTCGGCCCTGCCGAGGTTCGGAGAATTTTTACTTGGCCCTGCCGAGGTTCGGATAATTTTTACTTGGCCCTGCCAAGGTTCGGAGAATTTGTTGCTCGGCCCAGCCGAGGTTCGGAGAATTTTTACTTGGCCCTGCCAAGGTTCGGAGAATTTGTTGCTCGGCCCAGCCGAGGTTTGGAGAATTTTTACTTGGCCCTGCCAAGGTTCGGAGAATTTGTTGCTCGGCCCAGCCGAGGTTCGGAGAATTTTTACTTGGCCCTGCCAAGGTTCGAAGAATTTGTTGCTCGGCCCAGCCGAGGTTCGGAGAATTTTTACTTGGCCCTGCCAAGGTTCGGAGAATTTTTACTTGGCCTGCCAAGGTTCGGAGAATTTGTTGCTCGGCCCAGCCGAGGTTCGGAGAATTTTTACTTGGCCCTGCCAAGGTTCGTAGAATTTGTTGCTCGGCCCAGCCGAGGTTCGAAGAATTTTTACTTGGCCCTGCCAAGGTTCGGAGAATTTTTACTTGGCCCTGCCAAGGTTCGGAGAATTTGTTGCTCGGCCCAGCCGAGGTTCGGAGAATTTTTACTTGGCCCTGCCAAGGTTCGAGAATTTGTTGCTCGGCCCAGCCGAGGTTCGGAGAATTTTTACTTGGCCCTGCCAAGGTTGGAGAATTTGTTGCTCGGCCCAGCCGAGGTTCGAAGAATTTTTACTTGGCCCTGCCAAGGTTCGGAGAATTTGTTACTCGGCCCTGCCAAGAGCTCGGCCCAGCCGAGGTTCGGAGAATTTTTACTTGGCCCTGCCAAGGTTCAGAGAATTTGTTGCTCGGCCCAGCCGAGGTTCGAAGAATTTTTTCTTGGCCCTGCCAAGGTTCGGAGAATTTGTTGCTCGGCCCAGCCGAGGTTCGGAGAATTTTTACTTGGCTCTGCCAAGGTTCGGAAAATTTGTTGCTCGGCCCAGCCGAGGTTCGGAGAATTTTTACTTGGCCCTGCCAAGGTTCTTTTTACTTGGCCCTAGGTTCGGAGAATTTATTGCTCGGCCCAGCCGAGGTTCGGAGAATTTTTACTTGGCCCTGCCAAGGTTGGAGAATTTGTTGCTCGGCCCAGCCGAGGTTCGGAGAATTTTTACTTGGCCCTGCCAAGGTTCGAAGAATTTGTTGCTCGGCCCAGCCGAGGTTCGGAGAATTTTTACTTGGCCAAACCAAGGTTCGGAGAATTCCTGTTCAGACAGGTAGCTCGGTCGTGCCGAGGATTGGTAAGCAGCATCTATTTCTTTTCGCAATCTTTGGCAATGTAGTGCATAATGATTTATTGCGAATTACAAAAAGTGTGTCGACAGGAAGGTATAATGAGGCATATGAAAATGGACTTAAGAGGACATACCCTATTGATAATACTTACGGAGATTGTCCGAGTTCCACGTCCGGGGGATGGATTTCCCATTAAATCTTGTAGCTTGTAGGTTCCCGGTCCAATGATCTCCGCCACTTGGTATGGGCCTTCCCAGTTTGGCGCCAGCTTTCCTTGTTCCAGCGGTTTGGAAACAGAGGCTTTCGGAGGACAAGGTCGCCAGGCAGGAAGGCTTTCCCTTTGACTCTGGAGGCATGGTAACGGGCCACCCTTTGTTGATAAGCAGCCACTGATCCGGGCCTTCTCTCTGATCTCCTCCACCAGGTCGAGGTTGGTGCGGAGCTGTTCGTTGCTAGCTTCCTCTGAGTAGCTTTCCACCCGCAACGATGGGAGGCCTATTTCCACAGGGATACGGCCTCCGTGCCGAAGGCCATCGGAATGGGGTTTCACCTGTCGGGATTCTCGGGGTGGTGCGGTAGGCCCATAGAACATGATGCAGCTCATCCGCCCACCTGCCTTGGGCTCTGGAAAGGCGAGCTTTGATCCCCTGAAGGAGGGTCCTGTTGGTCACTTCGGCCGCTCCGTTGGCTTGTGGATGCCCGACCGAGGTGAGGTGGTGACGGATTCCATGCTCCTCACAGAACTGGCGAATTTAGAGTTGTCAAACTGCTTACCGTTATCGGTGATTATGGTATGCGGGAGGCCGAATCGGCAGATGATGGACCTCCATACAAAATCTCTGGCCCGTGCCTCGGTTATTTGTGCAACTGCTTCCGCCTCGACCCATTTAGTGAAGTAGTCGATGGCGACAAATAGGAATTTCGCTGCCCCGTGGCAAGCGGGAATGGGCCGAGGATGTCCATCCCCCATTTGGCGAAGGGCCAAGCGGAGGATATGGAAACTAGTCCGGCGGAGGGGAGCCTTTGGATGCTTGAGTGCCTCTGGCATGGGTCGCAGGCTCGGACTAGATCGTCTGCATCCTTCTGCATGGTCGGCCAGTAGTAGCCTTGTCGTAGCACCTTGTGGCATAGGGACCGGCTTCCCAGATGGTTGCCGCAAATCCCTTCATGTACTTCGCGCAGAGCATAATCTGCTTCGGACGGGCGAAGGCATCTGAGCAGCGGCATGGAGAAGGACCGTTTGTAAAGCTGGTTGTCGATCAGCACGTAGTGGGTGGCCTGCAGCTTCAGCTTTCTAGCCTCTCTCCGGTCGGTGGAAGCGACCCTTCTTTGAGATATTTAAGATAGGGTCGAACCATGATGGTTCGGCTTCAACTTGCATTATTCGGTCGGCTTCCGCGATGCTGGGCTTTTCCAGAGTCTCCAGGTGGAACTTTTGTTCGGCGTCCATTGACTCCGCGGTCGCCAATCGGGAGAGTAGGTCGGCACGGGCATTCTCGGATCTGGGAATCTGAATGATTTCAAATTCGGAAAAAATGGGGAAGCAGGCTCCGCACCTCTTGAAGATATCGAACCATGTTCGGCTCCCGGGCTTCAAACTCTCCTCGTACATGACCGGCCACCAGCTGAGAGTCGGTGAAGGCATTAAGCTTCTCCACCTTCAGATTGCGGGCGATTCGGAGGCCGGCTAACAGGGCTTCGTACTCGGCTTCGTTGTTGGAGGCCGGGAAAGAGAACCGGACGCCATATTCGAAGGTTACCCCCTCCGGACTGGTGAGAACCAGGCCCGCACCGGAGCGATGGGCNAAACAGGCTCCGCACCTCCTGAAGATATCGAACCATGTTCGGTTCCCAGGCTTCAAACTCTCCTCGCACATGACCAGCTACCAGTTGAGAGTCGGTGAAGGCATTAAGCTTCTCCACCTTCAGATTGCGGGCGATTCGAAGGCCAGCTAACAGGGCTTC
Organism: Calamus simplicifolius; assembly: GCA_900491605.1. Taxonomy (NCBI): domain Eukaryota; kingdom Viridiplantae; phylum Streptophyta; class Magnoliopsida; order Arecales; family Arecaceae; genus Calamus; species Calamus simplicifolius. The sequence goes on along the minus strand of UESW01004233.1, from coordinate 518,680 downwards.
GTACTGGCTTCATTGTTGGAGGCAGGGAAAGAGAACCAGATGCCATATTCAAAGTTACCCCTCCGGACTGGTGAGAACCAGACCCGCACGGAGCGATGGGCATTAGATGACCCGTCGACATGGAGGAGCCACCGGGTCCCAGATTTTGGTTCTTCGGGGATTCTGGGGTAGAACCATCCTCCGGGATGGTACACTCGAGGAGGAAGTCAGCTAGCACCTGAGCTTTGATGGCTGGGCGAGGCTGGAAGTGTATGTCATGCTCGCTCAACTCGACGGCCCACTTGGTCATTCTTCCCGACGTCTCGGGACGGTGGACTACTACCCTGATGGGTTGGTCGGTCAGGACCGTCACAGAATGTACTTGGAAGTACGGTCGCAGCTTCCGAACTGAGGTGATTAAAGCCAACACCATCTTCTCAATTCTACTGTACCTTGTCTCCGCATCGCGGAGTAGCTGCTGACATAGTAGATCGGCTTCTGGACTTTGCCTTCTTCCCTGACCAGCACCGAACAAACGGCACCCTCTGAAACAGCCAGGTACAAGAATAGGGTCTCGCCCGGGGCCGGACTGCTGAGGAGTGGGGGCGAGCCGAGGTATTTCTTGAGATCTTGAAATGACTTTTGGCATTCAGGAGTCCACTGGAAGTTTTTAGCCGACCGGAGGGTTTTGAAGAAGGGGAGGCATCTCTCGGCCGACCGTGCCACAAAGCGGTTAAGAGCCGCTATCCTCCGGTTAGGCGCTGGACCTCTTTAACAGATGCCGGGGGCGCCATTTGTTGGAGAGCTTGAATCTTCTGGGGGTTAGCTTCGATACCTCGCTGGGAGACCATGAAGCCGAGAAACTTCCCGGAGTTAACGCCGAAGGCGCATTTGGTCGGTTGAGTCATCCCATATTTGTGCAGCGTTGCAAAGCTCTCTGAGAGGTCCTCGACATGTCGTGATGCTTCCTTGCTTTTGACCAGCATGTCATCCACGTACACCTCCATATTCCGGCCGATTTGCTCCTTGAATACTTTGTTGACCAGCCTCTGGTAGGTCGCACCTGCATTTTTAAGACCAAAAGGCATAACTCGGTAACAGTAAGTACCTCGGTCGGTTATGAAGGTGGTCTTTTCTTCATCCTCAGGGGCCATTCGGATCTGATTGTAGCCTGAATAGGTCCATGAATGACAGCATCTGGTGCCTGAGGTGGCATCCACGAGCTGTCGATCCGAGGAAGGGGGAAGCTGTCCTTCGGGCAGGCTTTGTTGAGGTCGGTGAAGTCGATGCAGATCCTCCATTTGCCGTTCGACTTTTTCACCATGATGACGTTTGATAGCCAGCTCGGATAATTTACCTCCCGGATGAAATTGGCCTTGATGAGTTTGTCTACCTCTTCTTCAATGGCCTTTTGTCGTTCTGGGGCGAAGCTCCTCTTCTTCTGCTTGATGGGCCTGTGCATCTCGTCCACATTGAGATGATGGACGAGAACCTCGGGCTGATCCCTGGCATGTCGGAGGCGGACCAGGCGAAGATGTCAGCGTTGCTTCGGAGGAACCTGATCAATCTGTGACGAGGCTCTCCTTTGAGCAGCGACCCAATCTTTATGGTTCGGTCGGGCCGAGCCTCATCCAATGGCACCTCCTCCAGTTCTTCTGCCGGTTCTCCTCGCTGTTCGGCGAAGTCCTCGCGAGCATCTAGCCCATCAACTTCCGGCATTCTAGACTGAAGGCTTGTAACGAAAGCACTGCCGAGCCATGGCTTGACTTCCTCGAACAACTCCAACTCCTCGCTCGGTGGGGAACTTCATGGACAGATGCGGGATGGAGACAACTGCCTTGAGGGACATCAGGCCGGGCCTGCCGAATATGGCGTTGTATGGAGATCTGAGGTCGGTTACTAGGAAGTCTGTTGGATAATGGCTACAAGGGGCCAGGTTTCTGCGCGGACCGTCAGGGTGACGACCCCTTCCGGGACGATGACGTCGCCTGTGAATCCCATCAGGGTGGAATCCACGGCTCGAGGTTTTCCATGAGTAATTTCATCCTGGCAAACACACCGAGGTACAAAACATTCACCGAACTTCCACTATCAACAAGGATTCGGCTTACATCATAGTTATTTAAATTGAGGGATACAACTAGTGCGTCATCATGGGGAGTTGTATCCCCTGGAGATCATCGTCGGAGAAGGAGAGCTTGCCCGTCCGTGCCTTCTTGGCGCCGATTCTTCGCTGTCGCCCCCGGGGCTCGAGCCGCCGGCTTTTCGATCATGTTGATGCGGTCGATCACGGCGGATTTGGTGGAGGAGGAGGTTGTTGAAGTTCGGGCTGGCGGTCACCTCCTTGTTGTGGCTTGGGCGTCTCCTGAATTGATTCAGTCGCCCCGTTGGATCAGCCTCTCGATTTCATTTTTCAGCTGCCAGCATTCTTCAGTGTCATGGCCGTGCTCCCGGTGGTAGCGGCAGTACTTGGTGGGATCTCTTCGGGTCGGGTTCCCTTGGAGAGGCACTGGCCAGGGAAGCTGGCGCTCTATTTTCATGAGGATTTGCGCTCGGGCACGGTCAGCGGAGTGTAGTGATCGAATCGCCTGGGGGGGCTCCGGGAGTGATTCCTTGGCGGCAGTGGGGGGACTCTTTGGCGGCGAGGCAGACTTGGCCGACGGGCGGGACGGTGCCTGTCGGGGCCTTTGGGCTCCTTCTTCTTTGCCTGCTCGGCATGGGCAACTCTCCGTGATTCTTCGACCCTAGCGTATTTATCCGCCAAGGCCATCATATCAGAGAGGCTGGGGGGGTAGCTGACCTCCATAGCCAGGTAAAAGTCGCTTTCCTTCGAGACTCCCCCTGCCAAGGCGGACATAGCCACCTCATGATTAAGGTGGTCCACCTCTAACATGGCCTTATTAAAACGGCCAAGGTAATTTCTCAGGGACTCCCCCTCTCTCTGCCTGACTTCGAAGAGGGAGTCTGATCTTCGTTGGTGGCGGCGGTTGCTGATGAACTGGCCAATAAAAAGATGGCTCAGCTCATCAAATGAATCGATGGAACCTGGCTTCAAAGCGTTGAACCAGGTTCGAGCGGATCCTCGGAGGGTGGAGAGGAAAGTGCGACAGAGGATCGCGTCGGATGCTCCATGGAACATCATTATTGACCGAAAACTGCTAAGATGGTCGTCCGGGTCAGAAGAGCCATGGTAGGGTTCGACGGTTGGTAGCTTGACATGGGAGGGAATCACTTCCTCCATAATCCCCTTACAGAAAGGGATGCCCTGCTCCACTTTGGGCTGAGGCGGATGGGCCTGCTTGGCGGCATCCAGCTTCTGATGCATCTCCTGGATCTAACAACGGATCTCCTCTTCACCGGTCAGAGGAGGAGCTGGGCGAGAGGATCGCAGGGACGGCATCGAATCATGGTGGGAGGTCACCGGGGAGAGAGACCGAGCTCGCCGAGATTTGAAAGGATCTCTATCGTGACCGCCTCGCGGGACTGGCTTGTCCCCTCTAGGTCGATGTGGGGGGTCTGCGGATTTATGCGGACTGGAGGAGGAAGTTGCCGACGAAGAAGGAATCGCTGCTTCCTTATGAAAGCGCGGAGTAGGAGGAGCCGTAAGGCGCTCCTGGACTAGGTGGGTCAGGGTCTGGATTTGCTGGACCAGCGAGGCAAACTGGTCCTGGGTCACCAGGATGGCAGGTGGTGATGGGGTTTCGACTGGTGGTAGTTGCGGCGCTACACCGCTCGTTGGATCAGGCCTCTGAGAAGCGGCCTGATCTTGGGCTTCAGAGGTTGCTCTTCTCCGATTGGCCATTGGAGAGGTTCTACTCCGGATCGAGATCCTTATCTCCTTTCTTCAAGTTTAATGGGACTTGAGAACCCTTCCTCTAGCGTCAATCTGTTGTCGCCGAGATCCGTCCTCCGACTCGGGCATAGTCGATCTCTAGGGGGGCGGACCTGCACACAAGTCCTCGCGTGGGAGGCATTGAGGGTGGCCCTCCTGAATTGATTCAGTCGCCCCCGCTGGATCAGCCTCTCGATTTCATTTTTAGCGGCCAGCATTCTTCAGTGTCATGGCCGTGCTCCCGGTGGTAGCAGCAGTACTTGGTGGGATCTCTTCGGGTCGGGTTCCCTCGGAGAGGCACTGGCCGGGGGAGCTGGCGCTCTATTTCCATGAGGATTTGCGCCTGGGGCATGGTCAACGGAGTGTAGTGATCGAATCGCTTAGGGGGGCTCTGGGAGTGATTCCTTGACGGCAGCGGGGGGACTCTTTGGCGGCAAGGCGGACTTGGCCGACGGGCGGGACGGTGCCTGTCGGGGCCTTTGGGCTCCTTCTTCTTTGCCTGCTCGGCGTGGGCAACTCTCCATGATTCTTCGACCCTAGCGTATTTATCCGCCAAGGCCATCATATCAGAGAGGCTGGGGGTAGCTGACCTCCATAGCCAGGTAGAAGTCACTTTCCTTTGAGACTCCCCCTGCCAAGGCGGATATAGCCACCTCATGATTAAGGTGGTCCACCTCTAACATGGCCTTATTAAAACGACCAAGGTAATTTCTCAGGGACTCTCCCTCTCTCTGCTTGACTTCGGAGAGAGAGTCTGATCTTCATCGGTGGTGGCGGCTGCTGACGAATTGGCCAATAAAAAGATGGCTCAGCTCGTCAAATGAATCGATGGAACCTGGCTTCAAGGCGTTGAACCAGGTTCGGGCGGATCCTCGAAGGGTGGAGGGGAAAGCGCGACAGAGGATCGCGTCGGATGCTCCATGGAACATCATTATTGATCGGAAACTGCTAAGATGGTCGTCCGGGTCAGAAGAGCCGTGGTAGGGTTCGACGGCTGGTAGCTTGACATGGTAGGGAATCACTTCCTCCATAATCCCTTACAGAAAGGGATGCCCTGCTCCGCTTTGGACTGAGGCGGATGGGCCTGCTTGGCAGCGTCCAGCTCCTGATGCATCTCCTGGATCTGACGATGGATCTCCTCTTCACCGGTCAGAGGAGGAGCTGGGCGAGAGGATCGCAGGGACGGCGTCGATCATGGTGGGAGGTCACCGGGGAGAGACCGGGCTCACCGAGATCTGGGAGGATCTCTATCGTGACCGCTCGCGGGACTGGCTTGTCCCCTCTAGGTCGATGTGGGGGGTCCGCGGATTTATGCGGACTAGAGGAGGAAGTTGTCGGCGAAGAAGGAATCGCTGCTTCCTTATGAAAGCGCAGAGCAGGAGGAGCCGTAAGGTGCTCCTGGACTAGGTGGGTCAGGGTCTGGATTTGCTGGACCAGCGAGGCAAACTGGTCCTGGGTCACTAGGATGGCAGGCGGTGATGGGGTTTCGACTAGTGGTGGTTGCGGCGCTACACCGCTCATCGGATCAGGCCTCTGAGAAGCGGCCTGATCTTGGACTTCAGAGGTTGCTCTTCTCCGATTGGCCATTGGAGAGGTTCTACTCCGGATCGAGATCCTTATCTCCTTTCTTCAAGTTTTAATGGGACTTGAGAGCCCTTCCTCTAGCGCCAATCTGTTGCCGTTGGGATCCATCCTTCGACTCGGGCGCAGTCGATCTCCAGGGGGACGGACCTGCACACAAGTCTCGCACGGGAGGCATTGGGGGTGGCCCTCCGCGGAAGACCCTCCGACGCTTAAGTCAGTGGGAGAAAATCGGCGATCAATCAGAAAACGGGAGGTGGATCTCTGGGGAGTCTCTCTGGGGGCGGCCGATCGGAAGCTCTAGGGTGGTTAGAGCACCGATGAGCAGCTAGCGAGAGGGAGAGAGGGAGTGAGGGTGTGAGCGTGCGCATGTACCTGAGGGAATCTGTGAGCATGATACTTATAGGCTGTCACCTGGATCTTGAGCGCCTTCTGGAAGGTTCAGAGGTTGTTAGGATACGGGGGTGGATCGAATCAGGCCGTTGTGGGGCTGTTGGGATCCATATCTTGTCTGTTAGGGGATCGACGACTAGGAGAGCTCTTTGATGGCTTGAGATCTGGTAGGTGTGTAGGTCTCAGGTAGCCTCGATAGGTTCTAGACCACTTCTCAACATGATTCCTTGCCTAGGATGCTGTTACAGTAGGCTTAGGCTCTCCTGCGTCAGGTTCCGCGGAGGTGAGTATTGGATCGTGGGTCGCTCAGTGAAGCCGAGCTATGGGAGCTCGGTGGAGCCGAGCTATGGGAGCTCGGAGGAGCCGAGCTATGGAAGCTCGGGGAGCCGAGCTATGGAAGCTCGAAGGGACAAGCTATGGAAGCTCAGGAGGGCCGAGCTATGGAAGCTCGGGAGAGTCGAGCTCCCGAGCTATGGAAGCTCGGGAGGGCCGAGCTATGGGAGCTCGGGAGAGCTGAGCTACTGGAAGCTCGGGGGAGATGAAGGGAAGAGGTCGGTTTTAGCCTCCTTGCATGAATATTAATGCAATGATGATTTTACCGCAATACACGTAATGGGGCTTCGGCAAGGGAGACGAGGGAGATCGTGAGAGCGAGGAGGTCCACCTTAAACCCGCATGAAAAGCCCCCGACTCCCCTCTGCATGAGGCCATGCACGTCTCTGTGTTGTCCTGCTCAGCACCGACTCCCAGCAGCTTTGTCTCGGACTCCGGCTCCCAGCTCTCCCTGGCCCTCTCCGGACGGGGGCTCCCTACTTCAAGGTCCTCTCGACCGACCTCTGGGCAGCCCGGCCACCTCCGGATGCTCTTGGATCCATCATCCAGCCACCATCCCACGGCAAATCAAGCGGACAAGAAACCAGGGCATAATTTATACCTGTTGCACGACGACTTCCGGCCACTGCCAGCTGCTATAACTAGGACCAGGCACCCTCCCAAAGAACCATGAACGAGAAGGGAGTGGAGGCTACTTTCAAAGCCAATGCTGGTGGAGGAAGGCGCCGGCAAGAACCAATCCAATGTTCCCGGAAGAAAAGGGCCAGAGCCAAGCTCCCGAGTATGGCCCTTCGTCCCTCCCAGCTCCGCTCCGGCTCTCGACAACGGGCCCAGCTCTAGCTCCAACCCGGTTGCTCCCAGATGCACCCGGCTCCAGACTCCACATCGACAGCTCGTGTCCAACTCCCGACATCGTCTTGGTGTCGTCCCGACACCGTCCCGAGCACCCGTCGTTCAGACGGCCCCAGCGAGCTTCCTCGGCTGCTCCCTGTTTCGGTGTGTCCTGGGCTTTGGCTGGAAGTTCCCGACTTCATCTCGGGCATCCCAATTCCAGCCGCCTCCTGACTCCACGAACAGCTCCTCGCCGCTGCCCGAGCTCCCCATCGGCTCTGCTCCAAGCCCCCGAGGCTTCTCTGTATGAAGCTGATGAGGGGTAAAATCGTCATTGCATTATTGACCACTCACATCGGCGATGGGGTCGCGCCCAGTCCAAATGCCCTGCTTGCCAACTGGCCTGCTAGCGCGACATTCTAGCAACAAGAGTCTCCTCATAATGAAGAAAGAGAACAAGAGGGAAAAAAGTGGCCACGTCATTTGCGTGGGTTCTCCCAAAGGCCCCCTCATTAATATCCGTCAAATCAATAAGCCAGAGCATTCAATGATGCAGAAACGGTCATAATGACTTGTCAGCATTTAATGGAATAAAAAGAGAGAGAAAGCATACTTCGACCCATGCCTCGGAAAATATAGTTCGGCCAGCATAGCTCGGCCAACCTCAGCCTCAGCCTCAGCCAGCTTCAGCATAGCTCGGCCAATATAGTTCGGCCAGCATAGCTCGGCCAGCCTCAGCCTCAGCCAGCTTCAGCATAGCTCGACCAACATAGCTCGGCCAGCATAGCTTGGCCAGCCTCAGCCTCAGCCAGCTTCAGCATAGCTCGGCCAACATAGCTCGGCCAGCCTCAGCCTCAGCCTCAGCCAGCTTCAGCATAGCTCGGCCAACATAGCTCGGCCAGCATAACTCGGCCAGCCTCAGCCTCAGCCAGCTTCAACATAGCTCGGCCAACATAGCTCGGCCAGCATAGCTCGGCCAGCCTCAGCATCAGCCAGCTTCAGCATAGCTCAGCCAACATAGCTCGGCCAACATGCCTCGGCAAATATAGTTCGGCCAACATGCCTCGGCAAATATAGTTCGGCAAATATAGTTCGGCCTCCACAACCACGCTATGTCTTTTGCATCAAGGCATTTATGACCTCATAAAGGCACATATATCCACCTGCTTTAAGGCATTCAATGCCTTATTTTCTTCCCTGCTTTAAGGCATTTATGGCTGCCACGTTCGCCCTTTATGCCTCGGCACCTACCTCCACCGAGCCTCCGCCAGCCATGATGACTGAACCACAACACCTCTGCGGAATCTGGCGCGGGAGAGTTCAAGTTCACGGTAACAGAATAAGATTCCAAACAAGGAAGCATGCCAAAACGTGGCCTAGGACCTACAATAGTGGCCTAGGGACCACGCGGCCATTGAGTCTCGATCCATCGGCCAGCTCTCCCCGCCTCCCAGCCGTCAATCCTCTAACTAACCAGATACGGATCCTACCGGCCCTGTAACAACCTGATTCGAATCCGTTTCGAATCCCAACAACTTTCAGACCTCATCCAGAGCACGTCCAAGAAGTCAGGTGACCGCCTATAAATACTACCACCCTCAAGCCTCTCAGGTACGGCTATTCTACGCCCATTTTTCATTCGTAGTTCTCACACTCCGCCATGAAAGCTCCCACGAGAGCTCGGAGGAACTCTTCCTGGGAGATCCTTCTCCCCATATTTGTTGATTGCTGGTCTCCACTGACTTGGGCGTCGGAGGTCTTCCGCAGAGGGCCACCCCCAACGCCTCTCGCGTGAGGACTGTCTTGCAGGTCCGCCGGAGGGAGCCCACGCTGCAGCCCGATCGCGCCCGAGCCGGAGGATAGATTTCAGCGGCAACAGATTGGCGCTAGAGGAAGGGCCTCAAGTCCTGTTAAACTTGAAAAAAGGAGACAAGGATCTCGATCTGGAAGAGAACCTCTCCAATGGCTAATCAGAGAAGGGCAACTTCTGAAGCCCAGGACCGGGTCGCCTCCCAGAGACCCGATCCGATGAGTATCGTGGCACTTCCGCCGCCACCAGCTGAGACTCCATCGCCACCAGCTGTCCCAGTGACCCAGGATCCGTTTGCCACACTGGTCCAGCAGGTCCAGGCCCTGACCCATCTAATTCAGGAGCGCCATACAGCTCCCCATCCAGTTATAGCTACCCCTGCTCCATGCCTCCTCGAAGAGGCCGCAGCTCCTCTTTCTCCAGCCACTTCTTCTTCTGGTCCGCATGGAGTTGCGGACCCCCCATATCAACTAAGGAGGCCAGACCAGTCCCGCAAGGGGCTGCGACAAGGATCTCCCCAGATCTTGGTGGGCCCGATCCATCTCTCCGGTGTCCTCTCGCCACGACTCGACGTCGTCTCCGCCTTCTCCCTGCCTTGGCACAACAGATCGGCTTCCATAGCCGCACTATGCGCACCAAGGCATTTATGGCCTCATAAAGGCCATGTGCATCTACCTGCTTTAAGGCATTTAATGCCTTATCTCCTTCCATCATTAAGGCATTTATGGCTGCCGCGTTGCCCCCTAGGCACCTTTTGCATGAGGAAGGATGGCGTCATAAGCCAAGACAAGGAGTTCTTGACTCCAAGCTTCACAAAAGTCCAACGTCCAGCTTCAACCTCGGCCAGTGGATCTACCGCACCACACAGAGAGTCCCCACAGGCGAGACCCCGTTACGGATGGCCTTCGGCGTAGAAGCTGTCCCTATGGAGATAGGACCCCCCTATCCGCGAATGCTATCATGCCTCCAGAGTCAAAGGGAGATCCTTCTCGCCCGGCGACCCTGTTCTCCGGAAAGCATCTGTCTCCAAACCGCTGGAGCAAGGAAAACTGGCACCAAACTGGGAAGGCCCGTACCAAGTAGCGGAGACCATTGGACCGGGAACCTACAAGCTGCAAGATCTAAACAGAAAGTCTGTCCCCCGGATGTGAAACTCGGACAATCTCCGTAAGTATTATCAATAGGGTATGTCCTCTATAAGTCCATTTTGATATGCCTTATTATACCTTCCTGTCGGCACGTATTTTCGTAATTTGCAATGTGAATCATCACACATTATGTTGCCAAAGATTGCGAAAAGAAACAGGTGCTGCTCACCAATCCTCGGCACGACCGAGTTGCCTATTTGCACAGGAAATCTCCGAACCTCGGCTGGGCCGAGCAACAAATTCTTCGAACCTTGGCAGGGCCAAGTAAAAAATCTTCGAACCTCGGCTGGGCCAAGCAACAAATCTCCGAACCTTGGCTGGGCCGAGCAATAAATCTCCGAACCTCGGCTAGGCCGAGCAATGATCTCTGAAGCCCCGGCCAGAGCCGGAGTGCATCTCTCATTATTGGAAGCCCCGGCCAGAGCTGGAGTGCATCTCTTATTACCGGAAGCCCCGACCAGAGCCGGAGTGCATCTCTCATTATTGGAAGCCCCGGCCAGAGCCGGAGTGCATCTCTTATTACCGAAAGCCCCGACCAGAGCCGGAGTGCATCTCTCATTATTGGAAGCCCCGACCAGAGCCGGAGTGCATCTCTTATTACCAGAAGCCCCGGCCAGAGCCGGAGTGCATCTCTTATTATCAAAAGCCTCGGCCAGAGCCGAAGGGCATCACCTATTAACAGAACCTCGGCCAAGACTGAGTGACATGTCGGAACCCTCGGCTAAAGTCGGAGGGAATTTCTTATTGATCTTCAAAAGCCCCGGCCAGAGCTGGAGTGCATCTCTTATTACCGGAAGCCCCGACCAGAGCCGGAGTGCATCTCTCATTATTGGAAGCCCTGGTTAGAGCCGGAGTGCATCTCTTATTACCAGAAGCCCCGGCCAAAGCCGAAGTGCGTAAGCCCCGGTTAGAGCCGGAGTGCATCTCTCATTATCGAAAGCCCCGGCCAGAGCCGGAGTGCATCTCTTATTATCAAAAGCCCCAGCCAGAGCCGGAGTGCATCTCTCATTATTGGAAGCCCCGGCCAGAGCCAGAGTGCATCTCTTATTACCAGAAGCCCCGGCCAGAGCCGAAGTGCATAAGCCCTGGTTAGAGCCGGAGTGCATCTCTCATTATTGGAAGCCCCGGCCAGAGCCGGAGTGCATCTCTTATTACCGAAAGCCCCGACCAGAGCCGGAGTGCATCTCTCATTATTGGAAGCCCCGGCCAGAGCCGGAGTGCATCTCTTATTACCAGAAGCCCCGGCCAAAGCCGAAGTGCGTAAGCCCCGGTTAGAGCCGGAGTGCATCTCTCATTATCGGAAGCTCCGGCCAGAGCCAGAGTGCATCTCTTATTATCAAAAGCCCCGGCCAGAGCCGGAGTGCATATCTCATTATTGGAAGCTCCGGCCAGAGCCGGAGTGCATCTCTTATTACCAGAAGCCCTGGCCAGAGCCGAAGTGCGTAAGCCCCGGTTAGAGCCGGAGTGCATCTCTTATTACCGGAAGCCCCGACCAGAGCCGGAGTGCATCTCTCATTATTGGAAGCCCCGGCCAGAGCCGGAGTGCATCTCTTATTACCAAAAGCCCCGACCAGAGCCGGAGTGCATCTCTCATTATTGGAAGCCCCAGCTAGAGCCGGAGTGCATCTCTTATTACCAAAAGCCCCGGCCAAAGCCGAAGTGCGTAAGCCCCGGTTAGAGCCAGAGTGCATCTCTCATTATCGGAAGCCCCGGCCAGAGCCAGAGTGCATCTCTTATTATCAAAAGCCCCGGCCAGAGCCGGAGTGCATCTTTCATTATTGGAAGCCCCGGCCAGAGCCGGAGTGCATCTTATTACCAGAAGCCCGGCCAGAGCCGAAGTGCGTAAGCCCCGGTTAGAGCCGGAGTGCATCTCTCATTATCGGAAGCCCCGGCTAGAGCCGGAGTGCATCTCTCACTATGGAAGCTCCGGCCAGAGCCGAAGTGCGTAAGCCCCGACCATAGCCGGAGTGCATCTCTTATTACCAGAAGCCCCGGCCAGAGCCGAAGTGCGTAAGCCCCGGTTAGAGCCGGAGTGCATCTCTCATTATCGGAAGCCCCGGCCAGAGCCGGAGTGCATCTCTCACTATTGGAAGCCCCGGCCAGAGCCGAAGTGCGGAAGCCCCGGCCAGAGCCGGAGTGCATCTCTCACTATTGGAAGCCCCGGCCAGAGCCGAAGTGCGTAAGCCCCGGCCAGAGCCAGAGTGCATCTCTTGTTACCGAAAGCCCCGGCCAGAGCCGGAGTGCATCTCCTATTTATCTAAAACCTCGGCCAAGACCGAGTGACATATCAGAACCCTCGGCTAAAAGCTGAGGAAGTTTATCATCAATCTTGAAGGCTCGGCAACACCGAGTAATTTATTATTTGAAGCCTCGGTCACAACCGAGTAGCAATTAATATTTGAAGCCTCGGTTACAACCGAGTAACATCTTGGAAGGCTCGGCAATACCGAGTATTTTATTATTTGAAGCCTCGGTTACAACCGAGTAGCACCTTGGAAGGCTCAGCAACACCGAGTAATTTATTATTTGAAGCCTCGGTCACAACCGAATAGCAATTAATATTTGAAGCCTCGGTTACAACCGAGTAACATCTTGGAAGGCTTGGCATCACCGAGTAATTTATTATTTGAAGCCTCGGTTACAACCAAGCAGCAATTAATATTTGGAAGCCTCGGTTACAACCGAGTAGCATCTTGAGAAGGCTCGGCAACAACCGAGTAATATATTTCTAAAGGCTCGGCAACAACCGAGTAATAAATTTCCAGAGCATCGGCCAAAGACCGAGTGATATATTTCTGAAGGCTCGGCAACAACCGAGTAATAAATTCATCCATAAAAGTATGCTCTTTCTAGACCTATTTTTATTCATTGAATTAAATTCAGTTTTTAAAAGGTTTGCGAAATTCTTATAACTCTCCTTGAAAGCTGCAATAAGAAGTAGGTCGTATAAATTCTCGGCTGGGCCGAGCAATAAATCTCTGAACCTTGGCAGCGCCAAGTAAAATATAATCTTGAAGGCTCGGCTACAACTGAGTAACGGTCTCCGAACCTTGGCAGCACCAAGTAAAATATAATCTTGAAGGCTCGGCAACACCGAGTAATTTATTATTTGAAGCCTCGGTCACAACCGAGTAGCAATTAATATTTGAAGCCTCGGTTACAAACGAGTAACATCTTGGAAGGCTCGGCAACAACCGAGTAATAAATTCCCAGAGCTCGGCCAATCCAAGTGATACAGCACTAAAGCTTCATCCCAGCCGGATAATTTCTCGGACACTCTAGTGCAACTAAAGCACCTTATTTTACTTCAGCAAGAGGGCCGCCCAGGCCTTTCTCTAACCTACACAGAGATAAATACTTCCTCTACAGAGGATCGAATGATGCGTCCCCTAAATAACATTGCTCCATAATTCTACTCCCTATATCCGAAATTACACTTCGGACTAGGGAGTGGGGGGCATGTGATGAGGGGTAAAATCGTCATTGCATTGTTGACCACTCAAATCGGCGATGGGGTCGCGCCCAGTCCAAATGCCCTGCTTGCCAGCTGGCCTGCTAGCGCGACATTCTAGCAACAAGAGTCTCCTCATAATGAAGAAAGAGAACAAGAGGGAAAAAAGTGGCCACGTCATGTGCGTGGGTTCTCCCAAGGGCCCCCTCATTAATATCCGTCAAATCAATAAGCCAGAGCATTCAATGATGCAGAAACGGTCATAATGACTTGGTCAGCATTTAATGGAATAAAAAGAAAGGAGAAAGCATACTTCGGCCAACATGCCTCGGAAAATATAGTTCGGCCAGCATAGCTCGGCCAGCCTCAGCCTCAGCCTCAGCCTCAGCCAGCTTCAGCATAGCTCGGCCAATATAGTTCGGCCAGCATAGCTCGGCCAGCCTCAGCCTCAGCCAGCTTCAGCATAGCTCGGCCAACATAGCTCGGCCAGCCTCAGCCTTAGCCAGCTTCAGCATAGCTCGGCCAACATAGCTCGGCCAGCATAGCTCGGCCAGCCTCAGCATCAGCCAGCTTCAGCATAGCTCAGCCAACATAGCTCGGCCAATATGCCTCGGCAAATATAGTTCGGCCAACATGCCTCGGCAAATATAGTTTGGCCTCCACAACCACGCTATGTCTTTTGCATCAAGGCATTTATGACCTCATAAAGGCACATATATCCACCTGCTTTAAGGCATTCAATGCCTTATTTTCTTCCCTGCTTTAAGGCATTTATGGCTGCCACGTTCGCCCTTTATGCCTCGGCACCTACCTCCGTCGAGCCTCCGCCAGCCATGATGACTGAACCACAATACCTCTGCGGAATCTGGCGCGGGAGAGTTCAAGTTCACGGTAACAGAATAAGATTCTAAACAAGGAATCATGCCAAAACGTGGCCTACGACCTACAATAGTGGCCTAGGGACCACGCGGCCATTGAGTCTCGATCCATCGGCCAGCTCTCCCCGCCTCCCAGCCGTCGATCCTCTAACTAACCAAATACGGATCCTACCGGCCCTGTAACAACCTGATTCGAATCCGTTTCGAATCCCAACAACTTTCAGACCTCATCCAGAGCACGTCCAAGAAGTCAGGTGACCGCCTATAAATACTACCACCCTCAAGCCTCTCAGGTACGGCTATTCTACGCCCATTTTTCATTCGCAGTTCTCACACTCCGCCATGAAAGCTCCCACGAGAGCTCGGAGGAACTCTTTCTGGGAGATCTTTCTCCCCATATTTGTTGATTGCTGGTCTCCACTGACTTGGGCGTCGGAGGGTCTTCCACAGAGGGCCACCCCCAACGCCTCTCGCGTGAGGACTGTCTTGCAGGTCCGCCTAGGAGGAAGCCCACACTGCAGCCCGATCGCGCCGAGAGCCGGAGGATAGATTTCAGCGGCAACAGAAGCCATGCAGGCTCCCCTCGGCCATGCAAGCTGCTTGGCCTCGTCTCAGCACCATCTCGGTTTCGTCTCAGCAACCTCCTGAGCTCTCCGCTCAGCCAAAGTCGCCTAAGGCTCCCGTTCCGATTTCCACGCAAGCTGCTCGGCCTCATCCCGGCATCATCTCGGTGTCATCCTGACATCGTCCCAGGCCCCCATCGTTCGGACGGAGCCCAGCAAGCTTCCCCTGCGGTTGCTCTCGAAGCTCCTCCGGGAGCACCCAAGCTTCCCTCAGCCTTGCAGCCGCCCCAACTCCACTCGGCCTCGGCCTCTGCTCGCCTCGGCTTCGTACGGTCTCGGCCTCTGCTCCCCTCCGGCCTCGGTAACCGACTCCAAGAGGCCGACTCTGAGCCTTCTCCGAAGGTGGCTTCCGAGTCCAGTTGGAGACCCGGCTTCAGCTCCCTGCTGCACGTAATGGAGTTTTGGCGAAGGAGACGAGAGAGACCGTGAAAACGAGGAGGTCCTTACCTTGAACCCGCATGCAGGTTGCCGAGCTCCTGTCAGCCTCTTCTCTCAGCACCCAACTCCTTCGGCTATACTGCTCTCTTCGGCCTCCCAAGCTTCCCCCCAGCTTCCGTTGTGGTTTCTAGCAAGCTCCCGAGGCTGTCGTTCCCATCTCTGTAGTCGCCGAGCTTCCCTTGGCCTTGGTTTTTCCCCTCGGAGTCACTCTCCCCTCGGCCTCTCGGCCAGACAGCCACGTCACCAAGACTTGCAGCCGCCTGAGCTTCCGCTCGGCCTTGGCCTCGGCCTCCGGCGCCCGAGCTTCCCATCTCCATGCAAGCACCAAGCTCCAGTTGGCCTCTGCCTCAGCTCTCAGCACCGAGCTCTAGTCAGCCTCGGCCTCGGGTCAGCTTTCACTCGGCGTCGGCCTCTCCCCATGGCATCGGCCTCAGCTCCCCTCGCCTTTGCTCCAAGCTTCCAAGCGTTCCCTCGGCCTCGTACAGCCTTGGCCTTAGCTCCCCCTCGGCACTTGGCCATGCACGCTCCCTCGGTCTGACTGCCACATCACCAAGCCTAGCAGCCTCCCGAGCTCTCCTCTCGGCCATGCAATCGCCCGAGCCTCCCTCGGCCATGCAGCTTGCCGAGCCCCTCTCGACTTCGTACAGCCTCGGCCTTAGCTCCCCTCGGCACTCGGCCATGCACGCTCCCTCGGTCTGACTGCCACATCACCGAGCCCAGCAGCCTCCCGAGCTCTCCCCTCGGCCTTGCAGTCGCCCGAGCCTCCCTCAGCCATGCAGCCTGCCGAGCCCCCCTCGGCCTCAATACAGCCTCGGCCTTAGCTCCCCCTCGGCACTCGGCCATGCACGCTCCCTTGGTCTGACTGCCACATCACTGAGCCCAGCAGCCTCCCGAGCTCTCCCTCGGCCATGTAGTCGCCCGAGCTTCCCTCGGCCATGTAGCATGCCCGAGCTCTCTCACATGTAAGTGTATAGCTTGTTTGAGTATAATTAATTAATGGTTCATGAGAACTTCTAACAAAAAACTAATAGTTTATTATGGGGAAACTGTGTTCGGCTATCGAGAGAGAGAGAGAGAGAGAGAGAGAGAGAGAGAGAGCTCTCATTAATAATATGTTAGGTTTGATATGTTTCAGCATCAAGGCTCGAGAGCAGTTAGTGCATAGAAACTGTTGAGGGATAAAATCATCATTGCATTGATAATCGTGCAAGGGGTTAGGATCAGCCCTAACTCCCACTCGCTGCGCGGTGCCCGCAAAAAATGAACCAACCATTATACCTCGGTAGATCGAGGCACTTTAGCCCCTCGGTGAACCAAGGATTCTTCAGGTATGGATTACATCTCTATGCCTCGTTATCCGAGCGATCCCTATATCTCGGCCCCAACCTGAGCAATCCCTATGTCTCAGTCCTAGGCTGAGCGATCCATATGTCTCGGTCCTAGTCCGAGCGATCCCTATCTCTCGACCCTAGCCCGAGCTATCCCTATCTCTCAGCCCCAGCCCGAGCGATCCCTATGTCTCGGTCCTAGCTCGAGCGGTCCATAACTCGGCCTGCCCGAGCGATATCCATACCTCTGCGGAATCAAACCGTCCTCATGCCCAACTTACTCCTTTGTCATACCTCGATGGACTGAGTCATCAGATACATCGGCAAACCAAGCCTTTCATACTTCGGCAGATCAGGTCGTTCTCTATGCCTCGGCCCGACCGAGGCACTCAGGCACCTACCTCTACGGAACCATGATGACCGAACAAGGATCCACATAGGCAATCATGCCTATACTACCAGAAACGATCTAGAGCCTATATGATCGCTGAATCTCAAAGCACCGGATAGCCCTCTCGGCCATCGATCCTCTAACTAACAAGATACGGATCCCACCGGCCTCACAACAGCCTGATTCGAATCAGCCTCGAATCCCAACAACTTTCAGACCTCCTATGACATGCTCAAAGAATCAGGTGATCGCCTATAAATAGCACAGTCCTATATTCTCTCAGGTAATGCATTCCTGATGCATTCTCAGCACTACTCTCACTCTATCTCTGCTCACCCCTTTCCGCCATTAAAGCTCTGCTCAGAGCTCCCAAAAGGCCACCTGGAGGGACTCTTCAGTGAGAGCCTTCTCCCCATATTTGTTCATTGTTGATCTTCGCTGACTTGAGCATCGGAGGGTCTTCCGCAGAGGGCCACCCCCAACGCCTCTCGCGTGAGGACTATTTTGCAGGTCCGCCCAGGAGGGAGCCCAATATGAAGCTTGATCGTGCCCGAGTCGAAGGACGGATTCCAGCAACAACAAATTGGCACTAGAGGAAGGGCCCTCAGTCCCATAAACTTTTAAAAAAAGGAGATAAGGATCTCGGTCTTAAAGAGAACCCCTCCAATGGCCAATCGAAGAAGGGCTACTTTGAAGCCCGAGACTAGGTCGCCTCCCAAAGACCTGATCCAGTGAGCAGTGTTGTTGGCCCAGATGGCAACCCAAGAGGGGGGAGGGGGTGAATTGGGTTCTTTAAAAAATTAAGCCTTTTAAGACAATTTAAACTATTGATGAGAGGATATAAATAATTAATTCAAGTTAAAGCACGATAGCAAGAGAGAGAGATAAATAAGCACGATAAACACAGAGATTTTATAGTGGTTCGGTGTATCCAACACCTACGTCCACTCCCAAGCTCCACTTGGGTCAACACTATAATCTCTCGATTACAGTCGAGTTGTTTTACAAGCTTACAACCCAAACTTGTTGTTTTCTCGGGATCACAACGAACCCAGCCGGTTTTACACGGGCTCACCAGCACAAAACCCAACACACAAGCTATCCTTAGCTTGTGACGAGGTAAACTACCTCCACTAATTCAACCCTGATTGAATTAGCAAACTACAAGATAAAATGAGTTTAATACAAAACAGCTCCTTTAGAGCAGATATTTCAAAATAAAATCAAGGTTTAGAAGGGCCTGTTTAGATCCGATTTGAGTGCAGGCTTTTCTTCTTTTCTTCTTTTCCTCAACTCCTTTGAAGTGTGGAATCGGGCCTCAGCTCAGATTCTTCACGGATTGAATGTTGGAGTTGATTTGAGCTTTCTCTCCCTTTCTTTGAATGTGAAAATCTCTTGATTTGATCTTGAGTGGCTCTTGGATTTTCTTCTAAAACTTTCTTGGATTGATGACTTGAACACAGATGAAGTCTCCTTTGATTTCACACCTTTTCTTTCACTCTATTTTTGAATCTCGATTTTTCAAATGACGCTCTGTTTTTTTTCTTTTTCTGAAAGATTTTTCTTTTTCTCTCTTGATTTGTATTTTTTTTTGATTTGAAAATGGCCTCTCTATTTATAGACTCTGCAAAAATATAGTCGTTAGAAACAAAGAAATCTAGCCGTTATTGAAAAATCTTACCGTTGACGCTGAGTTGGCATTCAGAAAAAAATCATGCCCAGATTTGTTGGAGTCGGCTCCAACTTTAGGCGAGTCGGCTCGAAGATGCGATGCCAAAAATAGAAACATTCAGAAAGTTAAGGGGTCGACTCAACGAAAATAAGGTGTCGACTCCTGACAGTCGGGGTCGACTCATGAAAAGCAAGGGGTCGACTCGAAAGTGCTCAGAAAAATAACTCTCTGGAGTCTGAGCAGAGTTGACTCTCACAGTCATGGAGTCGGCTCGACAATATCGGGGGTCGACTCTTGAAATCACAGGGGTCGACTCGAGAAAATAGACATCTCTGTATACTGAGTGGAGTCGACTCTGAAACTCTAGAGTCGGCTCCGAACGTATCAAAAATCAGAGAATTTTCTGATTGACTTTGAAATTCGTTCCAGATAATTTTAAATCAATTTTTGACTTGAATATAAATTTGACATTAGGAATCAATTCAAGATATGTTCCAAAAACTCATTGATTGAGATATGAAGTATAAAAATTTCTTTTTGAAAGCTTAAACATGGAGCTTGAAGCTACTTTCCAATTGATTAAAGTCATACTTAACATACTCATTGATTATGATAAATAAATTCATTGCTCATGTAAATAAATTCATTGCATCTTTTAATATACTCATGGCTTTCGGTAATCATCAAAATCAATAAGATTGGGGAAACAATCAACAATCTCCCCAACAATCTCCCCTTTTTGATGATGATAAAAACATTGAGTATATGCATGATTAATTAAAGAATTTATTTTATTTTCATAGTTAGGCTCCCCCTGAATGAGGTAGCTCCCCCTATGAAACTCAAATAAATATCTCATTCATTCAATTTAAGCTTATACACAATTTAATGTCAAAATTCAGCATTTTCATCTAAATTACTTTTTCATTCATTCACTGTATGTGTAATGTTTAATTATTACTCCCTTTTCTCCCATTCAATTATTTATTATATGCATATATAATAACATTCGTTTAATTTCTCCCATGCATATACAGTTATGTATAAAACTCTCCCCCTTTTTTGTTATCAACAAAAAGGTAGAGAAGTATCAAACACAATCACATTCACGATTTAAGATATGCTTTAACATGAACTGAGATTCATTGATAAATAAGAGAAGTACATTCAAATTCAAACTTCATTGAACATTCAAAACTAACTTTTCATTACATCATTGTATCAAAATGTAAACATAATATAAATTTATTACATTGCAAAGACTAAACATCTATTACATCAAAAATGTGTCCTTACAATTCTTGTTAAGTGATCTATAATGTTCTTCATTCCATCGGTTTGAAGCTTGACATAATCTTTCAGTCTTTCATCCACAAAGTACAAGCAGTTAAAATCTTGTCTTGAAGCTCGGCATTGCACTTTGCATAAGTCTCACCATCTCCACAAATGTCTTTAAGTTCTTCAAAAATATTCTTTAAATCACCACTTAAAGACTCAGTAGAGGAGCTAAGAGTAGATTCAATCTTGGTGATTCGATCATCTAATGATAGAGAGTTTCTTTAAGATTCATGAATTTATTGTCAAACTCAGTCTTTATTCTATCTTCTTGAGCATCAAGAAGACTCTTGAGCTGCTCTAACTGAAGATCGAAAAACCAACTGATGAAGAAGATGACTGATCAAACATCGGAGCAGGAGAAGGGGCCGGAACTGGAACAGAAGAGCTAGGAGGCACAGGTGATGAATGTCTAACTGAAGGTCCAGGTGCCTCAACATCAGCGGCTCTATCTTCCAACTGACTTTTCCTTTCCCATCTACCATCTTTCTTCACAAATCCCATTGTATGAATAGTAGCCAAGCTATAGTAATCAGTGTGTCTCAAATTTTTCATTGGCTCACTATCGGAAATGATTATCCCTTGGCTTTGAAAAATCTTAGTTAATATCATGCCATAGGGTAGACTAGATTTCCTCTTGCTCCCACAGTCAGCAATGTACCAAATTATCATATTCGGAAGATTGATAGGTCTCCCAGCCACTATAGCATCCATAACGAAAATGTCTCTCTCAAATACATAATCAAATCTCCCAGTCTTAGGGAATAGAATCCTACTACAAATGTTATGGAGAAGCCTTAATTCCAAGGATAGTTGATTTGCATGGACTTCTTCAAAACCAACAATTTCTTTATTTAACAATCTCGATAAAGCCGGGCTCCTATCATCAGGTGAAAATGTAGAAGGACCAGACACTGGAAGATTCAAAAGTCTTGAGAGTAAATCCACTGTCACATTTATCCTATTTCCTCTAATCACGCTGACCAATCCATTATCTCCTCTTGACAGATTTTTATAAAATTCTTTAACCAAGGCTGGGTAGGTTGGGCAATCTAAAGAACATATTTTCTCCCATCCCATTTCAATTAACTGTCTTCCTACAAGAAAACCTTCTGCCTCAAATAGTTCAAATTAACCTTTCTCCGGTTGTAATCACTCTATCGGCTAGACGGTCTACCTGAGATGTGGCCGCAGTAGGAGAAGCACTCGGAGTTGA
This sequence comes from Calamus simplicifolius, assembly GCA_900491605.1. Classification (NCBI taxonomy): domain Eukaryota; kingdom Viridiplantae; phylum Streptophyta; class Magnoliopsida; order Arecales; family Arecaceae; genus Calamus; species Calamus simplicifolius. The sequence continues at coordinate 497,441 of UESW01004233.1, read as the reverse complement.
AGAGGATGAGGTGGAATCCATGCTTGGAGATGGTTCGCGAGCGGGATGCCTCACTGTCTTCTTCACGCCTTCTTCCTTTTCATCCCGGCCGCTCCAAGGCTAGAACCATGGGTTTTAGGTGCCATTTGATTTAGTGGAAAGGTTAATCAAGGATTTCTAAGGATTTGGTAGGTTGGGAAAAACTTTGGACAGAGTATTTGATTGATTTGAGAAGATAGAAGTGAACGAGGAGTCGACTCTGCCCTAGATAAATCGACCTGGGACCACTTCGAGTCGGCTCCCGCAAAGTGTGGGGTCGACTCCGGGTAGTCACAGAATTCTATCCCGAAGTGGAGTCGACTCGCACAGAGATGGGGTCGGCTCCAGAGTTTCAGCAGAAACATGGAGTCGACTCCGATACTGACCGAGTCGGCTCCGAGACCATTTCAGAGCAAAAACATAAAGTTCAGAGAATCTGAAATGTGTCCGGATATTGATCATAAAAATTGATAAAAAATCATTGGATTTTAATAGATCAATTAGATATGAATTCTAGATAAGATTTCCTTAAGATCAAAGAGTAGAAAGAGTTCTAGATAATTTTTCTTAGGGGTTTCAAAATCATTCTAATGGATCACAAATCCCTAACTCTCCTCTAAGATAACAGAATCTTTCTTCACTCAAGGGTTTTGTAAATATATCAGCTAATTGATCTTCAGTATTAACATAATCAAGACATATTTCTCCATTCGTTACATGTTCTCTAATAAAATGATATCTAATTTCTATGTGTTTTGTCCTAGAATGTTGAATTGGATTTTTTGTTAGATTAATTGCACTTGTATTGTCACATTTTATAGGTGTTTTGTCAAGTGTGATACCATAGTCTTCAAGTTGTCGCTTAATCCATAGGATTTGAGCACAGCAACTTCCAGCTGCAACATATTCAGCTTCAGTAGTTGATAATGCAACTGAATTTTGCTTTTTGCTAACCATGAGATTAAGTTACTTCCTAAGAATTGGCATGCACCACTTGTGCTTTTCCTATCTAACTTACATCCAGCATAATCAGAATCAGAATATGCAATTAAGTTCAATGTTGAGTCTCTAGAATACCATAAGCCTACATTTTTTGTTCCATTTAAGTATCTTAGTATTCTTTTAACAGCAATTAAGTGAGATTCTTTAGGTTCTGATTGAAATCTAGCACATAGACAAACAGAGAACATTATATCAGGTCTACTAGCAGTTAAGTAGAGTAGAGATCCGATTATACCTCGATAGTACTTTTGATCAACTTTCTTACCTTCCTCATCTTTGTCTAATTTGCATGAAGGACTCATTGGAGTTCCAAGGGGTTTCATTGAATCCATACCAAACTTTTTGAGTAGTTCCTTTGTGTACTTGGTTTGGTTGATGAAAATCCCTTCCTTTTCTTGTTTGATTTGGAGTCCAAGGAAGAAGTTGAGTTCTCCCATCATGCTCATTTCAAACTCACCCTGCATCAACTTAGCAAATTCTTGCATAGAAGATTGTTAGTAGCACCAAAAATAATATCATCAACATATATTTGAACTACTAATAAATCTTTACTTTTTCTTTTCAAAAATAATGTTTTATCTACATTTCCTCTTATAAAATCATTTTCAATTAAGAATTTACTTAATCTATCATACCATGCTCTAGGTGCTTGTTTCAAACCATATAATGCTTTGTGCAATTTAAAAACGTGATTTGAAAATTCATGATCTTCAAAGCCTGGTGGTTGTTTACATACACTTCTTCATTTATAAATCCATTTAAAAAAGCACTTTTTACATCCATTTGAAATAAGTTGAAATTCATGTGACATGCAAATGCAAGTAATAGTCTAATGGCTTCTAATCTAGCTACTGGTGCAAAGGTTTCATCAAAATCAATACCTTCTTGATTATATCCTTTTGCAACTAATCTAGCTTTGTTTCTAATTACTATGCCATTTTCATCTAGTTTATTTCTAAATACCCATTTTGATCCTATAACAGAATGATCTTTAGGTCTTTCTACTAATGTCCATACATTATTTCTAGTAAATTGATTTAATTCTTCTTGCATAGCTAACATCCAATTATTATCTTTTTCAGCTTCTTCAATGTTTAGGTTCAATTTGTGATACAAATGCAAGATGATTACTAATATTTCTCATAGATGATCTAGTTCTTATTCCTTGAGATGGATCACCTATAATCAATTCCTTAGGGTGACTATAAGCATATCTCCAATCTCTAGGAAGATCCATATCATTATGATTAGTGTTAGTATCATCATCCTTAGGTGAATCATTATCTTTAGCCTCTTGCTCATGATCTGAAGATACATCAATATTTAATTTTTCAAGATCTTTCTCAATTATGTTTGTATCTTCCTCATCATCAAACTTTTCGGAACGAGTTGCTAAAGATTCATCAAAAACTACATGAATGGATTCTTCAACAACTAAAGTTTTCTTGTTAAATACTCTATATGCTTTACTAGTTGTTGAATATCCTAAGAATATTCCTTCATCAGATTTAGCATCAAATTTGCCTAAATTATTTTTACCATTATTATGAACAAAGCATTTACAACCAAATGCATGAAAATATCTAATATTAGGTTTTCTGTTTTGCCATAGTTCATAAGGTGTTTTCTTAAGCATTGGTCTTATTAGGGCTCTATTTAAAATGTAACATGCCGTGTTTATAGCTTCCGCCCAAAAATACTTTGGTAGGTTGCTTTCACATAGCATGGTACGGGCCATGTCTTCTAAAGTCCTGTTTTTTCTTTCTACAACACCATTTTGTTGTGGGGTCCTAGGTGCAGAAAAATTATGATTAATACCATTTTCAGCACAAAAATTTTCAAATAGGTGATTTTCAAATTCAGTTCCATGATCACTTCTTAGAGACACTATGGTAGTGTTTTTCTCATTTGTGACTTTCTTAAAGAATTTCAGGAATATCGAGAAAGTCTCATCTTTGTGAGCTAAAAACAATACCCAAGTGTATCTAGAGTAATCATCTACAATCACAAGACCATATTTCTTTCCTCCTAGACTTGTGGTTCTAGTTGGTCCAAAAAGGTCCATGTGAAGTAGCTCTAATGGCCTAGAAGTTGAAACAACATTTTTAGATTTGAAAGAACTTCTTGTTTGTTTTCCAAATTGACATGCATCACATATTTTGTTGTTTTCAAAATCTATTTTAGGTAGCCCTTTAACTAAGTCCATTTTAATTAGTTTTGAAATTAGGTGTGTGCTTGCATGACCTAATCTACGATGCCATAACCATCCAATTTCATTCATATTAGCATTATCAGCAATTAAGCAATGATCACTCATAGATAATTTATCTAGATCAACCAAGTAAACATTGCCATGTCTATAACCAGTAAATACAATGCTATTATCAATGGAATTAGATACTGTGCAGAGAGAGGTTTCAAATGATACTTTAAAATCTTTATCGCACAATTGGCTTATACTAATTAAGTTATGCTTCAAACCATCAACATAAAGTACATTATCTATAAAAGTGGATGGAGTTATACGGATTTTACCAAGGCCCATAATCTGACCTTTACCATTATCACCGAACGTAACAACTCCTCCTTTCTTTTCTTCAAGGGTGATGAATTCTTCTTTGTCACCCGTCATATGTCTTGAGCAGCCACTATCAAGATACCACTTTCTCTTTGATCTTTTGGCCACAAGACATTCCTGCAATAAATCAAACTTTATGTTTAGGTACCCAAGCTTTCTTGGGTCCTTCATGGTTAGTAGCAACAAAATTGTTCCTTTTGGAACCCATATTTTCTTTCCTTTAAAATTTAAATTCTTATTTGGTTTTTGTAAATTACATTCAAATGATTTATGCCCTTTTAAATTGCATTTAAAACAAGTGATGTTACTATGGCTATCACGTACAAAAATGTTTTTCAAGATTTTTGTTTTCTAAATGTATTATATCCTAATCCAGCCTTATCAAAAACTGCTTTTTGACTATCTAAAATCATGTTTAGTTTAGTAGAACTTAAGGTGAATTTATCAACAATATCTTTATATTTTTAACTTCTTTCTTTAGAAATTCATTTTCTACAATATGCTGTTCATTTCCCAAAGATAGAGTTTGTATTTGCTTTTTCAAATCTTTTATTAGATTTTGTTTTCAGATTTTAGTATATTAATTTCATGAGTAAAATCATCCTTTTCTTTAAGAAACATTTCCTTTTATCTTTTGAATCTTTAATTGCAAGCACTTCATTTTTCTCTTTAATTAAGTTTATGTTTTCAGTTTTCAAGATTTATATTTCTTTTTCAAAATCTTAAAATCATCTACAAGTTCATTGAAGGCTTCAAATAATTCATCAAAAGCAAAATCATCACATTTTCAAACTTACCTCGTCGTCATCGTTCGCCATAAAACAAATGTTGGCAACTTCTTTTTGTTCTTCTTCTTCGGAAGAAGATTCATCACTGTCGCTCCAAGTTGCAACATACGCTTTCTTCTTTTTCTTGAAGGTCTTTTTCAATTGCGGACAATCATATCTATAATGCCCCGGTTTCTTACATTCATAACAGATCAAGGGGTCTTTCTCTTTGTCCTTGTCCCTATCTTTTCCTTTTCTCCTTCCATCTTATTTCCAAATTTCTTTTTGTAGAAGGGTTTCTTTCTCCTCATAAATTTCTTAAACTTTCTTGCTAGAAGAGCTGTGTCTTCATCATCATCCTCATCATCGCTGCTGCTATCTTCAACTTTTGCAGCCTTGAGGGCAATTGTCTTCTTCTTTTTGCTATCCTCCTCCACATGTTGCTTCATTGTCAATTCATGGGTCATAAGAGATCCAAGAAGCTCTTCCAAAGGTAGAGTGTTTAGATCTTTGGCTTCTTGAATGGCTGTCATTTTGGCTTCCCATGATCTTGGTAATGACCTAAGAATTTTGCGAACCAATTCAGCATTAGTATAGGTTTTTCCAAGACTCTTCAAACCATTAACAATATCAGTAAATCTAGTATACATGCATGTTATGGTTTCAGATTGTTCCATGCTAAACAATTCATATTTATGCACAAGTATATTAATCTTAGATTCTTTAACTTGGTTGGTTCCCTCATGGGTAACCTCTAATCTATCCCATATCTCTTTAGCGGAATTACAGGTAGAGATACGATTAAATTCATTAGCATCAAGAGAACAATATAAACATTCATGGCTTTTGCATTAAGCTGAGCCATCTTCCTATCATTTTCATTCCAATCCCTTTCGGGCTTAGGAACTATTGAACCATCAACTAAGTGTGTGGGTGTACTAGGTCCATTAATTATGACACTCCATAATTCATAATCTGAAGCTTGAATGAATATCCTCATTCTTGCTTTCCAATATGAATAGTTGGAACCATTAAATAAGGGTGGTCTATTTGTGGAATGGCCCTCAGCAAAACTTGAGCTGGCTTGTGTTGCCATTTGGATCTTTCGCTCTTGATCGTGTGATCAATCAAAAACAAATGAGCACAAGCTCTGATACCAATTGTTGGCCCAGATGGCAACCCAAGAGGGGGGGTGAATTGGGTTCTTAAAAAATTAAGCCTTTTAAACAATTTAAACTATTGATGAGAGGATATAAACAATTAATTCAAGTTAAAGCATGATAGCAAGAGAGAGAGATAAATAAGCACGGCAAACACAGAGATTTTATAGTGGTTCGGTGTATCCAACACCTACGTCCACTCCCAAGCTCCACTTGGGTCCACACTATAATCTCCTCGATTACAGTCGAGTTGTTTTACAAGCTTACAACCCAAACTTGTTGTTTTCTCGGGATCACAACGAACCCAGCCGGTTTTACACGGGCTCACCAGCACAAAACCCAACACACAAGCTATCCTTAGCTTGTGACGAGGTAAACTACCTCCACTAATTCAACCCTCTGATTGAATTAGCAAACTACAAGATAAAATATGAGTTTAATACAAAACAGCTCCTTTAGAGCAGATATTTCAAAATAAAAGCAAGTTTAGAAGGGCCTGTTTAGATCCGATTTGAGTGCAGGCTTTTCTTTTTTCTTCTTTTCCTCAACTCCTTTGAAGTGTGGAATCGGGCCTCAGCTCAGATTCTTCACGGATTGAATGTTGGAGTTGATTTGAGCTTTCTCTCCCTTTCTTTGAATATAAAATCTCTTGATTTGATCTTGAGTGGCTCTTGGATTTTCTTCTAAACTTTCTTGGATTGATGACTTGAACACAGATGAAGTCTCCTTTGATTTCACACCTTTTCTTTCACTCTATTTTTGAATTCGATTTTTTCAAATGATGCTCTTTTTCCCTTTTTTCTAAAAGATTTTTCTTTTTCTCTCTTGATTTGTATTTTTTTTTTATTTGAAAACGCCTCTCTATTTATAGACTCTGCAAAAATATAGTCGTTAGAAACAAAGAAATCTAGCCGTTATTGAAAAATCTTACCGTTGACGCTGAGTTGGCATTCAGAAAAAATCACGCCCAGATTTGTTGGAGTCGGCTCCAACTTTAGGCAAGTCGGCTCGAAGACGCGATGCCAAAAATAGAAACATTCAGAAAGTTAAGGGGTTGACTCAATGAAAATAAGGTGTCGACTCCTGACAGTCGGGGGTCGACTCATGAAAAGCAAGGGGTCGACTCGAGAAGTGCTCAAAAAATAACTCTCTGGAGTCTGAGCAGAGTCGACTCTCACAGTCATGGAGTCGGCTCGACAAATCGGGGGTCGACTCTTGAAATCACAGGGGTCGACTCGAGAAAATCAGACATCTCTGTATACTGAGTGGAGTCGACTCTGAAACTCTAGAGTCGGCTCCGGAATGTATCAAAATCAGAGAATTTTCTGATTGACTTTGCAATTCGTTCCAGATCAATTTTAAATCAATTTTTGACTTGAATATAGTAAATTTGACATTAGGAATCAATTCAAGATATGTTCCAAAAACTCATTGATTGAGATATGAAGTATAAAAATTTCTTTTTGAAAGCTTAAACATGGAGCTTGAAGCTACTTTCCAATTGATTAAAGTCATACTTAACATACTCATTGATTATGATAAATAAATTCATTGCTCATGTAAATAAATTCATTGCATCTTTTAATATACTCATGGCTTTCGGTAATCATCAAAATCAATAAGATTGGGGCAACAATCAACAATCTCCCCAACAAGTGTGGCACCGCTGCCGCCACCAGTTAAGACTCCATCGCCACCAGCGGCCCAGTGACCCAGGCCCAGTTTGCCACACTGGTCCAGCAGGTCCAAGCTCTGACCCATGTGATTCAAGGATGCCATGAAGCTCCCCATCCAGCTGCTCCTGCTCCGCACCTTCCTGAGGGGGCCCCAGCCCCCATTCCCCCAGCAATCTCTTCTTTCAGTCAGCATGGAGTCGCGAACCCCCTCCGTCGTCCTAAGAGAGCTGGGCCAGCCCCGCAAGGGGTCTGCGGCAAGGATCTCCCTAGATCTCGGTGGGCCCGATCCCTCTCTCCGTTGTTCTCTCACCACGACTCAACACCGTCTCCGCATTCTCCTCGCCCAGCCCCTCCTGCTATGCTCAAAGAGGAGATCCGCCGACAGATCTGGGAGATGCACCAATAGTTAGATGCGCCAAGCAGGCCCATCCGCTTCAGTATAAAGCGGAGTAGGGCATTCCCTTTTCAAGGAGATCATGGGGGAAGTGATTTCCTCCCATGTCAAGCTGCCCGCCATCGAGCCTTATCACGGATCCTCCGATCCCGACGACTACCTCAATAGCTTTCGATCGATCATGATGTTCCATGGGGCATCAGATGCGATTCTCTGTCGTGCCTACCCCTCCACCCTTAGAGGGTCCGCTCGAACCTAGTTTAATGCCTTAAAACCAGGTTTCATTGGTTCATTCGACGAGCTGAGTCGCCTCTTCATCAGCCAGTTCATCAGCAGTCATCGTCACCGACGGAGATCCGATTCCCTCTCCGAGGTTAAGCAGAGAGAGGGGAAATTCTTGAAGAACTATCTCGATCATTTTAACACGGCCATGCTGGAAGTGGACCACCTTAATCATGAGGTGGTCATGTTTGCCCTAGCGGATGGAGTGTTAAAGGAGAGTGACTTCTACCTGGCATTGGAGGTCAGTTACCCTCCGAACCTCTTCAATAAGATGGCCCTAGTGGACAAGTATGCCAGAGTCAAGGAATCACGGAGGACTGCCCGCGTTGAGATGGCAAGGAAGAAGGAGTCCAAGGGCTCGGACAAATACCGATCTGTCGTCAGCTGAGCCCACCTCGCCGCCAAAGGGTTCCTCCGCTGCCACCGAGGAACCGCACCCAAAGCCCGCCTAGAGGTTCAACCGGTTCACCCCGCTCACTGCCCCAAGGACGCAGATCCTCATGGAGATAGAGCGCCAACTCCCTTGACCACCTCCTCTCCGAGGGAATGCGACCCGGAGAGACCCCACCAAGCATTGCCGCTACCACCGGGACCATGGCCACGACAACGAAGAATGCTGGCAGCTAAAGAATGAAATCGAGAGGCTCATCCAGCGGGGCAGACTGAACCAATTCAGGAGAGTGCCCGAGCCAAGAAAGGAGGTGACGCCAGCCCGAGCCTCAGCAACCTCCTCCTCCAAATCCTCCGGTTGTTGGCCACATCAATGTGATCGAGGCATCGGTAGTCCGTCGGGCTGGCTGGATGATGAAGACTCGGCACCAAAGAGAGCACGGACTAATGAGCTCTCCTTCTCCGATGATGACCTCCAAAAGATACAGTTCCCGTATGATGATGCGCTGGTTGTATCTCTTAATCTAAACAATTATGATGTAAAAGATTCTTATTGATAGTTAGAGCTCTGTCAATGTTTTGTACCTCGATGTGTTTGCGAAGATGAAACTGCTCATGGAGAGCCTCCGAGCCGTGGATTCCACCCTAATGGGGTTCACTGGCGATGTTATTACCCTAGAGGGGGTCGTAACCTTGACGGTCCGAGCAGGAACTTGGCCCTGTATTGCCACTATTCACACAAATTTCCTGGTGACCAAGCTTCGGTCGCCCTACAATGCAATCTTTCGGAGACCTGGCCTAATGTCCCTTGGAGCGTTGTCTTCATCCCGCATCTAGTCATGAAGTTCCCTACCGAATGGAGAGTTGGAGTAGTTCGAGGAAGTCAAGCTATGGCTCGGCAATGCTTCATTACCAGCCTTCAGTCCAAACTGCCGAGGTTGATGGGCTGGACACTCGAGAGGATTTTGCCGAGCAAGGAGGAGCTTACGAAGAGCTGGAAGGAGGTACCGTTGACGAAGCTCGGCCCGACCGAACTATAAAGATCGGGTCGCTACTGAAAGGAAAACCTCGGCTAGAGCTGATCGACTTTCTCCAAAGAATGCTGATGTCTTCGCCTGGTCCGCTCTGATATGCCTGGGGATCAGCCCAGACATCCTCGTCCACCATCTCAATGGACGAGATGTCCCGGCCCGTTAAGCAGAAGAAAAGGAGCTTCGCCCCCGAGCGACAAAGGCATTGAGGAAGAAGTCGACAAGCTCATCAAGGCAAATTTCATTCGAGAGGTAAATTATCCGACTGGCTGTCAAATGTTGTCATGGTGAAGAAGTCGAACGGCAAATGGAGGATCTGCATCGACTTCACCGACCTCAACAAAGCATGCCCGAAGGACAGCTTCCCTCTCCCCGGATCGACCAGCTCGTGGACGCCACCTCAGGTCACCAGATGCTGTCCTTCATGGATGCCTATTGGGCTACAACCAGATCCGAATGGCCCCCGAGGATGAAGAAAAGACCGCCTTCATAACCGACCGAGGTACTTATTGTTACCGTGTCATGCCTTTGGTCTAAAAATGCAGGTGCTACTTACCAAAGGCTGGTTAACAAAGTCTTCAAGGAGCAAATCGGCCGAACATGGAGGTGTACGTTGACGACATGCTGGTCAAAAGCAAAGAGCATCCCAGCACATTGAGGATCTCTCAGAGAGCTTCGCGATGCTCCAAAATATCGATGAAGCTCAACCCGACTAAGTGCGCCTTCGGCGTCAACTCTGGGAAGTTTCTAGGCTTCATGGTTTCCCAGCGAGGCATTGAAGCCAATCCCAGAAGATTCAAGCCTTCAACAAATGGCGCCCCCAGCATCTGTCAAAGAAGTCCAGCGCCTGACTGGAGGATAGCGGCCCTCAACCGCTTTGTGGCTCGGTCGGCCGAGAGATGCCTCCCTTCTTCAAACTCTCCGATCGGCCAAGAATTTCCAGTGGACTCCCGAGTGCCAGAAATCGTTCGAGGACCTCAAAAGGTATCTCGGCTCTCCACCCCTCCTCAGTAGTCCGAATCCGGGAGAAATGTTTCTTGTACTTAGCAGTTTGGAAGGCCCATTGGCTCAGTATTGGTCAGAGAAGAGAAAAGACCCAAAAGCCGATCTATTATGTCAGCAAACTGCTCCGAGATGCCGAGACAAGGTACACCCGGATCGAGAAGTTGGTTTTGGCCCTGATAATGTTGGTCCAGCTGCGACCGTATTTCCAAGCACATTCTGTGATGGTCCTGACCGACCAACCCATCAAGGCGTGGTCCATCGTCCGAGACATCAGGGAGAATGACCAAATGGGCCATCGAGCTAAGCGAGCATGACATCTGATAACAACCTCGCCCGGCCATCAAAGCCCAAGTTCTAGCTGATTTCCTCCTCGAATGCACCATCCCAAGGATGGCTCCACTTCGGACTCCTCTGAGCATCTGAAATCTAATGCCCTGTGGCTGCTCCATGTCGACGGATCATCTAATGCCAATGGCTCCAGTGCTGGCTTAATCCTCACTAGCCCAGAGGGGGACCTTCGAATACAACATTCGCTTCTCCTTCCCGGCCCCCAACAATGAAGCCGAGTACGAAGCTCTGTTGCTGGACTCCGAATTGCCCGTGACCTTAAAGTGAAGAAGCTGAATGCCTTTACCGACTCTCAGTTGGTGGCCGGTCATGTGCGGGGCGAGTTGAGGCCTGGAAGCCGAACATAATTCGGTATCTTCAAGAGGTGCGGGACTTACTTTCCCATTTCTCCGAGTTTGAAGTCATTCAGATCCCAAGATCCGAGAAATGCCGACCTATTGTCCCGACTGGCAACCACGGAATCGATGGATTTCGAGTGAAGTTTCCCTAGAGATTCTGGAAAAGCCCAGCATCGCGGAGGACCGAGTGATGCAGGTCGAGGTCGAACCATTCTGGTTCGACCCCATATTTAAGTATCTTAAAGAAGGGTCGCTCCTAGCCGACCGAAAGGAAGAAATAAAGCTGAAATTGCAGGCCACCCATTATGTGTGATCGATGGCCAACTGTATAAGCGGTCCTTCTCCATGCCGCTGCTTAAGTGCCTTCACCCATCTGAGGCTGATTATGCTCTTCGGAAGTGCATGAGGGAATTTGCGGCAACCATCTGGGGAGCCGATCCCTTATGCCATAAGGTACTGCACCAGGGGTATTATTGGCCGACCATGCAAAAGGATGCTAACGATCTCGTCCAAGCTTGCGACCCTTGTCAGAGACATTCTAATATTCAGAGGCTCCCCTCCTGCCAGCTAGATCCCTATATCCTCTACTTGGCCTTTGCTAAGTAGGGGATGGACATCCTTGGCCCATTTCCCCTTGCCACATGACAGGAAAGTTCTTATTTGTCGCCATTGACTACTTCACCAAGTGGGTCAAGGCCGAAGCAGTTGCCTAGATAACCGAAGCTCGGGCCAAGGACTTGTGTGGAGATCCATCATCTGTCGATTCGGCCTTCCGCATACCATAATCACCGATAACGGCAAGCAGTTTGATAACCCTAAGTTCCGAGAGTTCTGTGAGGAGCATGGAATCCGTCACCACCTCATATCGGTCGGGCATCCACAAGCCAACGGAGAAGCCGAAGTAACCAACGGACCCTACTTCAAGGGATCAAAGCTCGGCTTCCAGAGCCCGAGGCAGATGGACGGACGAACTTCACAACATCCTATGGGCCTACCGCACCATCCAGAGAGTTCTCACAGGCGAGACCCCATTCCGGATGGCCTTCGGCACAGAAGCCGTCATCCCATGGAGATAGGACTCCCCTCTCCGCGGGTGGAGAACTACTCGGAGGAGACTAACGACGAGCAGCTTCGCACCAACCTCGACCTGGTGGAGGAGATCAGAGAGAAAGCTCGGATTAGAGTAGCTGCCTATCAACAAAGAGTGGCTCGCTATCACGCCTCCAGAGTCAAAGGGAAATCTTTCTCTCCCGGCGATCTTGTCCTCCGGAAAGCATCCGTCTCCAAACGCTGGAACAAGGAAAGCTGTCTCCGAACTGGGAAGGCCCCTATCAAGTGGCGGAAGTCATCGGGCCCGGTACCTACAAGCTCAAGGATCTGAACGGGAAATCTATTCCCCGGACATGGAATTCAGACAATCTCCGCATATACCGTCAGTAGGGTATGCTTTCTATAGACTTGCCCCGTTTACAGTATTGGCATCTTGTTTCTATGATCCGCAGCATGATCGCTACAATCATTTTTTCAAAAAGTCATAATGAAAAACATATGCTGCTTACCAATTCTCGGCACGACCGAACTGCCTCCTTGAGTAAGAAATTTCTATACCTCGACTTAGCCGAGTCCTATTCCACAAAGACTCGGTATGGCCGAGCACTCCCGGTACCCGGGGGCCAAGCTAAATCTCCGTACCTCGAGGCCGAGTCCTATTCCACAAAGACTCAGTATGGCCGAGCACTCCTTGTACGCCCGAGGGCCAAGCTAAATCTCCGTACCTCGGCTGGACCGAGTCCTATTCCACAAAGACTCGGTATGGCCGAGCACTCTCGGTACGCCCGGGGGCCAAACTAAATCTCCATACCTCGGCTGGGCCGAGTCCTATTCCATAGGGACTTGGTATGGCCAAGCACTCCCGGTATGCCCAGGGGCCAAGCTAAATCTCCGTACCTCGGCTGGGCCGAGTCCTATTCCACAAAGACTCGATATGGCCGAGCACTCCCAGTACGGCTAGCCAAGTGATCTCCAAGCCTTTGGCCGGATTCGGCAGCTTACAAGCCCCGGCCGGGCCAAACGGCGTAAAATCCTTGATTGAATTCGGGCAGCTTACGAGCCCCGGCCGAACCGAGTGATCTCCAAACAGTCTTCGAACTTCGGCAGGGCCGAGCAATGTTCCCCATGCCATGGCACCACCAGGTATACACTCTACGGTTCCTAAAGCCTTGTCATGCTCGAGTAGCTTCCCAAAGCCTCGTCATGCCCGAATGGCTCCCCAAAGCCTCGGCCAGAGCCGAAGTGCATCTCTTATTATCAAAAGCCTCGGCCAAGGCCGAAGTGCATCTCTTATTAACAAAACCTCGGCCAAGACCGAGTGACATATCAGAACCCTCGGCCAAAGCCGAATGAATTTCTTATTAATCTTTGAAGCCTTGGACAAAGCCAAGTGGCCCCGGCGATTCTGTAGTAACAGTAAGGCCGGTTTATTTCTCAGACATTTTAGCACAACTGATACATCTTATCATACTTCGGCGCAAGTAAGCAATCCCTCTCTCTGCCCATCAGCAGAGTTGTGCAAGTCTCTCCTCCTTAAGGAAAGGCCTACTTAGCCCTTTTTATCGGGCCGCGCCTATCTTGTGAATCGTAAGGTGCCCAGGCCTCCCTCTGACTTGAATAGAGACCAGTGCCTCTCTGAAGGGGGTCAAACACTATGAAAATGCCTAATGAAGGCAGTGCTACCCAAGCACAGTCGAAGGTTTACGAGCCGAGCATGACTTGGTAAGCCTAAAACGGACAAGACTGCATAGTCACACCAAAAGGGAAAAGCAGACATTTGAAAAAAGAAAGAACAAAAAACTTTCTTTATTTCATTAATTGACGAGAAATACAACCTCTGAAGAGGTATTACAAGCGCACTACAGCGCAGAAAGTAAAAACAAATGAATTAAAAAGCAGCTTCGGCCTTTGGTGTCGCTGCAGCATCCAAGAAATCAGAGAAATCATACGACTCCAGTTGAGTCGCTGATCCCTGGACAGACAAGCCAAAAGACCCAAACTGGGCCGAAGACCTGTGGATGCCGATGCTGAGGGCTCCTTCCCCCTATAGTGGGATGCTGGGCTGCTAGCTGCTACCCGGAGACATAGATAGGGGACTAGCAGACCAACACCTCCCCTCGTATTGGGTCCCTCAGTTCATCCTGTGAGGGGAGGGAAATTCATGTAACCCATAGGGACTGCATGTGCTTTGCATTTCTGGTTGTCCCCATGGTAGACCACAAAGGACACACAGGAAAGGCGTACGTGCGCTCCCCATATGACCTCTGTGGGTAACCCGTGCGCTCTCCATATGACCTCCGGGATACCTTCTCTGAGGATCATCTGCTCTTCAGCAACTCCTCCATCACCCCAGCTATCTGGGTCAGGCCGACCTTCAAAAGGGAAACAACTCAACATCTCGCTCTCGGCCTTAAAGAAAAGGCCATGGACATATCTCTGAGTTATGAAGAGAAAAGGCTTTGAAAGGTGCTTATGCACCGTCTGCTCCCCCCTTTTTTATAGGCAGTCGGGCAGGACCGGCCATTAAGAAAGGAACCCTTGAAATTCAAAATGGCAAAGTCGTGGTGCCACGTGGCGCACCGAGACAGGAAGATACACATCAGAGCGCGCCAAGCACACCCCTCGGGTCATTATGGAAGGCGGAAGATCTCCCCATGATCTCGAATCGGAGCCTTAAATGCAGAAAAACCATATGCAAATCTCCGAGATATGGACGAGCCTGGGAAATCCCCACTAAAAAAGAGGTCCCCCAATGAAAGTCGGATGCTTGTCGCCCATGCAAAGCCAACCTGAAAAAGACAAAGCACTGGCAGAGCAATAAAAAGGCATAGAAGCCAAGTACTCCTCAATAAAGACACTGCCCCTGCGACTTTGACAAAGACCAAGTTGATATCTCCTGCTTCGGCCCAAAGCCGAACCATCTATTATATTTTGGCCTAAACCGAGACATCGCTTTTTGCTTCAACTCAAAGCCGAGATAGTCTCCTTACTTCGGAAAAAACCAAGGTATCTTTTTGATTCGGTAAAAATCGAACGTTTCCCTTATCCCCCGGTCCAAACTGAGATAGCTACTCTCGCCCCAATGCTAACGGGACGCTCCTTATGCTTCGCAAAACCGAGCGATATACTACACTCTGACTGGAACTTATGAGTTCCCCTTACCTTGGCTAAAATGGGGACACCATACCTTAGTCTCGCCAAGATCACTAGAGATCCCCCAAGGGGGTGGTTCGTTTGTAAGACTCACATGATGAGAACGAACATTTCGAAGATGGCAGCGAACACGAAAGTTGCAAAAATTTTTTTTATTCATCATAAAAGAAAAATAAAAAGAAAAAAAAGACACACGAGCCCTCATTGGGGCTTATCGTCTCCATCGGGCGCTGCCGAGCTCTCCCCACGCCGCAAACTTAGTTCGGCGGTGAGAATAGCAATTTGTTGCTGGAGAGTCACCACTTGCCCTTCCAGTCGACTGTTGATCTGACGAAGGAGCTCGTGGTCCCTCGTGGAGATGGCCAAGTATTCTTCGACCATCTTTCGGAGTTGGTCGCGGCCGCGAGCATCAACGACAGGTCCTCCCTGTCGATAGTTATCAGAACGCGGCTCCTATGGGGGCCCCCTCGCGGAGGGGCCTACCCCCCGTGGCCATTATCGCCATTACCTGGCGCTCCAGTACCCCCCTTTATTTTTAGAAGCCATCCTACTATCCTAAATTTCGGGAGGTCAACAGGAGAAGTGATTAACGATGGCATCTGCCCATCCGTATTTAAACTACTTCTGGCGGGTATTTCGATTGCCCGGCCATCAACTCCAACGCCACTATGGAAACTCGCCGCATCACCGCCTCAGTGGGCGCTCGTAGGAAATGAAGAGTTGCGCCCCTCGCCGAAGAGGATCAATAAATAGCAATGAGGCACTCAAGAGGTGCCCCCTTCTTGGGATCATACTCCCTTCGATCTGCCGGACTCCTTCGAATTAAATATTCTCAAAATAACAGAAAAGAGGAAAAAAGCGCACAATAGAGACAAAGGAAATTTTTAAATTTCATTGAAGTCTTCTATAGACGGTCAATAAAGAGAAAAATAATAATACAAAATTCGAACCGGTCCTCAGTTATCAGGGCACGAGCCTGACCTCAGGGCATCAGCAGCCGGCACTGGAGAAACATGGCTCGGTCCGCCCACTTCAAAGGTGGCCGATCGATGAGCCTCGGGCGCCCTACATTGCTCGGATGGCTCTTCCCCTTTCGACCATCCACACCCGAGTCTATAGTTGCATCAGCCCCCAGGAGGGCATCTACGTAATATCCGAGACCTCTTCATATTCGGTCTCTGCTGATAACTCGTCCCTGGGGTCTGCACGTCATGACCCTCCACCTCAAGGAAAGAGAGGTCCCATTCCGGGTGCTCCGAGATATCCTAGCTCGAACCTCCACGCCGAGCTGGAACGCCTCAGCACAGGTGCATCCTGTTCGCCCCGAAGTAGGGCGAGTTGCCTTTCAACATCAGCAACCTGACTCCGAAGTGAGGCGACTTGCTTCTCGGTCTCAGTGACCTGGCCTTCGAGCTCCAAGCTCCTCCGACGACTCGATGCTAGCTCTCCTTGCAGGGTCTCTAATTGACTTTAGCCCTCGAGTTTCGCCTTCTCCATCTGTAAGCACAGGATTAGTCGGTGCAACAATGAGAAAATAGGGGAAGTTAAAGAGACGATATCGTACCTCCCCTCCTGCCGGGCTAGTCTCTCGGTCAATTCCTCGACCTCGCTGAAGGCCCTCAGCTTATCGGCCTTGACCTGCTCGATCCTATCCTTGAGGTTATTGATTCTGACTGCCTATTGTTAGCTTCTTCCTGGACTGGGAGAGCTCATCGTCGAGCTTGGCTATTTTCTCTTGATGCCATTTGATCCTACCATCCCTGGCAATAACACAATGTTGTAGCTATCGGATCTTCTCCTCCGTCTCGCCGAGCATTCTATTCAGGCGACTCTTCTCCTCAGCAGCATCTTTCCTTAGCCTGTCCCGACTCTCGTCAAACTATTTCTTAACAGTTTTCATTTCTCAGCATGCCTAGATCTGATCCGCAATAGTTCCGAGCATGCTTCGTCATACCTCATCCGAGCCCACGTAGCTCCCTAACTTCAAGCCTCAGCCTGGACGCTTCGTCGAGGGCAGCCTGATGCAATCCCCTCTCCTTCACCAAGTTCTCATTGGTGACGTCCAGAACTCGTTCGAGTTTATCAGACGCCTCCGCTCACAACCGGAGCTCGGTGCTGACTCTCTTGGCCTGGACACTGGCCTCTGTTGCCAGGTTCAAGCGCCAGCATAGCACCCTAGTGATCAAAGCGCTCTGTGAAACAAAACACAAGTAAGAAAGCACAATCAAGTCAACCAGAAGGCACCCATTACTCTGGAACATCAGCTCACCCGGAAGGCGTAAGACCTAACGAGTTCCATAAGGGCAGGGTTATCGATTTCAGGGAGGAGGTGGACATCCTTCACCACATTCCGCTGACCAAATGCGGCATCGATGAGATAGGTCCGCGAACTCATTCGCCGAGGGACCCGCTCGGGTACAACCGACCTCATCAGGGCAGCGAACGTCGCCTCGATGGCCGGGTCCAAACTACCGAGCTGCACGTCCGAAGGACCAGTCGGACAACCTAGCTGAGAAGCCTTCAACCGCCTGGCCTCCTTCAGCAAAATTCTGGCATGGGATTCCTCGGATACCTCAGCCAGCCCAGGCGCCAATATCCCGAAAGCCTCAGTGGGAGAAGCTTTGGTTGGAAGATTCTCATCTTGTCCTCCCCCCTCGTCCAAGGGTTCTTCCTCGATCACCAGCACCTACTCCTCCCCCACGGGCTCCACCGAAGCCTCGATCCTCTCACCAGCTCCTCCAACCTCTTAGGAGGAAGCTCTCCACCAGGAGACTCCTCTCGAGCCTCCGCCACTGTCGGCCCAACGTCATCGCTCCTTAATCCCTCTGAAGGAGGCCCTTCGATGGTAGGCTCATCCTGAGCCTCGGCGACTACAATCGCCCCCTCCATTTCTCCTGCCAAAGTTAGAGACATCTTCTGCTCGGGGAGGGAACCCCCGGGATACCGATCTCCGCCGAACCTGGCAACAACTCATTTTAGAAGAGGGGACTGCCAGACAAGCCAACGGAGCCTCATCCGAGCTGTCCACTATCTCCACCACCAAAGGACAAGGGATCTCAGCGATCCTCCCTGAGTCCTCCTCTGCTCTTTGCTCCTCCGTCGCGACTATCACTTCTTCCCCCAACTGAGAAAATCCCTCTCTCACCATCGGCGCTCCCACCTTCTCTTTCTTCAGTGACAAGGAGCACGGGCTAACCTTGACTGCCCGGCCTCCTGCGAGTGCTCTTCAGAAAGGTTAACCTTCTTCTCAGACTTGCATCTTTCCCCACTATCGGTCTCTCTTGGGCGCTTGCCCAACTCCTTCTTTATACGGCCCGCCAGCAGATCTCCTGGCTGCAAGCACAGTGGGTGAACGATCAAATCGAGATATACTTGCTCGAATGAAATCAATAGAAAGGAAAAAAAGGAGAGGACTTACCTGTGTGTTCGATGGGGCTAAGCCCGGCGGCGAAAAGAGCCTCCTCGACAGTAAGGCATTAGCCGAAAACACTCGGCCGTCATGAAGGACCTCTAGGTCCTCCTTCTCCTGTTCGGATAGAGCTGGATGTGCTTCCATGTCCCTGACAAAGTTTTCCCATCCCGCGAGAAGTCGGAGCCGATGTTCCCCTCGGTAAAAAATTGAACCTTCCACTCTTTTATGGACAACGGCTTATCGTTATCGTCTTGACGATCTCCGAGGTCGATATAGGACCACTCCGAGTTCCTCCAGACATCAGATAGTAACAGGCATGAAACAGGGAAGAGTTGCTGTTACCTGAACCTGGCTACACATCGAGATAAACCCGACGATACTGCGCCAGCTGTTAGGAGCCACCATTGTTGGGCAGATATTGTAAAACCTCATAATCTCCTTCACCAGGGGTGAAGGGGGAACCGGAGGCCTGCCTTCAGGCTATCTTCATAAAGAAAAATCCCATTATCCAGTTCCTGCGAGACCCTATGCTCGGGTTTCGGCAATCGCAAAAGGATATCCGAAGGAACGCCATACTTCTGGCGTATTCTCCCCAAGTCCTCAGCAACAATCTCTGAAACCATGTCGCTGGGACTCACCATGCTGCTATGTCAAAAGGGACACCGAATGGGGTTACAGAAGAAGCAGGGGAACGAAATTCTCCAAGAAGAAACGAGAAAGCGCTGCAAACAGGAATGGCGCTGCTTCGACCTTGCTTTCCCCCAAAAGAAACCACTTCAAAAGGAAGATAAGGCGTCTCAACCGAGATACCCGGAACCGCCATCGCAAGCGCCGTGAAAATCGGGATTTGCTACGTGGCGCTTCCCCGACCGTTGTCCCTAAGAAACGACGGATCCATCCCGTAAAGGCAGGGCGGCCGCACGACATTAATTAGGGCATCATTATGCAGGCTGTCAAATCCAGATCCCTCTATCGGATCATGCAACCTGGGCCTATACTCCTATGCCGAACCTACGCTTTGAACTAGGAGTGGGGGGCATGTGTTGAGGGTAAAATCACCATTGTATTGATAACGTGCAAGGGGTTAGGATCAGCCCTGACTCCACTCGCTGCGCGGTGCCCGCAAGAAATGAACCAACCATTATACCTCGGTGGATCGAGGCACCTTAGCCCTGGCGAACCAAGGATTCCCCGGTAGGATTACATCTCTATGCCTCGCTAGCCGAGCTATCCCAATCTCTCGGCCCTAGCCCGAGCTATCCCTATCAGCCTATCCCTATGTCTCGGTCCTAGTCCGAGTGATCCCTATCTCTCGGCCCTAGCCCGAGCTATCCCTATCTCTGGCCCCAGCCCGAGCGATCCCTATATCTCGGTCCTAGGCCGAGCGATCCATATGTCTTGGTCCTAATCTGAGCGATCCCTATCTCTCGGCCCAGTCCGAGTGATCCCTATGTCTTGGTCCTAGTCCGAGCGATCCCTACCTCTCGGCCCTAGCCCGAGCGATCCCTATCTCTCGGCCCCAGCCGAGCGATCCCTATGTCTTGGTCCTAGGTGAGCGATCCATATGTATCGGTCCTAGTCCGATCGATCCCTATCTCTCGGCCCTAGCCCGAGCTATCCCTATCTCTCGGCCCCAGCCCGAGCGATCCCTATGTCTCGGTCCTAGGCCGAGCGATCCATATGTCTCGGTCCTAATTGAGCGATCCATATCTCTTGGCCCTAGCCCGAGCGATATCCACCTCTGTGGAATCAAATTGTCCTCACGCCCAGCTTACTCCTTTGTCATACCTCGATGGACCGAGTCATCAGATACCTCGGCAAACCGAGCCTTTCCATACTTCGTGGATCAGGCCGTTCTCTGTGCCTCAGCCCGACCGAGGCACTCAGGCACCTACCTTGCGGAACCATGATGACCGAACAAGGATCCACATAGGCAATCATGCCTATACTACCAAAATGGCCTAGAGCCTATATGATCGCTAAATCTCAAAGCGTCGGATAGCCCTCTCGGCCGATCCTCTAACTAACAAGATACGGATCCCACCGGCCTCACAACAGCCTGATTCGAATCAGCCTCGAATCCCAACAACTTTTAGACCTCCTTTGACACGCTCAAAGAATTAGGTGATCGCCTATAAATAGCATAGTCCTATATTCTCTAGGTAATGCATTCCTGACACATTCTCAGCACTGCTCTCACTCTATCTCTGCTCACCCTTTCTGCTATTAAAGCTCTGCTCGGAGCTCCAAAAGGCCATCCTGAAGGGACTCTTAGTGAGAGCTTCTCCCCATATTTGTTCGTTGTTGATCTCTGCTTACTTGAGCATCGAAGGGTCTTCCGCAGAGGGCCATCCCCAACGCCTCTCGCGTGAGGACTGTTTTGCAGGTCCACCCAGGAGGAGCCCAATCTGAAGCTCGATCGCGTCCGAGTCAGAGGACGGATTTCAGCAACAACAGAAACAAAAAATTGATGAATATCGAACATAAATATTTCATTTATACATCTTATATTATATACAAGAACAGATGCGACTTACGATCATTTGTAGTTTGTACTCGTCTAACAATTCTCTTGTTTGGTATTATCTACGAGAACGCATAAAAACTGCATGGTTTTATTTACCTCGAGCCAAAGTCTCTCTTGTTTTGTGGGCAGATATTGGTGATCCTAAACGACCTCCAATCCACGTCCAGAAAATATGAGTTCGTGCTGGCCATGGCGGACAGAATACTCGCCGAGAACGTCCAGCTGGGATACCCCGAGCTCCTGGAGGTCAACCGGGCCGTCCTCGCCTCCGCCTTCTCCCGCACCAACAAGCTCCTCCGCCGCGCCCTCCAGCGCTCCTCCTCCATCACCGCCACCTGGCCGGCGCGCGCCATCAGCCTCCTCCCGCTCGGCCCCCGCCTCGCCGCCTTGTACGACGGCCTCCGCCTCTGCCTCGGCGGGCTCCTCCCTCCCGCCGCCGCACTCCAGCAGTACAAGCCCCAGCGGCAGATGGCGGCCGCCGGCCCGGCTGCGAGCGTGAACGAGTGGCTGGAGGCGGAGAAGCTGGCGCACGAGCTGCTGTGGATTACGAACAAACTGAGGGCGTGCTCGGCCATCGGGGAGGCGATCGCGCGGTGGGCATTCGCGTCCGGGATGGCCTCGCTGTCTTTGACTGCTCATCCTAGGGTACAGGGTCCGATCGTCAAGATAACCGGTGAGATGATCTAATGCAACATCTCCTGTCCGTCTGATATATCTTCTATTAATCCCCTAGAAGCTTGAAAACGAAGCAACAATATATATATAATATACATGGACGATGTAACCTCAAAAGTCGAAATAGACAATAGTAGCAGGTAGTTAATTTGAATGAGACTCATAAAGGAATAATATCTTAAACTTCTAAAATAAAAATTAAGAAAATTATTAACTTGCATCAATTTTTTTTCTTAAATTTAAATTAGTTATTGCGATAACAGATAATGTTGACAAATCATCATCTCCGAATGTCGCGACGTTCGGTCGACTCCAATGCCGGGATCCTTCGGTGAGCTTCTTGTGCCTGTGGAGCCTGCAAATAAATCTCGAGGGCGGAGATTCCGGGGACCCTCCGACGCTCAAGTCAGCGCTCTGAACAACAACCGTGAGCTTGAGGAAGCTCGAAACAGAGAATAAGAAAGAGGCCTAGAGCCCTCCTCTCTGTGCAAGAATGAGCGTTTAAGAGTATGGTGAGTCCGCAGTTACCTGGTCAGGGGGTCCCTCTTACCCTTTTATAGATGCTTAGAGTCTACTAATTTTTGGACATAATCACTTGTCAAAGTATTAATTGATGGCAGCAACAGTGGAGCTTACCTCTGTTGTTGCCAGATCACCCCCTCGAATGTCGCGAGCGTCCAATCGCCTTCTCCAGCAGCCCGGGATCTTCCGGCGAGCCTTTCGCATGAGAGCCTGCAAAAAGTCCCGGGTGTTGCTGCCAGATCACCCCCCTCGAACGTCCGCGAGCGTCGATCGCCTTCTCAGCGAGCCCGGGATCTTCCGGCAAGCCTCTCTGCATCTGGGAGCCTACAAAAAGTCCGGGGCCGAAGATTTTGGTGGGAACCCTCCGACGCTAAGTCAGTGCTCTGGACAACATCCATGAGCTTGAGGAAGCTTGAAAGAGAAAGAGAAAGAGAGAGAGCTTAGAGAAGAGCTCTCTGTGAGCAAAATGGCGTTTAGGAGTATTGCGGTTCATTGTTGTTGGAGTTGAGTTCTCAGTTACTTCATCGGGGGTCCCTCTTACCCATTTTATAGACGCTTAGAGTCTGTCCGGTTTGAGTGGTTGAGGCCTCATAATGATGACTTTGATGGGTGAAGTGACAGAGCTGATGTGTGAGGCTTGGGGTGCCTTGGGGTGCTGCCACTTGTAAGAACATTTAAGGTGATGGGAGGGCTTGCTTCCTCCTTTGGCATGTCAGGGCTGCAGGTCAAGTCCCGTCAAAATGGGGCTGCAGCTGGCTGGTGGGTCAATCCATCGGTCGACGAAGTCAGTCCGTAGGTGGGCCACTTGATTTGGACCGCTGCAGGCTGGCAGGATATGGGCAGATGTCCTTCACATTTATTGGGTCGTCCTTACAAGGAGAGACAAAAGCTGTTGGAGTCAGCAGTTGTTAGGCCAGGTCCCATCAGTCGGCGGAGTCGTTCGGTTATCGGGTAGGTCCCATCAATCGGCGCAGGTCAGAAGGTTGATGGATCTGATGGACGTAGGTCCGACTTGAGAAAGTCGAGGCCACCTCGGCTCGATTGGAGATGCCGAGGCCGAGGCGGAAGCTCGAGGCCGGGCCGAGGAGGAACGCTCGAGGCCGGGGCGAGGCCGACTTGGATGATGCCGGGGTGAGGCCAACACCGAGTGCCGAGGCCGAGGGGAACAGGCCCGAGGCCAAGGGAAACAGGCTCGAGGCCGAACAAAAGCTGGCTCGATGCGGAGGAGAGAGAAAAGGTGGCGGATGGGGGGAAGGTCGAGTTGCCAAGTCCGGATGCTATTATTGTGGCCCATGGGGGCCTACTGGCCCATAAGATGTCCCCCACACTCCTTGAGCTTGTGTGCCACGCAATAGCTAAGCGAAAGGAGTGTAGAACTCTTCATCTTTGCTCTTGTCCTTTCATGTTTGCTTAAGTTCTGATTCCTTCCTAGTGGAGAGAGATCTTTTTCCTTTTGCCCTGTCGACTAACCGAGGTGAGCCAGCAATCATCTCCCAACGCAGAGTCTGGAAGTGGATATCCACCTTTTTCGTTGGAGAAATTTATCTCCTTCTACTTCGTTTAGGGTACTTCACATTTGTTGGGTTTGTCGGTGAGCTTGGAGGGGCTCTTTACTTATAGCTTGAGCCTGCTCTTATTGATGAGCCTCAGAGAAATATGACGGTGGTGAGTCTCTTGCTGGGAAGATCTCCCATCGGATGGATGATGGCCACAAATAACGCCATTAAGGCGGAGATAAAGCCGTTGAGGCTAGGGGTGCAACTCGGGCTCATGAAACTCAGGTTTCCCTCAACCCTAACCCTAACCCTATTTATAAAATGTCAACCCTAACCCTAACCCTAACCCTATTTGTAAAACCTCAACCCTAACCCTATTTTAAAAATCGGGTTCGGGTTGAGTTTCAGGTTGGAATTCGGGTTGATAGAAAAAAAAAATATATGACAATCTGAAACAAACAAGCTTAACATTGCACAAATAAGCTAAAGTTTGAAACAAATAAGCTTTATATTGTACAAACAAGCTGAAGTTTGAAACAAACAAGCTTCACATTTCAAATTATATGTCTAAAAATATACATATTTTACATAAGACTAAAAAAAAAAAGTACATTCTTAAACCAAAATATATTCAAAGTAATTCAAATGTTGCATAACATTTCAATAGCCACTATATGCATTGATGAAGTCACCTTTATCCTTCGAAAGCAAAAATATTGAGACGATATAAAGAGCCAGTTAGAAGACCACATAAGTCTGGTATGAGAGATCTTTTCAAGTAGCGAGACTGCATTCGATATCCAAAGCTCTATGATTTTTTACTCATCACCCCTTTCCTAGATGTTTTAGTTTTCTGCTCATCACCTCTTCTCAGATGCTTTCATAAAATCTTGGCAAACTTCATATTAGAAGTTATAAATGTCTCAAAGAAGATAATTAAAAAAATAAAGATACTAGTTTGGCCCACCAACATTACATGATAAAATGCAATGGTTAAAGGTATATTGCTCATTTTAAAGGTAATGAAGATTATGATGGAATGTTCATACCAAGAATCATCACTTCCACAAAACTATTGTCAGCTCTACATACTTTAAACTAACAAACAAGGCTAAATCATCACTTCCACAACACCAGTGGGCCTGCTGCTTGTGGCTTTGCGGGTTTGGGTTTTCTCGGGTTCGGGTTGACTGCAACCCTAACCCGGACCCAAGTTGTAAATCGGTCGGGTTCAACCCGGATCCTTCGGGTTCGGGTTAAGCAAATTAGAGTTTGAGTACTGCTGCAAATCGGGTTCTGCAGGCCGGGTTCGGGTTGAACCCGACCCAAGTTGCACCCCTAGCTGAGGCTGCTATAATAGCATCAGCACGTCTCAACTTATCACCATCATGAATTAAAATGCACATAAATATTTGAGGTGACTAGGAGTTAGGATTTGGGTGGCAAGTACTGGCGCTTTTGCTGGCTAACGAGCCTGAGCCTTAAATTGCCGATGAGCTTGAGTTTGAGGTTGCTCTTACTCCTGAGCTTGTTGCGGTAATGGAATATCGCTTCCATAGCTTTTGAACAACTGCCGTTAATGCTTGGATCTGCAGGGTGAGGGGGCATGGTGCTTTGCTTGACTGTCCCGAGATAGTGGTGACGATGGAGCAGAGAGCGGCATCCTGCTGCTCAGCTTTCATTGTCATCGTAGAGGGAGTGAGAGCTTGTAGCTTAGTATCACGAAACTCTGCTTTCTCCCCCTACCTGGCGTGCCAATTTGTTGTTGTCAGATCACCCTCCTTGAACGTCCGCGAGCGTCCGATCACCTTCTCTAGCAAGCCCGAGATCTTCTGGCGAGCCTCTCGCGTCTGGGAGCCTACAAAAAATTCTGGGGACCGAAGATTCCGGTGGGGACCCTTCGATGCTCAAGTCAGTGCTCTGGGCAACAACTGTGAGCTTGACGAAGCTTGAAAGAGAAAGAGAGAGAGAGAGGCTCAGAGAAGAGCTCTCTGTGAGCAAGAATGAGCGTTTAGGAGTGTTGTTGTGGTTGGAGTTTTATCACCATCACGGGCCACACATCCATCTGGGATGGAAGAGTTGGGAGTTGATTGAGACGGCTGGGAGCAGACTGGGACAGGATCGGAAGGCCGGGACGGATCTGAGGTCCCTCGTACTGGAGGCCGGGACGAGATGTATGTGGCCGAGCTGGAGTGCCGGGCGAAGCGGGAGGCCGCCGAGGGAGCTTAGGGCCGAGCTGGGACAAAGCCGTCACGCCTTGGTAAGGAGACATAGGAAGCAGGGTGGTCCAAGCGATGGCATCTAGCCTCCGTGCTGGTCTGGGCCCACCTAGAGATGCTTGGCCTTGAGCTGATGACCTTGCCAAGCTCCTTTTATGGCTACGTGCATGTCCTTTGTTGCCCCACCATGTTGCTACCCATCGTCCAGTTGAGCCAGGATAGAGAGCTCGGAGCAGAGCCACGGACGAAGCCATCCATGGCCGAGAGCGGAGTCAGAGAGGCTGTCCGGCATGGTGCTAGGAGGCCAGGAAGAAGCCGGGTGGCTAGGACAGTCATCCGAAGGCAGTTGGAGGCCGTCAAGGACTTCTATGAGACGTGGAGTTCTCAGTTTCATTACGCTATCCTTTCTCGTGCAAAGGTGCCCAAAGGCCAACGTGGCAGCCATAAATGCCTTAATAAGGGGAGAGAATAAGGCAATAAATGCCTTAGAGGCTGTGGATGCACGTGGCTTTTATAAGGCCATAAATGCTTTGATACGAAAGACATAACATGGTTGCAGAGGCCGGGAGTGCCACCGCGAAGCGGGACGGGATGATGCCGGGGCCGGGGCCGACTTAGAAGAGGCCAGGAGTGGACGATGCGGTAGGGGACTCGGACTTCTTTGAAGCATGGAGTCAAAACTCCTCGTCTTGGCTTCATGATGCTATCCTTCCTCAAACAAAGGTGGGCCAACGTGGCAGCCATAAATGCCTTAATAAGGAGAAAGAATAAGGCAATAAATGTCTTAAAGGCTATGGATGCACGTGGCCTATATGAGGCTATAAATGCCTTAGTGCGAAAGAAATAGCGTGGTTGCAGAGGCCGAGTAGAAAGGATTGCGACCCACTTAAAAGTTTGAGGTCGACTTGAAAAGACTGGGACTGGACGATGCGGGCGAGGCCAACTTGGAAGAGGCCGAGACGGGACGATGCCGGCGCGGGGCCGACTTGGAAGAGGCCGAGGCCGACTTGGAAGAGGCCGAGATGGGACGATGCCGGGGCGGGGCCGACTTGGAAGAGGCCGAGACGGGACGATGCCGGGGCGGGGCCGACTTGGAAGAGGCCGAGACGGGACGATGCCGGGGCAGGGCTGACTTGGAAAAGAATGGGAGGAGGGGGGCACTTAGAAAAGAACGGGAGGAGGCCGACTCAGACTTTCTCCTCTCTTTTCATTATGCGTCCATAACGCTCCATTCCTCTCCAAGTCATTATGACCGTTTCTGCACCATTAAATACTCTAGCCCATTGACTTGACTATCGGACATTAATGATGGAAGGTGGCCCTTGGGAGAACCCACGCACGTAAGGTGGCCCTTTTTTCTCTCTTGTTCTCTCTTTATTATGACGAGACGCTTGTTGGAGCCTAGAGCAATGTCGTGGACGAAATATTCGATGCCGACTGAGTCCGTCGTAAAGAAAGCCGAGTAGACCAGTGATGCCGCTTAGGAATTAAACCGCTCAGGAAGGCCGCCGAGGATTGCCGCCTAAAAATCGTCTGGAAATTGCTATCTTGAGAGGAGGCCATCCAAAAATTGTTGTTTTTATTGCCCATGGGGTCAACTGGCCCTATCAACCTCTATGTGACATGTCAGGCTGTAGGCCATGTCCCATCAGAGCCATCAGAGTAGGTGGCTGCAGCTGGTTGGCAGGTGCTATTTTGGCTTGGACGGCTTCGTCAGAGTAGGTGGCTGCAGCTGGTTGGCAGGTGCTGTTTTGGCTTGGATGGCTTCGTCAGAGTAGGTGGCTGCAGCTGGTTGGCAGGTGCTATTTTGGCTTGGACGGCTGTCGCAGGTTGCTGCAGGGCATGACCGACCGTTTCGGTGCTTGCCAGACGTGTCCCCTATGCCACCTTTTTGAAGTCCTCGTAGAGCATTGATCATACAGTGCTTGCATGGCACTGTTCATGTGCATGGTACTGTTCATGTGCATGGTACTGTTCACGGCCGAGGCCGAGGGGGTTGCAGGGTCCAAACCGAGGCCGACGGGGGCCTACAGAGAAAGAGAGAAGCTGTGCTGCTGGGAGGTGGCTGCATGAAGACAAGACGAGAATGGTTCCACTCCCGTGCATGTGGACACTGCATGTTTGAATTACTTTGGATATGTTTTGGTTTAAGAATGTATTTTTTTTGTTTAGTCTTATATAAAGATGTATATTTTTAAACATACAATTTGAAATGTGAAGCTTATTTGTTTCAAACTTCAGCTTGTTTGTACAATGTGAAGCTTATTTGTTTCAAACTTTAAATTATATATATATATATATATATATATATATATAATTTTAAACTTAATTTAAATTTAATTTTTAAAAATAAAATTAAAATTGAAATTTTATTAATAAAATTAGGGTTAAGATTTTACTAAAAGAGTTAGGAGCAGGATTGAGGAGTTTTGGGCCCAGTCGCACCCCTAATATCAGATAGGAAAACACTTTGTACACCGGCCCCGGTGCAGCAAGGCTGACGTGAACTGCACCGCGTCTTCCGATTGGTCCCGTTCCCTCGCGTCCTCGAGATCAAGCCCTCCCTCGTAAACCTCTTCTCGAGTTTCCTCTCCCCTTCCCAAATCCACGCCTCCTTGATTCCCTTCTCTACACCGCCCACGGCGAACGCTTCTTGGAGCTAGGGTTTCTCGGCGAAGCCCCCTGTCAAGCTTGGCATCATGTACGGTGGCGGTGAGTTAGATTGGAGCTTCTTTGATCCCATACCTGCTTCTCTTCCTTTCATCTATTCTTTTTTTTTTTGGCTAACCCTAGAAGGATAGAAGCTTGTTGGCAGTGATGTCGTCTGATATACCCGTCTACTGTTGTGCTTTGATGCGCAGATGAGGTCTCGGCTATAGTTATTGATTTGGGTTCTCACACGTGCAAAGCTGGTTATGCCGGGGAAGACGCTCCCAAGGCAGTGTTTCCCTCTGTAAGTATTTCTCGAAGCGCTTTGTATTGTGTATCGCTTTTGCTGCAGTTTTTAATTCCGGTACTGTTATGCCACATCTCATACTTTTCTTCTAATAAGACCTATTTCGGTCATTTAATGCTTGCTAGAGGGGTTTGTGAAGCGTCGGCTCAAAAAAGGGGAAATTTAAGTTACTTTTTATCTCTTCCTTCTGGGCTTCAAAATTAGATGTTAATGCACTTTGAAAATTGTCGTTTACAGTGTTAAATCTCATGCAAGGTTAGTTGTTTTGAAAAAAGAAAAACTTGTAAGCTTGAACTAATATTGATTAAGATTATTATTCCTCAGTACTGTCCATTTGATGCAAAAGAACAAATTATCATGGATCATTCTGTTCTTTAGATTATATTCAATTCAAATTCACAAGTTGTACTTGATATCCTCTTTCTGATCTTCATTTCCTTGCTATCCTGCATGGATTAACATGTTTTTGACATGCATGATGATGGATAATTTGGCTTTCCTGAAGAAAAAAAAGTTGATGCATAATTTGCTTTACAAAGATATCGATCTGTTGTACTTTTTTTTCAGTTTTTATTTTCAATACGATAATTTGGTCTACATGGACAAATATTTACTTTGACACAAATCAGAATATGACAATATAGTTGTAACATGTTTTATTTTATGGAAATCTGGTCCATATTTTTTTCTGATAAATATTCTGCTTCATTAGGTAGTTGGCTCAATCGATCAAGTAGATGCTAACAATGATGTTAAGTCTGAGAAGGAATCTGAATCAGATTCTAAAAATGGTGTTAAGCCACTTGATTCAGATAAACTGAAGGCAAAACGGAAGTTATATGTTGGTTCTCAAGCCCTGGGTTATAGACGAGACCATATGGAGGTCAGGCAACTAAGAGGCTTATGCTTTTGTTTTGTACCTTTCAAAGCTTGATGAAATTTGATTTGTTTGTAAAATTTTAGTGGTTTCCAATTACAATAATGTTTATTAATTTTGTTTAGGTGATATCACCTATAAAAGATGGAGTTGTTGTTGATTGGGATATTGTTGACAATATATGGGATCACGCTTTCAGGTATGAGCTGTGTATTGCATTGATTTAGCTAGCTTCTGTGATGTAAACAACAAGAGTGCATCTTATTATGTTTTGTTGTTGTCATCAGTATGTCATTCACCTATCTCAGATGTTATGAGTTTGCAATCCATAATATTTTCAGTTGGTCCACATTTTTTAATCTACTCACCAATAAATTTTAGCTTGGAGCATGATATCATGTGCTGGAATAAAATATTGTTAGGGCATTGTACAATAATAATGCATTATAGCTGTTCCTCATGGATGATTATGCTCCATCATTGGTGTTTAAATAACCTGTGCCCTATTCTTGGTGTTAAATAACCTGATAATTCAGTTCATGTTTTGAAGAACAGCCAATCCAAGAAGTTGCTTTTTTTAGCCGTTAAATGCATATTGCTCATATTCCATCTTTTCTATGCAGCAATATCTTTATTATTCATGCCACCTTTCTGCACGATTTCATCATGCAGTAGCCAAATCTCATCTCATCCCATTCATTATGCTGTTTATGCAATAAAGCAAACTGCTAAATGTTTTACACTAAATTAAAAAGGGTGCAGAAATGCACATCGCATGGTTTTGTAGCTTATTATTGCTGCTGCTGCTATTGCTATTGTTATTATTAGTATAACTCATGCTTTACAATTTTTGCATTTGAAATTTATTATCTGAAATATTAGATTGCTCTACTCTCTTGGTGTAATAGCAGCAAGTACACTGATGCTTGCTATTTGTTAATTAGTAACTACTACCATCTGGAATTTTAGTTGGACAGTCTTATAAGTACCCAATACATGTACATGATGTCTAAGACATCGATGCAGCCATACGGTGCCAACATTTAATTATTATTATTTATTGATTATATTAATTTTATAGATATAATAATATTATTATTTATATCTAATAAATATAAATGAATTGATGTTTTATTTATAAATTGATACTAATATATAATTTATATGATATTATATAAATAATTGAGGTAGACTTGGCTACATTCGAATGTAGCCAAGCTTAAATCCGGTCATCTCCTTTACTTTTGGATCCATATAGTTCATGAATTTGAAAGATAAAAAAAGTGAAAAAGGTGGGGTAGCTCTGGGATATGTGTGGATCCAAATGTGGGGAGGTGATTAGATTTGGACCTAGCTACATTCGAATGTAGCAAAATCCACCTCTAAATAATTATATAATTTATTAATATATATTAGTATCTTTTTCCTTGTATAAAAAGGATGTTCCTCTTTTAGATTTAGTGGAAAGGTACTTGGGTGTCTGATTCACTTATTGATAAATAGTTTGGATGCATTTGCTGGTGGTTTCAGACTTGTTATTACACTTATTAGTATCTGAGATTGAGTTTATGCTCTAAGCATGAACCATATCTAACCAATTAACCAGCATGCCCAGAGAGCTTATGACATGTTGATATGTGATTTTAGTGCAGTACAGTATGACTGTGTTTAAGTGAGTCATACAATGCTGGCATTATGATTTATAGTCACAAATCATATATAGTTTTGTGCGTATTGAGGCTGTTGTTTGACTTGCATATGAATTCTGTGAAGCTTATTCCTAAATACAGTGATTAGGAAAGCAATTTTGTTTGAGATTACTATGTGAATGATAGTTACCATGACCATGTTATTGTTGATAGGGAGCGGTTATTAATTGATCCGAAAGAACATCCAATGCTGCTTGCAGAACCATCTTGTAATACTCCACAACAAAGAGAGAGGTGATTTGGTTCCTTACCATCTATAATTTACTTGGGACTGAGATTTATTAGTTCTGTGCTTATGTCAGTGCTGAATATGCATGACTATATCCTTTTTGTTTATTCTTTGGCAGGGCAGCAGAGCTCATGTTTGAGAATTACAAAGTCCCAGCTTTATTTTTAGCAAAAAATGCCGTATGCTCTCAGTCTATTCTTCATTGAGTCACTTAACATAATCATCAAGGCTGTCCTCAAAATTTGAGTTTTCTCCTACTGGTTAGCATATGCATATGGTTGTTTGACTATACTATCTTCCACTATCAGGTTCTAACATCTTTCGCATCTGGGCGAGCTACGTCTCTTGTTGTTGATAGGTGGGATCTTTATGCTTGCTGAAATTCTATCTTGTTTTTTTCACTAGCATTTCATATGCCAGGAGCTATATTCAGATGCTGCCACAATTGAGTGTGTTTTTAAAATTTGATGTATTTGGTTACTATTTTCCCCAAATCTAGCAAAATTCATTTACTATAGGACAAGTTTCTATTCTTTGATGATGTGAAACTTCCATTTTGGCTTTTCTTTTTTTTAAAATGCTCGCCCTCCTTAGTTACAAAGGTCTGCCATCGATAATTGAAATCATACAATACTAAAAGCAGCTGTATAATGATGCACTTACCTCAACTCAACTCATCTAAGCCTTTTCCCAACTACATGGGGTCGGTTACATGAATCTGCATCCTTCACTCTGTTCTATTCAGGACCAAGTCAATATTCAAATTATAAATAGTTATATTTTTTTTTAATTATTTTGTTCATGTTAGTTTAGGTCTACCTCTATCTCTATCCTTACCATGAATTGTTAAAAGATCACTCTTTCTAACTGGAGCATCTAAAGGTTTACGTTGTATATATCCAAACACCGTAATCGATTTTCTCTCATTTTATTTTCAATTGGGGCTACTCCTATCATTTCTCTTATATATTTATTTCTAATTCTATCTTTTAAAGTTTTACCATATCCATCTTAACATACGCATTTCTGTTACACTTAATTTATTCACAGTTGTTTCAATATTACCCAACACTTTGTTCATAATGATGATGCACTTACCATTCATCTTAAATCCATGTCTTGGCATTCTCAATAAATAGAAACTTTGGAGGTATATCATGTGAAACTGGCTCATCCATAGCAAATTTTGACCATTGAACACTGATATATTCTTTTGCTTGGCCCTTCCCGGAGGTTGCTATGTGATAATCATCAAATCAAGTGATCTCGTGCTACTTGGTCATCAAGGAAGTGGTGACATTCTGATCAAATTATATAAGATTAGTTCTTGTTTTCTGAAACATTCAGATCTAATGTTTAATCTTCAAAATATCAC
The DNA here is from genome assembly GCA_900491605.1 of Calamus simplicifolius. Lineage (NCBI taxonomy): Eukaryota > Viridiplantae > Streptophyta > Magnoliopsida > Arecales > Arecaceae > Calamus > Calamus simplicifolius. The sequence goes on along the minus strand of UESW01004233.1, from coordinate 464,252 downwards.
TGGATAAATGAAACTTTGTCCATTGCATCCTTTTTGCAAGTAGACCAGTGTTTTAGGGTTGTTTTGACTTTGTCCTCTTTCCAGCAAAATCTCACTTCTCTTCTATAATTTCTTGGCTACTCTTTTAGGGTTCTCTTTTAGGCATCAAGTTTTAGGGTCATACTTACCCAGTTCCCTAATTGTTTCTTTGGCTCTTTATATTATATATATATATATATATATATATATATATAATCACCTCTTCATATGCTTGCATTCTTCTAGTTCTAGAATCATAAGTTGCATATTACCTTTTTAACTTGTCCATTTCTGGACTCTATTTATGAAATACCCAGTTTGGTGGTTTCTGTTCACCATGATTTTTTTTTTTTTTTTTTTTTATGGTTGTGGTTGTCTGGTAGAACAACCTGATTTAGTTATGTCATTCAGTGCACAAGATTGTTAACATACATGCAATACATTTTGCAACTGTACATCTTCCATATCTCTAACAAGTTGACATGGTCCACTAAACCCTCAAGAGGGCATTGATCTTGGTGTATCTTCCCTCTTTTTAACAACTAAATCTGTCTATACGCATGGAGGGTGCCTTCTGATATTTCTATGTTCTTTCTTGTTTGATAATATGCTTATCTTGTTATTTTAACCCTTGCAATGGAAGCATGCTGCAATGTCACACAGTGTAAGACACTTTTGACTCTGTATCAAACAAGAGTTAATCAATTAGCCTTGACATATTATATTGTGTAAGTTATACAATCCAATTATTCTGGGAACTCTAGTGGAATTTGCTGTATCTAGTGAAATAAAAAATGTTCTCATATAATTGCAGTTAGGAGCTCTGGTCAATTGGTGGGCTTAATGTGGTCATGCACTCATGTTAGAGTATGTAACAGTTAAATGTAGCCTAAATTTGGTACAGACGAACTTTTGTGTGGACCTATGTTTGTCTGCATGGGCACATGTGTTGCTACAAGCAATGTATAACCTTTTACACTTCTCATATTATTTTCAGTATTTATAACCATTACTAAGAAAAAAGGCTTTTTTTTTGAGTTGCCAAAGTCTCATATCTTTTTAATTCATAAAAAACATCTAAGCCACACATTCTCACTATCATTTTTCAGCTTTTTATTGTGGGCAATTTTAGGGATTTAATGTGGTTGCCTCTTTGATTCCTGTCTTTGCTATTGAAATTCTCCTTATTGCTTAATATGATTGAAAGCAATCCTAACAAGGCTAGCACTGAGAAACAGTATTATGATGCAGCGGGGGTGGATCCACAACTGTTACTGCTGTGCATGATGGTTATGTTCTTCAAAAGGTATTCCACTGCTGCCTGAGACAAAGTAACTCGAAACACCTGTGATGATGTGTGCAATTCAAACACATCAGCCATTTCAGCAAGCTTGATAGCATAATGGATCATCATTATTCTAAATAAGGCAGTTCTAATATTAATACAAGATCATTTTGCTACAAGATGCAAGCATTTGATAGGGTTCTTTGTAGGGTTGGGCATGGGGTGGGCTGGGCTTGAGCTGGGCCAAGGACAAAAAAAACAGCTCGAGGCATGGGCTGGGCCCAAACTTGGGCTAAGGATAGGCCTGGCCTGATGGAAATTTCTTAAGGCCCGAGCTCGGCCTAGATGGCCTGTGCTTATATAAAATGCACGCATATATATTATATGATAACAACATTCGGTGGTAGGGATGGCTAGAATGCTAGCTTTTTAACCCAAGCACTGGCGTAAAAATCTTGCCCAGCACGGTTAAAAATTTATTTTCCTTAAAGTATATAAATATATAAAATACAAATAAAAATCCATTTATAAATATATAAAATATATGTATATAAATTTATATTTTTGGGCAAGGTTAGGCCTAATTTTTCTAAGCTCAAGCATGACCTGAAAATTAGGCCTGGCTAAAAAATTTGGCTCAGGCCCTCAAAATTTTCCGTGCTGGGCTCAGGCTGCCCCATGAGTTGAACGAACGGCCCATGCTCACTTCTAGTTCTGTACCTTATTTTCTTATGTTTGTTGAAGTTATTACCTTGAATAAGGGTTATTACTTGTTATGCACTGTTGCATGGATTGTCATTGACATGTATTTATATAGATTATACATGTGTAAGATATATGTGTATCATCAAAAGATTAAATAATCATTGAATGACTAAATATTGATAACCAAATTCTAGCAAGTTATGGAATCTGAGTGGGTGGAAATGGACTGGCGCTGGTTGGGCCTGTCCAACTGTCCAAGCCTATGTGCAGTCTGAATTGTTTAAGATGTACCAGGGCTTAGCCTGAATATGATTGTATTTATTTTGTAGACAGGGCCCAAGCCAAGCCCAACTTTTGAAAACTTTAATTTGGTCTGATCTCAGATGATCTTTATTGTTTTAAAAAATTATATATTATTCTTTTTAATGATTATGTAAAGAAAGATATTCCTGCATTTCCTCATGGCTTATGGTTGGAGTTGCACACCAGCTAGCCAGATTAGGTTGGTTAACAATGGTTTTGTTCCCAAGAAGCATACCTAACCCTTAGCCGAAGCTTGACTTGGACTGGTTTGATTCTGTCCAGGACTGCTTGGATGCACATGCATCTTAGCTTTAGTTGAAGCTTACCCAGTTTTATTCTAAATTCAGCTTCAGGCTGGCCATAGTTGTTAAGCACAGCTTGCCATCTAGCATCTGTGGTATATGCTTGCAATATATCATGCAGGGACATTTAAAATTGTTTGTAAGTATATCACAGAGGAAATACTCAAGTTTGGCCAAGGATTTCAGGAGTGAGCCCCATACAACCTGATCCAACCCGGCCCAACTACCTAAATTTATTTTAGGTGAAGCATAGTCTGTACTTGATTTTCTGCAAATAGACTGACCTCTATATGATGAAAGGAGCACTTCTATATTTGACATCTTAAAAGTGCTACATGCACTCAGATTCTGTTTCATTTTAGCAAGTTTTTTGATTGGCTGTAGGCTGTGGCAAAATCGCCAATTGGAGGTGAATTTCTGACCGAGTGCATGATGAAAAGCTTGGAGAATAAAGGCATTGTGGTATGTTAACTTTAATTGGGTTTAGAACCAAAGTACATGATTTTATGGTTGCTAATTCATGATTGCAGAGTACTTCATTGGCTTTGCTCACATTTGATATCTGGTTTTTCAGTTGAAGCCTAGATATTCCTTCAAGAGAAAGGAAATACGCCCTGGAGAATTTCAGGTAGCCTCATTATGAAAATTTGGCCTGAACTTGGATATGTTTTTTTTTAAATCATATTTATTCAGGCAGTTGATTTTTCATCTATTTCGTCAACATATATTACTTTTAAATTTTCTTTCTCCCTTGCTGTGCATCTTATTTTTAAATTAACCTAAGAACTCTGAAAATCATGCTGCCCCTTTAATCAAGATGGCATATTTTGTTTCCATCTTACTGAATACTAGGAAATAAAACTTCTCGATATGCTAATTTTGCTGTTAGCTGCAACTAGTACAAATTGACCTTTCAGTACTTCAGTGAATATATGTATGAGAGAGAGGGAGAGGTTTGAGGCCTCAAGTAAAGACATAAACCAAATTAAAGACTAAAATATATGTATGGTGGGACAATGGCTGTTGTTCCATTAGTTAAAGATCAGGTATAAAGTTGTATGCTATCGCTTTATCTTATACTTTGTGGTTGGATGGCCAATTGTATTTAAAAGCAATTAGGTAAATTCTTGTTAAGTATAATGGTATCGGACCTACATTTAGTGGAATGCTAGGGAGTATAAGAAGTGATGGATGAAGAAAAGATTATTTTGAGAAGTGCAGAAAACATATAATATAACGGACTTGGAAAGATGTGGAAATGCTAAAAAAGTTCTGATAAAGCCTTTTAAACTGAAAGTACACCTTATGATGACCTAAACAGTAGATTTGTCTCAGGAAAGGTGAGAGGAACTGTATCAAGTAAATTAGGGAAACTTGTGAAAGATGATGATTGAAGATTTTGTTGAAAGCATTGAAGGAAAATAATCTTAGTACTATTGCATTGGTATGTTTTGTGGTCTCTAGATTTGGTAGACTTGTGTCTGTATGCTTGTCATTGATGTACTAATTAAGTTGTGTTTGTGAAAGGGCAGGAGGGTCCATGACGACATTTTTCTGGGGTATGACAGCTGTTTCTTGTCCCATTATACTTGTTAAAAGTTTATATGTACCAAGGAATAACAGTTATGTACAAGGCAGACGAGTATGAGTCTTAATGTCATGAGCTCCTGCATGCATCATGCTCACATATGCCCTCCTGACAATCCATTCCTGAGTTTGTACTGTGAGAATATTAATACATTCAGGTTTGACAATCCAAGTTCAACATAATGAAGCAAGATGTTGGAGATTGGCGAAAAGAAAAGTGACATCATTTTCTCAATTCTAGTTGCAAATAGTAATCAAGCTTTGCATTTGTTGGAGTACCTTACATCCCCTTCTAGACGAATGAGTTAAAAAAGAAAAAAAAAATGCTTTTCAAACTCATCTCCAATTTGATTGCATGAATGGTTTCAAGTTCTTGTGAAACAAGGCAGCATTTGATTCAATGTTAATTGCAATTTGCAGAACTTCAACTTTCGATCACATTATATAAGCACATGAGAAGTTTGAAGTATCTATCTGATAGTTATGCTTTTATGTTTTCATAAGCTACAGCAGAAGTCTGATTGCTCTATTTTCCAGATAACACCATGCAGGAAGCGAAGGACATTCTTGAAAAGCTTTAAGTTTAGGAAAGCAACAATCATTCTCTCTGGAACACTAAAATGTTTACTTTGGTTAAATGGTCAAAATTTTATAATCATTGAATGCACCATGGATGGAGCCATATTACAATTTTTGAATATAAACAAATCAACTGGAAAAGGAAATATCTTTGGCGGTAAATGCTGGATAGTTAGACTAAGCATAATGAATTTGGATATACGAGAGAGTACCATTACTTACCAAGTGGTATGCTTTAATATCTAGAAGGACTATGTTTCAGATTTTTCATGGATCTGCAAAAATATCATTTTGTTCCTCTATCGAGATATAATTTGTAGAGTGTTATGTAATTCTTTCAGAGTCCCAAATAGTTTATATCAATAATACTCTGTCTCATTTCTATCAACCATTTTTTTTTTTTTATATATTTTTCACAGACAATAGATCTTGATTTTCCAAATACCACAGAAAGCTACAAGCTGTATTCCCAGGTATGTATTCAGTCCATGACTTGAAAAAAAAAAGAGAAGCCATGTTGATTTTCTTGTGACTGAGTTTGCTCCTTGCAGAGGGTAATAGCTAGTGACATCAAGGAATGCGTATGTCGAGTACCAGATACTGCATTTGATGGTATAGCTTGATTCCGTACGACATAAATAATTGTGAACATCAGTATCTTCAAAAGTTTGAAGATAATATACCTTCCTTTAATTTGTGTTGGCAGTTATATTAAAATTTGACATTCTGATATTATTGTGCATGCGATCATTTGGTAAAGGAAAAGTAGTTATCTGTCAGATGATTTAGATAATTTTTCCATCATGTTTTTAAGGCATTTTGTTCTAAACCATAATCATTAAAGCATTCAATCATGAAGTACCTTTTGAGCACTTATTTTTTTTTCTAAAATTAGCTAAGATGTCGCATGCATAATTATTTATTTGAGAATTGCATGCTGTATAACATAGGTATGTTTTTATTGGTGTTGGTAATTAGAATTTTGTATATATAGAACCCCATCAGAGTAGAATATTGTCCATAGAATTGTTCTTTAGAATTTTTTTGGTTGGTTTGTTCGTGAAAGATTATCTTCACACTAGGCTGATATCTGAGTCATTGATGCTCAGTCTTCAGAAATTATGAGATACTAGTGGTAAAACGTCTTCATAAGAGAATACTTTCTGTCTAGCTATATTGTAGCTCATTGGAAACCTGGTAAAGTTCAATAGTTTTGTTATTATATGACATGCCGAATGCAGCAGGTCAGGACCTTGCATTTTGGAGCAGAGCTGACTATATATAATTCTACAATGAAGTGATCATGGCTTTAGCCATTACCACATCCTGTGAGGACTGTCACTTCATGCTAATTCAAAGCTCTTGATGTGTGTAATTTTGCAAAAGCCTGAAAAGTCTCATGGTGGTGCAAAACGCATAACTGGTAAAATTCAAACGATGACATAGTCAGATGAAGTGTAAGCATTGCATGAACCATGAGGAAAGATTTAAGTTACCATGTGATGGTGCCATCATGGTGTAGAATTACTCATGTGTTTCAATTGTACTATATGTCATAATGTGTACTGGCATTTAAAGGACTCGTTTATGAAAATCTTTTCTGACTTGCAATTGAAAGGCACCCACTTTATGTGGATTCATGGTAGTAAATTGTATAACTTAAATAGATGTTCAGGCCATGAAGAAATTGGATGGAATTGACAATATTTGTTGGAATTTACTGTGAAGGGAGAAAATCTGAAATCCAATTGCTTTTATTCAATTTGTCAATCAGATTTCCCATATAACTGAACTATTTTCTTTGCCACTTTGTTTTGTAATTTCCTCTCTTTGACTTTAGCTGAGTGGAAGGAAACTAACCTGAAAAGGCTTTTTGTTGCAGAAACTGCATATGCAAATGTTCCTATGACTCCTTATGAACTCCCTGATGGACAGTAAGTTCAATATCACTTTTGTGCTTAGTTTGTATGAAATAGTTGGGTTTGATGTTTTCTTCCCCTAAATTGCCATGGTCTATATTCTTTTTATGGTCATGCATTACTTTTCATATCTTTGTACATAGATCTTATCTCAGGATATTGCAGAACTCATCATGTACTCTGTATTTGGTACTCTACCTTTTTAATTATGTGATGCAGGACAATTGAAATCGGTGCTGATAGATTCAAGGTTCCTGATGTTCTGTTCAATCCATCATTAGCCCAGGTATACCATTGAAATTTTTATTGCTTAATTTTGTTTATCCTTTTTCTGTTCCACATGAAAGATACTCTTCAATGCAATGAAACAATCAAGATAACTAAAATTGTGAATAACCTAATAAAAGTAGCCACAATGTCATGTGCCCTTCCGTCAAATATTGCTGAAGTTCTCCATATGAACTCTACCATGTCGTTCCAGTTTCAACGTCAATGTAACAATGAATATGTCATAAACTGTTCTTGTATGGACATGGTCATCCCGCTGGCCTTTTAAATTTTGATGTTTATTTTTGCAGGGTTTAAGTTTAGACGTATGGCACATGTTAAATTCATGAGGCAACTGATGATATGAAAATTGTTCCACAAATATAATTGTTTGATGGTGTATCTGAAAAACAGCTGATGCTTGAAGTGTTACAACTTCGTTATTCTTGTATTTATTTATGACCAATTTGGTCTAAGTAAATACAGATTGAAAACTTAGTTTTTCTGTTGTAGTTATTGTTTCCAATCATTTAATATCAAATAATTGCTGATGCTATTTATCTGCATTGAGTGTGGAATGTTAGACAATTCCAGGCATGGAAAATTTTGCAGATTCTGTTACTTCTGTTCGTGGTCTTCCACAAATGGTGAGCTCGTCTTTGTAGTTTTACTTTAGTGAGTATTTAAATCTAATCTTTGTAGAATTAATAAGTTTTTTGGCTTGTCGTTTTGTTCAGGTCATTGAGAGCATAAATAAATGTGATGCGGACATTCGTAGAGAACTATTTAGCAGCATTTTGGTAACTTTACATGTCTATTTTCATTTTTTTTAATGATTTGATCATTAATGCTTTCATTTTGCCCAAATGCTGATAATAGAGTTTCTATTTGATTGTGCGCACATGTATTCCATATGGTTTTCCAGTATGTTTAAGAGCAAGAGAGAATGTTGAGTAGCAGTACCTCTCAACAAGTTTTGATTTTGGTGAAATGGTTGCTATGGTAGTTTTTCTGTAAAGATAAAACTATGCAGAAACTATTCTTACATCAGACTGGAAAGTAGTGGTAGATTCAATAATTTCAGTTAGTTTGATGTTTCCTATATCTTAAATGCTATTCTGGTTAATATTTCCTCTCTGTGAACAGCTTGCAGGTGGCACAGCATCAATGCAACAGTTAAAGGAGCGGCTTGAGAAAGAGTTGATGGAGGTAAAGTTTCAGTGGAATGGCAATTAACGTTTTGAAGGGTTTTTCTTCTGATTGAGTTTTATGTTCTTATTGGTAACAAAACTTGCAATTGTCAGAATATTTTACTCGCAGTCATCTTTTGTAATTTCTCATATTTTGGTCTTGAAATATCAGCAAAATAAAATCCAATAAATATTTTCTTTAGTTTGGTTAACAATATACTATCATCTCTTTCTCCTCAAGCCTGGCAAACTTTTGTTGTTTCTATTGGATGAATTGACTCGAGTGATTGAACATTGAATCGTCTTTGCTTTTATTATTTTCATATATTATGTCTTCTATCCTTTTTCTTGATTGTATGGTAAGCTTCTGAAGGCCCAAATTTCATAGAGGTAGCTGAGGAACAAATTGATTGCTTGCATGTGCTATTGGTTCTTATAATGTTGTCTGGTGATTGGAAATGCCATTCTGATTTCCATTGAATTGTTTTCTTCAGGAGGCTCCTCNAGAGAGAACAGATTAAAGAGTGCAGTCGAGAAGAAGGCTAAAAGATCAAGGAAAAATCAGGGCAAGAAAAGAGCTGCTTCAAGTAGCAGGCAGACTTGTTTGCAGTCTATTAATACTGAAGAGGACCTGGAGAGAATTGTTCCGCCGTCAGAAACTTTAATGGATGAATTTGATGCTTATGTATTAAGTCAACTTACACAAGATCATATATAATGAAATGCTTTCAAGCTATTGTGTCTTTTTCAGTAAAATGAAGTGCTTTTAGTACGTCGACTCCCTGGCTCTTGCGCGGCGACACCCGAAAGGCGGAATCCTATGAGACATCCCAGTGCTTGCGAAACGACTCCGAAGATTTTAGCAAACGACACCCTTGTCTTGCGCGGCGACACCCGAAAGGCGGAAACATAAGAGACATCCCAGTGCTCGCGAAACGACTCCGAAGAATTTAGCTCGACGACACCCTAGCTCATGGAAAATGACACCCTTGTCTTGCGCGGCGACACCCGAAAGGCGGAAACATAAGAGACATCCCAGTGCTCGCGAAACGACTCCGAAGAATTTAGCTTGACGACACCCTAGCTCATGGAAAACGACACCCTTGTCTTGTGCGGCGACACCCGAAAGGCGGAATCCTACGAGACATCCCAGAGCTTGCGAAATGACTCCAAAGATTTTAGCTCGACGACACCCTAGCTCATGGAAAACGACACCCTTGTCTTGCGCGGCGACACCCAAAAGGCGGAAACATAAGAGACATCCCAGTGCTCGCGAAACGACTCCGAAGATTTTAGCTCGACGACACCCTAGCTCATGGAAAAGGACACCCTAGTCTTGCACGGCGACACCCGAAAGGTGGAAACATAAGAGACATCCCAGAGCTTGCGAAATGACTCCGAAGAATTTAGCTCGACGACACCCTAGCTCATGGAAAATGACACCTTTGTCTTGTGCGGCGACACCCGAAAGGCGGAATCCTACGAGACATCCCAGAGCTTGCGAAACGACTCCGAAGATTTTAGCTCGACGACACCCGAGCTCATGGAAAACGACACCCTAGTCTTGCACGGCGACACCCGAAAGGCGGAAACATAAGAGACATCCCAGAGCTTGCGAAACGACTCCAAAGATTTTAGCTAGACGACACCCTAGCTCATGGCAAACGACACCCTAGTCTTGCGCGGCGACACCCAAAAGGCGGAATCCTACGAGACATCCCAGTGCTTGCGAAACGACTCCGAAGATTTTAGCTCGACGACACCCTAGCTCATGGAAAACGACACCCTTGTCTTGCGCGGCGACACCCAAAAAGCGAAAACATAAGAGACATCCCAGTGCTTGCGAAATGACTCCGAAGATTTTAGCTCGACGACACCCTAGCTCATGGAAAACGACACCCTTGTCTTGCGCGGCGACACCCGAAAGGTGGAAACATAAGAGACATCCCAGTGCTCGCGAAACGACTCCGAAGAATTTAGCTCGACGACACCCTAGCTCATGGAAAACGACACCCTTGTCTTGTGCGGCGACACCCGAAAGGCAGAATCCTACGAGACATCCCAGAGCTTGCGAAACGACTCCGAAGATTTTAGCAAACGACACCCTTGTCTTGCGCGGCGACACCCGAAAGGCGGAAACATAAGAGACATCCCAGAGCTTGCGAAACGACTCCAAAGATTTTAGCTCGACGACACCCTAGCTCATGGAAAACGACACCCTAGTCTTGCACGGCGACACCCGAAAGGCGGAAACATAAGAGACATCCCAGAGCTTGCGAAACGACTCCAAAGATTTTAGCTAGACGACACCCTAGCTCATGGCAAACGATACCCTAGTCTTGCGCGACGACACCCGAAAGGCGGAATCCTACGAGACATCCCAGTGCTTGCGAAACGACTCCGAAGATTTTAGCTCGACGACACCCTAGCTCATGGAAAACGACACCCTTGTCTTGCGCGGCGACACCCGAAAGGCGGAATCCTACGAGACATCCCAGAGCTTGCGAAACGACTCCGAAGATTTTAGCTCGACGACACCCTAGCTCATGGAAAACGACACCCTTGTCTTGCGCGGCGATACCCGAAAGGCGGAAACATAAGAGACATCCCAGTGCTCGCAAAACGACTCCGAAGATTTTAGCTCGACGACAAGGGAGAGACATTTCTTATGTTTCCGCCTTTCGGGTGTCGCCGCGCAAGACTAGGGTGTCGTTTGCCATGAGCTAGGGTGTCGTCTAGCTAAAATCTTTGGAGTAGTTTCGCAAGCTCTGGGATGTCTCTTATGTTTCCGCCTTTCGGGTGTCGCCGTGCAAGACTAGGGTGTCGTTTTCCATAAGCTAGGGTGTCGTCGAGCTAAAATCTTCGGAGTCGTTTCGCGAGCACTGGGATGTCTCTTATGTTTCCGCCTTTCGAGTGTCGCCGCGCAAGACAAGGGTGTCGTTTTCCATGAGCTAGGGTGTCGTCGAGCTAAAATCTTCGGAGTCGTTTCGCAAGCTCTGGGATGTCTCGTAGGATTCCGCCTTTCGGGTGTCGCCGCACAAGACAAAGGTGTCGTTTTCATGAGCTAGGGTGTCGTCGAGCTAAATTCTTCGGAGTCGTTTCGCAAGCTCTGGGATGTCTCATAGGATTCCGCCTTTCGGGTGTCGCCGCACAAGACAAAGGTGTCGTTTTCCATGAGCTAGGGTGTCGTCGAGCTAAATTCTTCGGAGTCGTTTCGCAAGCTCTGGGATGTCTCTTATGTTTTCGCCTTTCGGGTGTCGCCGTGCAAGACTAGGGTGTCATTTTCCAGGAGCTAGGGTGTCGTCGAGCTAAAATCTTCGGAGTCGTTTCGCAAGCTCTGGGATGTCTCGTAGACATCGAGGACACTCCTGCTCGCAGTGATAAAATTTTTAATATTTGCATTAAATATTAATCAGTGTTAATATGAATAATTTACATTCAATGTTCATTCAAAGACGAATACAAAAATTAAGAACATTTTTCGACAATGTCGCTAATCTTTTTGTTCAGGCCCTCTCTCAATATCGTCGCAGCTAAGTGTCGCCGATAATCTCTGACTTCCTCATCACTGAAATCCAGCTTCATATCAGGATTGTCCCGTCGAGCAAGACATTCCATGTATCTCAGACAGTACAGGCCGCAATCCAGCGATCCGCTCGGTTGGCTTGGGCAATCCGAAATATCTTCTATCGACCACTCCATTGCTTCCTTCTTATCGCAGTAGATATGGAATATGTGGCCTAGAACTGTATGCCATTTCCTTGCATTGGCCTTGTACTTCGGGTTGCGTTTCATTGAATTCAAGTGCATGAACACCTTCCTTTCCATGTCGACAGCAACCAAATGCCAGTGCGAGTTATCAGAGTTTACAATGGTAAAAAGAAACCGGAATTGAGACTTATCTTCATCCGATACATTGTCAAATATCGCAGCCCCAGATGATCCAGCAAGTTCATGCGCAGGTGATGAGGAAGTCAGACATAGAGCAGATACGAAAACTGATGCAATTATGCACTTATGATATCGGTCAGGATGCTCTGCCCAGTTTCGCATCAGAAACTCCTGGCCGTAATCAATTATCTGCCAATGGAATGTTAAACGATTAATATAATTCTAAAATCAACAACTATAACATGTTTCTTGATATACTTACATCATCTATTATCATTTCATTGTTAATGAGATCTTGAAGATTTTTTCTTGTTGCAACGCCATTAAACATATTTGTGTAGACGATCTCGTCGGTTTGTTGTCGCTCGCTCAAAAAATTTTGAATAATTATTTGGTCATCTTCGACTGTTGTGTTGGGCTTTGAAATGCCCATTGTCTTCGCCGACTTTTTAGGTCGGGTTGTCTCATAACTTTTGCCGACGACCGTGGATGCCTTACGCTTCCTCGGCTCTTTTTTAATCCTCCTAACAAGCGACGGCACTCCAATTATTTCTAAGTCCCTTTTGTCATCCTTTGGCGCAGGGGTGCCAAGTTTATTATCGGATATGGACTCTTCTTTATTTTCATTCCCCTGCTCTGTTTTATTAGCCAATGAATCCCCCTCCAATATGTCCTCCTCTGATTTTGCATTCCCTGTCTCAATTGGAAACTCGGATGAATGGTCCTCCTCCATCTTCTTCTCCTCACTATTTACGTTACCAGGCTCGCGGAGGACCAACTCCAAGGAATGCACCTTCTCGGTTTTCTCGTCCCCCTTGTCCTCCTCCTTTATTGCATAACTTTCCTTTCTGACCAGTGAATTGAGGAGGCTCTCATCAATGGACAGCCTGCGCCTGACATCTTCGAGTTGATCCTTAACACACTCCAATTCATTCGTCAACTCGGTGCATCTTGCGCAGCTATCCATTGGTTGAGGGGCGCAGGTATTTGTTTGTTGAGGGGGGGACGGTTTTATCTGCTGAGGGAGAAGCCATAGCTCTTCTGGCAATGGTTCAGTAGCTCCCTCCATCTGCAACACAAGATGATAACAAATTAATATTAACTGAACATATTGATGCATTAAGTTGATAAAATGGTCAGAGCAATGGAGCTATGAAATAGATTACCAAGTCCTGAGGTTGCAAGTCGGCAACCCGAACCGATTGAATCTTAATTTGGTGGTCATACCACTTCAACAGCCGGGGCCGTTTATCAGGGTATGCTGGCTCTCGCATTGATGTATGCTCGAGGAACCACGCCTGAACATGAATTTTTTTTCGATATTAAATAAAGTAATATTACAAATAAATTTTGTCTCAACACTAATAATGTGTCTCAATAATCCTTACCACCAGTGCTGCCGAGCATCCGAACAAGGTAGGCTGCCTCCTAACTTTTTTTGCATTCTTTGAGTGCACCGGCTCCTCGGAACGCAAGCAAGCAGCTATTTCTGGGAGAGCCAGATCAATCAATTCCTTCAGTGTCGATGCCCAGTCGATGCTACCCAGTTGACTTAAATCATCCAAGTGCTGGATGAGATACCGTGGACATCTCTGATTAGACTTTGGAGCCAAAAACATGGCCAACATGTATGCGATCCAAAGTCGGACGGTGTCCTCGACATCCTCCTGTACTTTAGATGGTCGGAGTTAAAATATCAACTTCTCCAAACCTTCTTGGCGAAGATCTAAACCCTGGCCAAACCGTCTGAACAAACTTCCGTTGAACATTTGGCTGGACATGTCGATCTTCTTCCCATGAGCTGGAAGTCCCAGAATGAGTGCAACTTCGTCGGCACTGAATAGAACTCGTTTTCCGCAAAACATGAACTCGTCGCCTCCATTGTGACATCTTATGATGTCTGCTAGCAGTCGCCCGTCGACTGTGAACGTCTGCATGTCGACGAAGGCACCAAATGGTGTCCTTCGAATCAGTTTTGTATGACGTCTAGAGAACCCCATCCTCCAAACCTTCTGAACGTATACTGCCGGCCTGCAGCTATTCTTGAACAGCTGGGAAGCCTTCACTGGGGGGACTAGAACAATTTTATTGTCAACGGAAACAGGGGGTAAGACAGAAGACATACATGTCATGAAATTTTAATATAGAATGTCGTAATATTTCATATAGTGCTAAACATACCCGAAGGAGCCGCATCCTCAGTCGAACGAAGTACCAGGTCCTTGCATTTTTCCGCCATTTTCTCTGTCTGCTTCTTCTTTGTTCGCGGTCTTCGTGCACAAACGAAAGCACTCATCTTCATGAATGACGTATTCGGAAGAATGAACTATGGAACAAGTTCAGGAGGGAAAAGGAGACCAGTGCCTTCTCGAGCAAGAGACGAAGGATGGCTTCTTGAGCAAAAGATGGCTTCTCGGGCAACAGACGATTGAGTGGTTTTTCTAGGGTTTATGCCGACCTAAGAGAAATACGAAAGGACACCCGGATCGCCACGATCACATCAATGAGACCCGCGAACCCATAGGAACTGCCCACATTTACAAACTTTTCTCAGAAATATGGCATGGCTCAGTGACTAGGGTGTCGTCGAATTAGTACTACGGTGACGTCAAATTCCCGCCTTGTTAAAGCACGGGTGTCGTCTCGTTAGAGCTAGGGTGTCGTGAGATTTCAACTGGGGTGTCGCGATTGATTTTCTGCCGAATTCAATTAGGGTGTCGACGATTTCTCTGTATGTGGTCATTTATAAGATGGGTGTCATCGCCCTAGAGCTAGGGTGTCGTGGGATTTCAACAGGGGTGTCGCGAAGGATTAACGGCCGAATTCGAACTAGGGTGTCTTTGGGATTATCTCCGTGGTCTGTTTAAAGAACGGGTGTCGTCTCGTTAGAGCTAGGGTGTCGTGGGATTTCAACTGGGGTGTCGCGATTGTTTTTCTGCCGAATTCGAAGTACGGTGTCGCCTGGTTCTCTCTATGTGGTCATTTAAAGACGGGTGTCGTCGCCCCAGAGCTAGGGTGTCGTGAGATTTCAAATGGGGTGTCGCGATTGAATTTCTGCCGAATTCAATTAGGGTGTCGCCGGGTTCTCTCTATGTGGTCATGTTAAAGCACGGGTGTCGTCTCGTTAGAGCTAGGGTGTCGTGAGATTTCAACTGGGGTGTCGCGATTGATTTTCTGCCGAATTCAATTAGGGTGTCGCCGATTTCTCTGTATGTGGTCATTTATAAGACGGGTATCGTCGCCCTAGAGTTAGGGTGTCGTGGGATTTCAACAGGGGTGTCATGAAGGATTAACGGCCGAATTCGAACTAGGGTGTCTCTGGGATTATCTCCGTGGTCTGTTTAAAGAACGGGTGTCGTCTCGTTAGAGCTAGGGTGTCGTGGGATTTCAACTGGGGTGTCGCGATTATTTTTCTGCCGAATTCAAAGTATGGTGTCGCCGAGTTCTCTCTATGTGGTCATTTAAAAGACGGGTGTCGTCGCCCCAGAGCTAGGGTGTCGTGAGATTTCAAATGGGGTGTCACGATTGAATTTCTGCCGAATTCAATTAGGGTGTCGCCGGGTTCTCTCTATGTGGTTATGTTAAAGCACGGGTGTTGTCTCGTTAGAGCTAGGGTGTCGTGAGATTTCAACTGGGATGTCACGATTGATTTTCTGCCGAATTCAATTAAGGTGTCGCCGGGTTCTCTCTATGTGGTCATTTATAATACGGGTGTCGTCGCCCTAGAGCTAGGGTGTCGTGGGATTTCAACAGGGGTGTCGCGAAGGATTAACGACCGAATTCGAACTAGGGTGTCTCTGGGATTATCTCCGTGGTCTGTTTAAAGAACGGGTGTCATCTCGTTAGAGGTAGGGTGTCGTGGGATTTCAACTAGGGTGTCGCGAAGGATTAACGACAGAATTCGAAGTAGGGTGTCGCCGGGTTCTATCTATGTGGTCATTTATAAGACGGGTGTCGTCGCCCCAAAGCTAGGGTGTCGTGAGATTTCAACTGGGGTGTCGCGATTGATTTTCTGCCGAATTCAATTAGGGTGTCACTGGGTTCTCTCTATGTGGTCATGTTAAAGAACGGGTGTCGTCTCGTTAGAGCTTGGGTGTCATGGGATTTCAATTGGGGTGTCGCGATTGTTTTTTTGCCGAATTCGAAGTACGGTGTCGCCGGGTTCTCTCTATGTGGTCATTTAAAAGACAGGTGTCGTCGCCCCAGAGCTAGGGTGTCGTGAGATTTCAAATGGGGTGTCGCGATTGAATTTCTGCCGAATTCAATTAGGGTGTCGCCGGGTTCTCTCTATGTGGTCATGTTAAAGCACGGGTGTCGTCTCGTTAGAGCTAGGGTGTCGTGAGATTTCAACTGGGGTGTCGCGATTGATTTTCTGCCGAATTCAATTAGGGTGTTGCCGGGTTCTCTCTATGTGGTCATTTATAATACGGGTGTCGTCGCCCTAGAGCTAGGGTGTCGTGGGATTTCAACAGGGGTGTCGCGAAGGATTAACGGCCGAATTCGAACTAGGGTGTCTCTGGGATTATCTCCGTGGTCTGTTTAAAGAACGGGTGTCGTCTCGTTAGAGCTAGGGTGTCGTGGGATTTCAACTAGGGTGTCGCGAAGGATTAACGGCAGAATTCGAAGTAGGGTGTCGCCGGGTTCTATCTAAGTGGTCATTTATAAGACGGGTGTCGTCGCCCCAGAGCTAGGGTGTCGTGAGATTTCAACTGGGGTGTCGCGATTGATTTTCTGCCGAATTCAATTAGGGTGTCGCCGGGTTCTCTCTATGTGGTCATGTTAAAGAACGGGTGTCGTCTCGTTAGAGCTTGGGTGTCGTGGGATTTCAACTGGTGTGTCGCGATTGTTTTTCTGCCGAATTCAAAGTACGGTGTTGCCGGTTTCTCTCTATGTGGTCATTTAAAGGATGGGTGTCGTCGCCCCAGAGCTAAAGTGTCGTGAGATTTCAAATGGGGTGTCGCGATTGAATTTCTGCCGAATTTAATTAGGGTGTCGCCGGGTTCTCTCTATGTGGTCATGTTAAAGCACGGGTGTCGTCTCGTTAGAGCTAGGGTGTCGTGAGATTTCAACTGGGGTGTCGCGATTGATTTTCTGCCGAATTCAATTAGGGTGTCGCCGATTTCTCTGTATGTGGTCATTTATAAGACGGGTGTCGTCGCCCTAGAGCTAGGGTGTCGTGGGATTTCAACAGGGGTGTCGCGAAGGATTAACGACCGAATTCGAACTAGGGTGTCTCTGGGATTATCTCCATGGTCTGTTTAAAGAACGGGTGTCGTCTCGTTAGAGCTAGGGTGTCGTGGGATTTCAACTGGGGTGTCGCGATTGTTTTTCTGCCGAATTCGAAGTACGGTGTCGCCGGGTTCTCTCTATGTGGTCATTTAAAAGACGGGTGTCGTCGCCCCAGAGCTAGGGTGTCGTGAGATTTCAAATGGGGTGTCGCGATTGAATTTCTACCGAATTCAATTAGGGTGTCGCCGGGTTCTCTCTATGTGGTCATGTTAAAGCACGAGTGTCGTCTCGTTAGAGCTAGGGTGTCGTGAGATTTCAATTGGGGTGTCGCGATTGATTTTTTGCCGAATTCAATTAGGGTGTCGCCGGGTTCTCTCTATGTGGTCATTTATAATACGGGTGTCGTCGCCCTAGAGCTAGGGTGTCGTGGGATTTTAACTAGGGTGTCGCGAAGGATTAACGACAGAATTCGAAGTAGGGTGTCGCCGGGTTCTCTCTATGTGGTCATTTATAATACGGGTGTTGTCGGCCCAGAGCTAGGGTGTCGTGGGATTTCAACTGGGTGTCGCGAAGGATTAACGACAGAATTCGAAGTAGGGTGTCGCCGGGTTCTCTCTATGTGGTCATTTATAAGACGGGTGTCGTCGCCCCAGAGCTAGGGTGTCGTGAGATTTCAACTGGGGTGTCGCGATTGATTTCTGCCGAATTCAATTAGGGTGTGGGAATAAAGAGTTCTTACTTGCTGCAGATGACATTTCCTCTAGAAGTTTTTTACACAGACTCCAGTATCAAGGTTTTCCAGTCCAGTAGCTGAAGTATTTTCAGCCTCTAAGCTGGAAGAAACAGAGTTCTTCTTGCACAGATGACATAAAACGTAAAATGGCGCTAAAGGGCATTTTCGTCCGCACGCAAAGTTTAAAAAAAGCGAACAACTTTAAATGGCCGTCACGTTCAGTACGTTACGTCAAAGCCCAGCCATACCGCCTGTTAGGTCTTCCATATCGGAGTCATGTGGACCAATCGAAAGATGCGGTGCAGTCCACGTCAGCCTTGCTGCACCGGGACCAGTGTACAAAGTGTTTTCCTATCAGATATCCGACGCGAAAGCAGCAGGGTCTCGAAAACCTAGCGCGACCCGGGATCGGTTCTTTCAAGCGTGTAAACCCTTCTAAAGCCCCCAATTCTCTCGTTCCCTCGCGTCCTCGAGATCAAGCCCTCCCTCGTAAACCTCTTCTCGTGTTTCCTCTCCCCTTCCCAAATCCACGCCTCCTTGATTCCCTTTCTCTACACCGCCCACGGCGAACGCTTCTTGGAGCTAGGGTTTCTCGGCGAAGCCCCCTGTCAAGCTTGGCATCATGTACGGTGGCGGTGAGTTAGATTGGAGCTTCTTTGATCCCATACCTGCTTCTCTTCCTTTCATCTATTCTTTTTTTTTTTGGCTAACCCTAGAAGGATAGAAGCTTGTTGGCAGTGATGTCGTCTGATATACCCGTCTACTGTTGTGCTTTGATGCGCAGATGAGGTCTCGGCTATAGTTATTGATTTGGGTTCTCACACGTGCAAAGCTGGTTATGCCGGGGAAGACGCTCCCAAGGCAGTGTTTCCCTCTGTAAGTATTTCTCGAAGCGCTTTGTATTGTGTATCGCTTTTGCTGCAGTTTTTAATTCCGGTACTGTTATGCCACATCTCATACTTTTCTTCTAATAAGACCTATTTCGGTCATTTAATGCTTGCTAGAGGGGTTTGTGAAGCGTCGGCTCAAAAAAGGGGAAATTTAAGTTACTTTTTATCTCTTCCTTCTGGGCTTCAAAATTAGATGTTAATGCACTTTGAAAATTGTCGTTTACAGTGTTAAATCTCATGCAAGGTTAGTTGTTTTGAAAAAAGAAAAACTTGTAAGCTTGAACTAATATTGATTAAGATTATTATTCCTCAGTACTGTCCATTTGATGCAAAAGAACAAATTATCATGGATCATTCTGTTCTTTAGATTATATTCAATTCAAATTCACAAGTTGTACTTGATATCCTCTTTCTGATCTTCATTTCCTTGCTATCCTGCATGGATTAACATGTTTTTGACATGCATGATGATGGATAATTTGGCTTTCCTGAAGAAAAAAAAGTTGATGCATAATTTGCTTTACAAAGATATCGATCTGTTGTACTTTTTTTTCAGTTTTTATTTTCAATACGATAATTTGGTCTACATGGACAAATATTTACTTTGACACAAATCAGAATATGACAATATAGTTGTAACATGTTTTATTTTATGGAAATCTGGTCCATATTTTTTTCTGATAAATATTCTGCTTCATTAGGTAGTTGGCTCAATCGATCAAGTAGATGCTAACAATGATGTTAAGTCTGAGAAGGAATCTGAATCAGATTCTAAAAATGGTGTTAAGCCACTTGATTCAGATAAACTGAAGGCAAAACGGAAGTTATATGTTGGTTCTCAAGCCCTGGGTTATAGACGAGACCATATGGAGGTCAGGCAACTAAGAGGCTTATGCTTTTGTTTTGTACCTTTCAAAGCTTGATGAAATTTGATTTGTTTGTAAAATTTTAGTGGTTTCCAATTACAATAATGTTTATTAATTTTGTTTAGGTGATATCACCTATAAAAGATGGAGTTGTTGTTGATTGGGATATTGTTGACAATATATGGGATCACGCTTTCAGGTATGAGCTGTGTATTGCATTGATTTAGCTAGCTTCTGTGATGTAAACAACAAGAGTGCATCTTATTATGTTTTGTTGTTGTCATCAGTATGTCATTCACCTATCTCAGATGTTATGAGTTTGCAATCCATAATATTTTCAGTTGGTCCACATTTTTTAATCTACTCACCAATAAATTTTAGCTTGGAGCATGATATCATGTGCTGGAATAAAATATTGTTAGGGCATTGTACAATAATAATGCATTATAGCTGTTCCTCATGGATGATTATGCTCCATCATTGGTGTTTAAATAACCTGTGCCCTATTCTTGGTGTTAAATAACCTGATAATTCAGTTCATGTTTTGAAGAACAGCCAATCCAAGAAGTTGCTTTTTTTAGCCGTTAAATGCATATTGCTCATATTCCATCTTTTCTATGCAGCAATATCTTTATTATTCATGCCACCTTTCTGCACGATTTCATCATGCAGTAGCCAAATCTCATCTCATCCCATTCATTATGCTGTTTATGCAATAAAGCAAACTGCTAAATGTTTTACACTAAATTAAAAAGGGTGCAGAAATGCACATCGCATGGTTTTGTAGCTTATTATTGCTGCTGCTGCTATTGCTATTGTTATTATTAGTATAACTCATGCTTTACAATTTTTGCATTTGAAATTTATTATCTGAAATATTAGATTGCTCTACTCTCTTGGTGTAATAGCAGCAAGTACACTGATGCTTGCTATTTGTTAATTAGTAACTACTACCATCTGGAATTTTAGTTGGACAGTCTTATAAGTACCCAATACATGTACATGATGTCTAAGACATCGATGCAGCCATACGGTGCCAACATTTAATTATTATTTATTTATTGATTATATTAATTTTATAGATATAATAATAATTATTATTTATATCTAATAAATATAAATGAATTGATGTTTTATTTATAAATTGATACTAATATATAATTTATATGATATTATATAAATAATTGAGGTAGACTTGGCTACATTCGAATGTAGCCAAGCTTAAATCCGGTCATCTCCTTTACTTTTGGATCCATATAGTTCATGAATTTGAAAGATAAAAAAAGTGAAAAAGGTGGGGTAGCTCTGGGATATGTGTGGATCCAAATGTGGGGAGGTGATTAGATTTGGACCTAGCTACATTCGAATGTAGCAAAATCCACCTCTAAATAATTATATAATTTATTAATATATATTAGTATCTTTTTCCTTGTATAAAAAGGATGTTCCTCTTTTAGATTTAGTGGAAAGGTACTTGGGTGTCTGATTCACTTATTGATAAATAGTTTGGATGCATTTGCTGGTGGTTTCAGACTTGTTATTACACTTATTAGTATCTGAGATTGAGTTTATGCTCTAAGCATGAACCATATCTAACCAATTAACCAGCATGCCCAGAGAGCTTATGACATGTTGATATGTGATTTTAGTGCAGTACAGTATGACTGTGTTTAAGTGAGTCATACAATGCTGGCATTATGATTTATAGTCACAAATCATATATAGTTTTGTGCGTATTGAGGCTGTTGTTTGACTTGCATATGAATTCTGTGAAGCTTATTCCTAAATACAGTGATTAGGAAAGCAATTTTGTTTGAGATTACTATGTGAATGATAGTTACCATGACCATGTTATTGTTGATAGGGAGCGGTTATTAATTGATCCGAAAGAACATCCAATGCTGCTTGCAGAACCATCTTGTAATACTCCACAACAAAGAGAGAGGTGATTTGGTTCCTTACCATCTATAATTTACTTGGGACTGAGATTTATTAGTTCTGTGCTTATGTCAGTGCTGAATATGCATGACTATATCCTTTTTGTTTATTCTTTGGCAGGGCAGCAGAGCTCATGTTTGAGAATTACAAAGTCCCAGCTTTATTTTTAGCAAAAAATGCCGTATGCTCTCAGTCTATTCTTCATTGAGTCACTTAACATAATCATCAAGGCTGTCCTCAAAATTTGAGTTTTCTCCTACTGGTTAGCATATGCATATGGTTGTTTGACTATACTATCTTCCACTATCAGGTTCTAACATCTTTCGCATCTGGGCGAGCTACGTCTCTTGTTGTTGATAGGTGGGATCTTTATGCTTGCTGAAATTCTATCTTGTTTTTTTCACTAGCATTTCATATGCCAGGAGCTATATTCAGATGCTGCCACAATTGAGTGTGTTTTTAAAATTTGATGTATTTGGTTACTATTTTCCCCAAATCTAGCAAAATTCATTTACTATAGGACAAGTTTCTATTCTTTGATGATGTGAAACTTCCATTTTGGCTTTTCTTTTTTTTAAAATGCTCGCCCTCCTTAGTTACAAAGGTCTGCCATCGATAATTGAAATCATACAATACTAAAAGCAGCTGTATAATGATGCACTTACCTCAACTCAACTCATCTAAGCCTTTTCCCAACTACATGGGGTCGGTTACATGAATCTGCATCCTCACTCTGTTCTATTCAGGACCAAGTCAATATTCAAATTATAAATAGTTATATTTTTTTTTAATTATTTTGTTCATGTTAGTTTAGGTCTACCTCTATCTCTATCCTTACCATGAATTGTTAAAAGATCACTCTTTCTAACTGGAGCATCTAAAGGTTTACGTTGTATATATCCAAACACCGTAATCGATTTTCTCTCATTTTATTTTCAATTGGGGCTACTCCTATCATTTCTCTTATATATTTATTTCTAATTCTATCTTTTAAAGTTTTACCATATATCCATCTTAACATACGCATTTCTGTTACACTTAATTTATTCACAGTTGTTTCAATATTACCCAACACTTTGTTCATAATGATGATGCACTTACCATTCATCTTAAATCCATGTCTTGGCATTCTCAATAAATAGAAACTTTGGAGGTATATCATGTGAAACTGGCTCATCCATAGCAAATTTTGACCATTGAACACTGATATATTCTTTTGCTTGGCCCTTCCCGGAGGTTGCTATGTGATAATCATCAAATCAAGTGATCTCGTGCTACTTGGTCATCAAGGAAGTGGTGACATTCTGATCAAATTATATAAGATTAGTTCTTGTTTTCTGAAACATTCAGATCTAATGTTTAATCTTCAAAATATCACTGGATAAATGAAACTTTGTCCATTGCATCCTTTTTGCAAGTAGACCAGTGTTTTAGGGTTGTTTTGACTTTGTCCTCTTTCCAGCAAATCTCACTTCTCTTCTATAATTTCTTGGCTACTCTTTTAGGGTTCTCTTTTAGGCATCAAGTTTTAGGGTCATACTTACCCAGTTCCCTAATTGTTTCTTTGGCTCTATATATATATATATATATATATATATATATATTAATCACCTCTTCATATGCTTGCATTCTTCTAGTTCTAGAATCATAAGTTGCATATTACCTTTTTAACTTGTCCATTTCTGGACTCTATTTATGAAATACCCAGTTTGGTGGTTTCTGTTCACCATGATTTTTTTTTTTTTTTTTTTTTATGGTTGTGGTTGTCTGGTAGAACAACCTGATTTAGTTATGTCATTCAGTGCACAAGATTGTTAACATACATGCAATACATTTTGCAACTGTACATCTTCCATATCTCTAACAAGTTGACATGGTCCACTAAACCCTCAAGAGGGCATTGATCTTGGTGTATCTTCCCTCTTTTTAACAACTAAATCTGTCTATACGCATGGAGGGTGCCTTCTGATATTTCTATGTTCTTTCTTGTTTGATAATATGCTTATCTTGTTATTTTAACCCTTGCAATGGAAGCATGCTGCAATGTCACACAGTGTAAGACACTTTTGACTCTGTATCAAACAAGAGTTAATCAATTAGCCTTGACATATTATATTGTGTAAGTTATACAATCCAATTATTCTGGGAACTCTAGTGGAATTTGCTGTATCTAGTGAAATAAAAAATGTTCTCATATAATTGCAGTTAGGAGCTCTGGTCAATTGGTGGGCTTAATGTGGTCATGCACTCATGTTAGAGTATGTAACAGTTAAATGTAGCCTAAATTTGGTACAGACGAACTTTTGTGTGGACCTATGTTTGTCTGCATGGGCACATGTGTTGCTACAAGCAATGTATAACCTTTTACACTTCTCATATTATTTTCAGTATTTATAACCATTACTAAGAAAAAAGGCTTTTTTTTTGAGTTGCCAAAGTCTCATATCTTTTTAATTCATAAAAAACATCTAAGCCACACATTCTCACTATCATTTTTCAGCTTTTTATTGTGGGCAATTTTAGGGATTTAATGTGGTTGCCTCTTTGATTCCTGTCTTTGCTATTGAAATTCTCCTTATTGCTTAATATGATTGAAAGCAATCCTAACAAGGCTAGCACTGAGAAACAGTATTATGATGCAGCGGGGGTGGATCCACAACTGTTACTGCTGTGCATGATGGTTATGTTCTTCAAAAGGTATTCCACTGCTGCCTGAGACAAAGTAACTCGAAACACCTGTGATGATGTGTGCAATTCAAACACATCAGCCATTTCAGCAAGCTTGATAGCATAATGGATCATCATTATTCTAAATAAGGCAGTTCTAATATTAATACAAGATCATTTTGCTACAAGATGCAAGCATTTGATAGGGTTCTTTGTAGGGTTGGGCATGGGGTGGGCTGGGCTTGAGCTGGGCCAAGGACAAAAAAAACAGCTCGAGGCATGGGCTGGGCCCAAACTTGGGCTAAGGATAGCGGGCTTGGCCTGATGGAAATTTCTTAAGGCCCGAGCTCGGCCTAGATGGCCTGTGCTTATATAAAATGCACGCATATATTATATGATAACAACATTCGGTGGTAGGGATGGCTAGAATGCTAGCTTTTTAACCCAAGCACTGGCGTAAAAATCTTGCCCAGCACGGTTAAAAATTTATTTTCCTTAAAGTATATAAATATATAAAATACAAATAAAAATCCATTTATAAATATATAAAATATATGTATATAAATTTATATTTTTGGGCAAGGTTAGGCCTAATTTTTCTAAGCTCAAGCATGACCTGAAAATTAGGCCTGGCTAAAAAATTTGGCTCAGGCCCTCAAAATTTTCCGTGCTGGGCTCAGGCTGCCCCATGAGTTGAACGAACGGCCCATGCTCACTTCTAGTTCTGTACCTTATTTTCTTATGTTTGTTGAAGTTATTACCTTGAATAAGGGTTATTACTTGTTATGCACTGTTGCATGGATTGTCATTGACATGTATTTATATAGATTATACATGTGTAAGATATATGTGTATCATCAAAAGATTAAATAATCATTGAATGACTAAATATTGATAACCAAATTCTAGCAAGTTATGGAATCTGAGTGGGTGGAAATGGACTGGCGCTGGTTGGGCCTGTCCAACTGTCCAAGCCTATGTGCAGTCTGAATTGTTTAAGATGTACCAGGGCTTAGCCTGAATATGATTGTATTTATTTTGTAGACAGGGCCCAAGCCAAGCCCAACTTTTGAAAACTTTAATTTGGTCTGATCTCAGATGATCTTTATTGTTTTAAAAAATTATATATTATTCTTTTTAATGATTATGTAAAGAAAGATATTCCTGCATTTCCTCATGGCTTATGGTTGGAGTTGCACACCAGCTAGCCAGATTAGGTTGGTTAACAATGGTTTTGTTCCCAAGAAGCATACCTAACCCTTAGCCGAAGCTTGACTTGGACTGGTTTGATTCTGTCCAGGACTGCTTGGATGCACATGCATCTTAGCTTTAGTTGAAGCTTACCCAGTTTTATTCTAAATTCAGCTTCAGGCTGGCCATAGTTGTTAAGCACAGCTTGCCATCTAGCATCTGTGGTATATGCTTGCAATATATCATGCAGGGACATTTAAAATTGTTTGTAAGTATATCACAGAGGAAATACTCAAGTTTGGCCAAGGATTTCAGGAGTGAGCCCCATACAACCTGATCCAACCCGGCCCAACTACCTAAATTTATTTTAGGTGAAGCATAGTCTGTACTTGATTTTCTGCAAATAGACTGACCTCTATATGATGAAAGGAGCACTTCTATATTTGACATCTTAAAAGTGCTACATGCACTCAGATTCTGTTTCATTTTAGCAAGTTTTTTGATTGGCTGTAGGCTGTGGCAAAATCGCCAATTGGAGGTGAATTTCTGACCGAGTGCATGATGAAAAGCTTGGAGAATAAAGGCATTGTGGTATGTTAACTTTAATTGGGTTTAGAACCAAAGTACATGATTTTATGGTTGCTAATTCATGATTGCAGAGTACTTCATTGGCTTTGCTCACATTTGATATCTGGTTTTTCAGTTGAAGCCTAGATATTCCTTCAAGAGAAAGGAAATACGCCCTGGAGAATTTCAGGTAGCCTCATTATGAAAATTTGGCCTGAACTTGGATATGTTTTTTTTTAAATCATATTTATTCAGGCAGTTGATTTTTCATCTATTTCGTCAACATATATTACTTTTAAATTTTCTTTCTCCCTTGCTGTGCATCTTATTTTTAAATTAACCTAAGAACTCTGAAAATCATGCTGCCCCTTTAATCAAGATGGCATATTTTGTTTCCATCTTACTGAATACTAGGAAATAAAACTTCTCGATATGCTAATTTTGCTGTTAGCTGCAACTAGTACAAATTGACCTTTCAGTACTTCAGTGAATATATGTATGAGAGAGAGGGAGAGGTTTGAGGCCTCAAGTAAAGACATAAACCAAATTAAAGACTAAAATATATGTATGGTGGGACAATGGCTGTTGTTCCATTAGTTAAAGATCAGGTATAAAGTTGTATGCTATCGCTTTATCTTATACTTTGTGGTTGGATGGCCAATTGTATTTAAAAGCAATTAGGTAAATTCTTGTTAAGTATAATGGTATCGGACCTACATTTAGTGGAATGCTAGGGAGTATAAGAAGTGATGGATGAAGAAAAGATTATTTTGAGAAGTGCAGAAAACATATAATATAACGGACTTGGAAAGATGTGGAAATGCTAAAAAAGTTCTGATAAAGCCTTTTAAACTGAAAGTACACCTTATGATGACCTAAACAGTAGATTTGTCTCAGGAAAGGTGAGAGGAACTGTATCAAGTAAATTAGGGAAACTTGTGAAAGATGATGATTGAAGATTTTGTTGAAAGCATTGAAGGAAAATAATCTTAGTACTATTGCATTGGTATGTTTTGTGGTCTCTAGATTTGGTAGACTTGTGTCTGTATGCTTGTCATTGATGTACTAATTAAGTTGTGTTTGTGAAAGGGCAGGAGGGTCCATGACGACATTTTTCTGGGGTATGACAGCTGTTTCTTGTCCCATTATACTTGTTAAAAGTTTATATGTACCAAGGAATAACAGTTATGCACAAGGCAGACGAGTATGAGTCTTAATGTCATGAGCTCCTGCATGCATCATGCTCACATATGCCCTCCTGACAATCCATTCCTGAGTTTGTACTGTGAGAATATTAATACATTCAGGTTTGACAATCCAAGTTCAACATAATGAAGCAAGATGTTGGAGATTGGCGAAAAGAAAAGTGACATCATTTTCTCAATTCTAGTTGCAAATAGTAATCAAGCTTTGCATTTGTTGGAGTACCTTACATCCCCTTCTAGACGAATGAGTTAAAAAAGAAAAAAAAAATGCTTTTCAAACTCATCTCCAATTTGATTGCATGAATGGTTTCAAGTTCTTGTGAAACAAGGCAGCATTTGATTCAATGTTAATTGCAATTTGCAGAACTTCAACTTTCGATCACATTATATAAGCACATGAGAAGTTTGAAGTATCTATCTGATAGTTATGCTTTTATGTTTTCATAAGCTACAGCAGAAGTCTGATTGCTCTATTTTCCAGATAACACCATGCAGGAAGCGAAGGACATTCTTGAAAAGCTTTAAGTTTAGGAAAGCAACAATCATTCTCTCTGGAACACTAAAATGTTTACTTTGGTTAAATGGTCAAAATTTTATAATCATTGAATGCACCATGGATGGAGCCATATTACAATTTTTGAATATAAACAAATCAACTGGAAAAGGAAATATCTTTGGCGGTAAATGCTGGATAGTTAGACTAAGCATAATGAATTTGGATATACGAGAGAGTACCATTACTTACCAAGTGGTATGCTTTAATATCTAGAAGGACTATGTTTCAGATTTTTCATGGATCTGCAAAAATATCATTTTGTTCCTCTATCGAGATATAATTTGTAGAGTGTTATGTAATTCTTTCAGAGTCCCAAATAGTTTATATCAATAATACTCTGTCTCATTTCTATCAACCATTTTTTTTTTTTATATATTTTTCACAGACAATAGATCTTGATTTTCCAAATACCACAGAAAGCTACAAGCTGTATTCCCAGGTATGTATTCAGTCCATGACTTGAAAAAAAAAAGAGAAGCCATGTTGATTTTCTTGTGACTGAGTTTGCTCCTTGCAGAGGGTAATAGCTAGTGACATCAAGGAATGCGTATGTCGAGTACCAGATACTGCATTTGATGGTATAGCTTGATTCCGTACGACATAAATAATTGTGAACATCAGTATCTTCAAAAGTTTGAAGATAATATACCTTCCTTTAATTTGTGTTGGCAGTTATATTAAAATTTGACATTCTGATATTATTGTGCATGCGATCATTTGGTAAAGGAAAAGTAGTTATCTGTCAGATGATTTAGATAATTTTTCCATCATGTTTTTAAGGCATTTTGTTCTAAACCATAATCATTAAAGCATTCAATCATGAAGTACCTTTTGAGCACTTATTTTTTTTTCTAAAATTAGCTAAGATGTCGCATGCATAATTATTTATTTGAGAATTGCATGCTGTATAACATAGGTATGTTTTTATTGGTGTTGGTAATTAGAATTTTGTATATATAGAACCCCATCAGAGTAGAATATTGTCCATAGAATTTTTTTGGTTGGTTTGTTCTTTAGAATTTTTTTGGTTGGTTTGTTCGTGAAAGATTATCTTCACACTAGGCTGATATCTGAGTCATTGATGCTCAGTCTTCAGAAATTATGAGATACTAGTGGTAAAACGTCTTCATAAGAGAATACTTTCTGTCTAGCTATATTGTAGCTCATTGGAAACCTGGTAAAGTTCAATAGTTTTGTTATTATATGACATGCCGAATGCAGCAGGTCAGGACCTTGCATTTTGGAGCAGAGCTGACTATATATAATTCTACAATGAAGTGATCATGGCTTTAGCCATTACCACATCCTGTGAGGACTGTCACTTCATGCTAATTCAAAGCTCTTGATGTGTGTAATTTTGCAAAAGCCTGAAAAGTCTCATGGTGGTGCAAAACGCATAACTGGTAAAATTCAAACGATGACATAGTCAGATGAAGTGTAAGCATTGCATGAACCATGAGGAAAGATTTAAGTTACCATGTGATGGTGCCATCATGGTGTAGAATTACTCATGTGTTTCAATTGTACTATATGTCATAATGTGTACTGGCATTTAAAGGACTCGTTTATGAAAATCTTTTCTGACTTGCAATTGAAAGGCACCCACTTTATGTGGATTCATGGTAGTAAATTGTATAACTTAAATAGATGTCAGGCCATGAAGAAATTGGATGGAATTGACAATATTTGTTGGAATTTACTGTGAAGGGAGAAAATCTGAAATCCAATTGCTTTTATTCAATTTGTCAATCAGATTTCCCATATAACTGAACTATTTTCTTTGCCACTTTGTTTTGTAATTTCCTCTCTTTGACTTTAGCTGAGTGGAAGGAAACTAACCTGAAAAGGCTTTTTGTTGCAGAAACTGCATATGCAAATGTTCCTATGACTCCTTATGAACTCCCTGATGGACAGTAAGTTCAATATCACTTTTGTGCTTAGTTTGTATGAAATAGTTGGGTTTGATGTTTTCTTCCCCTAAATTGCCATGGTCTATATTCTTTTTATGGTCATGCATTACTTTTCATATCTTTGTACATAGATCTTATCTCAGGATATTGCAGAACTCATCATGTACTCTGTATTTGGTACTCTACCTTTTTAATTATGTGATGCAGGACAATTGAAATCGGTGCTGATAGATTCAAGGTTCCTGATGTTCTGTTCAATCCATCATTAGCCCAGGTATACCATTGAAATTTTTATTGCTTAATTTTGTTTATCCTTTTTCTGTTCCACATGAAAGATACTCTTCAATGCAATGAAACAATCAAGATAACTAAAATTGTGAATAACCTAATAAAAGTAGCCACAATGTCATGTGCCCTTCCGTCAAATATTGCTGAAGTTCTCCATATGAACTCTACCATGTCGTTCCAGTTTCAACGTCAATGTAACAATGAATATGTCATAAACTGTTCTTGTATGGACATGGTCATCCCGCTGGCCTTTTAAATTTTGATGTTTATTTTTGCAGGGTTTAAGTTTAGACGTATGGCACATGTTAAATTCATGAGGCAACTGATGATATGAAAATTGTTCCACAAATATAATTGTTTGATGGTGTATCTGAAAAACAGCTGATGCTTGAAGTGTTACAACTTCGTTATTCTTGTATTTATTTATGACCAATTTGGTCTAAGTAAATACAGATTGAAAACTTAGTTTTTCTGTTGTAGTTATTGTTTCCAATCATTTAATATCAAATAATTGCTGATGCTATTTATCTGCATTGAGTGTGGAATGTTAGACAATTCCAGGCATGGAAAATTTTGCAGATTCTGTTACTTCTGTTCGTGGTCTTCCACAAATGGTGAGCTCGTCTTTGTAGTTTTACTTTAGTGAGTATTTAAATCTAATCTTTGTAGAATTAATAAGTTTTTTGGCTTGTCGTTTTGTTCAGGTCATTGAGAGCATAAATAAATGTGATGCGGACATTCGTAGAGAACTATTTAGCAGCATTTTGGTAACTTTACATGTCTATTTTCATTTTTTTTAATGATTTGTCATTAATGCTTTCATTTTGCCCAAATGCTGATAATAGAGTTTCTATTTGATTGTGCGCACATGTATTCCATATGGTTTTCCAGTATGTTTAAGAGCAAGAGAGAATGTTGAGTAGCAGTACCTCTCAACAAGTTTTGATTTTGGTGAAATGGTTGCTATGGTAGTTTTTCTGTAAAGATAAAACTATGCAGAAACTATTCTTACATCAGACTGGAAAGTAGTGGTAGATTCAATAATTTCAGTTAGTTTGATGTTTCCTATATCTTAAATGCTATTCTGGTTAATATTTCCTCTCTGTGAACAGCTTGCAGGTGGCACAGCATCAATGCAACAGTTAAAGGAGCGGCTTGAGAAAGAGTTGATGGAGGTAAAGTTTCAGTGGAATGGCAATTAACGTTTTGAAGGGTTTTTCTTCTGATTGAGTTTTATGTTCTTATTGGTAACAAAACTTGCAATTGTCAGAATATTTTACTCGCAGTCATCTTTTGTAATTTCTCATATTTTGGTCTTGAAATATCAGCAAAATAAAATCCAATAAATATTTTCTTTAGTTTGGTTAACAATATACTATCATCTCTTTCTCCTCAAGCCTGGCAAACTTTTGTTGTTTCTATTGGATGAATTGACTCGAGTGATTGAACATTGAATCGTCTTTGCTTTTATTATTTTCATATATTATGTCTTCTATCCTTTTTCTTGATTGTATGGTAAGCTTCTGAAGGCCCAAATTTCATAGAGGTAGCTGAGGAACAAATTGATTGCTTGCATGTGCTATTGGTTCTTATAATGTTGTCTGGTGATTGGAAATGCCATTCTGATTTCCATTGAATTGTTTTCTTCAGGAGGCTCCTCAAGCTGCACGTGTTAAGGTACTGGCAAGTGGGAATGCAATAGAAAGACGATTCAGGTCATTTATTTTTCTCTTGAAAATCCTGAGTTCATAGTTCACTTGTTTATTTAGTTGTCACATTATCTAGCAAGAAGGTGAAATGGGTGAAGATGTGAATTATAGAGTTAAAGCAGGATGGATTAAGTGAGGAGTGCTTCGGAATATTGTATGATCAGCGCATCCCATTAAAAAAAAAAAAATTCTATAAAACTACTATTAGGCCAGCTATGTTATATGGAACAGAGTGTTGGGTAATATTGAAACAACATGTGAATAAATTAAGTGTAATAAAATGCGTATGTTAAGATGGATATATGGTAAAACTTTAAAATATAGAATTAGAAATAACATATAAGAGAAATGATAAAAGTAGCCTCAATTGAAGATAAAATGAGATAAAATTGATTATGGTGGTTTGTATATACAACGTAGACCTTTAGATACTTTAGTTAGAAAGGGTGATCTTTTAACAATTCATGGTAAGGATAGAGGTAGAGGTAGACTTAAACTAACATGGATAGGAATAAATTAAAAAAGATATAACTATTTGTAATTTAAATATCGACTTGGTCCTGAATAGAGCAGAGTGGAGGAAGCAAATTCATGTAGTTGACCCCATGTAGTTGGGAAAAGGCTTAGATGAGTTGAGTTGAGTTGAATAGATTATCTGCTGAACTGAGGCATTTATGGTTAGCAACCACCTGCAACCTATTTAACTGTTATTTTTTCAAGCTCGTATGTTCTTTGTACATGTGCATCTCATTTGCCTATATATTTTGGAGATGGTTGAGCTCGGAACAGCTTGTATAAATTCCTCAAGTACTATCTAGCTTCTTAATATGTTAGATGGCAGTATACAGTTCTGAAGATGGATTGTCTTGTTTTAACACATAACTTTGGCAGACTTGTGGTGAGTCATGGTTGAGTTTGCCTAATTGATAATAGAGGGAAATGTTAGGATGAAACATAAATCTCCTAAAGAAATTTACATTGATAAGATGTAGGGTTTTGGGAGAGTGTGATTGTAGTGGTGAAGATGTCATGGTCAATCTCACTATACTCCATTTGAGGATGTGATGGCCAATCTGAGTATGCTCCATCTGCTTGTAGCAACCTTCGCATAAGAGTATAAGACATTTTGTGAAAAATTTAATGATAAACATAGCAGTGTGGGAACCTATTAACTTGAAATTTGGTAAAGGGAAAAGATGCTATCTTCTCAACCAGGGGTGCTCGCCTCTCAAAGACTTGTGAATCCCTGTGGACATCCTGCACTTGCTCTAAAAGCTTATCCTCTAGTCTCAATTCTCAATGTTCCTCTCTTTTGGATGGTCCTAAGATTTTTGGTTCCCACTACTTATTGCTATCATGATTTAAGTTAAACCCTTTAAATATCATGTGCACTGACCATAATGTTGATCTTCCCGTTACACTTCTCATGAACTCCTGCCATTACAATGACATGACAAACACATACATTTTTCACATATGTAAAACCATAAGTTATTTAAGAGCAGTTGAAGTATTTTAAACTGCATGTTGTCTTGTCTTGTCTTGAATTTCAAATTCACTATCTTCGAAAGCAGAAGAGCTGCAAGTTTGGCACATTAGTTTAATTTTATCGAAATCCAGGAGTCAAACCTGCTCTTCAGTTTCTTTTTAAATCTTAGAAGAAACTTTTGACCGTTGAATTCTATAAAACCTAAAAAATCATCCAGTGTTTCCTTTTCTACAATATTAACAATCCTCCTGCTTAGTTTGTTTTTAAGAACTGGTAGTCTGTTATTGTTTCTTAATGGCTTTTATTAGATAGCTGGCAAATGTTTTGCATGGTGCAGTACATTCATGTTCATCTATTTTGACCTGCTTGTGTTTCTGACCTTTAATATGCTCAACTAATTTAAATAATTGACTGGGCTTGTTTATGTGCATTAATGGATGTCAAATCTCTCCTGTACCATGGCACCTTTTATTAGCTCAATTAAATCTAACTTCTAATGGAAGAGGTAAATTCTCAGTCATAATCCAGAACCAGCAACTATCAACACACACCAACAGAGGCTTAATAGGTGATGCTTCATGCTTCAAGATTAGGAATATCCTAAATGTTTCTTGCCTCATTCCACAGTGGTTCTGTTATTGCATTTGTAATTTTTTTTTTTAGAGAGAGACATAAAATCATGGAGGATGTATAAGTGTTTTCTGGCTTGGTGGAGGCTCATGCATCTGCATTTATCAGATAATGTTTGTACTAGTTGATTCAGGAGATATGTTTAGTGATTCTCATCATGAAACCTGATTTTGACAAATCAATTAATCCCTTTCTTCTTCAATGGCTGCTCGTCACCGTTTATGTATGGTTCACATCTTATAATGGATTTTTATATGAATAATCATTGCAGTGTTTGGATAGGAGGTAGTATTCTGGCATCCCTTGGGTCATTTCAGCAAATGTGGTTCTCCAAAGCAGAGTGAGTTTTCATGTTTGTTCTTATTTTTTCAAATGAAAGGTATCACCTCCCATTCTGTTATTCTTGTGAGGATAAAATGGTTTTGTGGACCAAGATTTTCTTAGAATGGTTAATTTATCCATCATGTCGAGGCAATACCTGTATATATGTGGTGTGGCAGGTATGAAGAGCACGGAGTTTCATATATTCAGAGAAAATGCCCTTGAGGGGTATGGTTGCAAGCGTGATGGCATGTTGACATGAAATTTTCATTTCAATACTAGTACTGATGAGCTCTAAGGATGTAGAATGGTATCATCTTCGTATCTTCTCAGTGCCCCCAGGCTGGATTTATTTGTCGCCATCTGATGACGTTTTCCTTCTGTGAAGAATGTCTACTATTATTATCAGTATTTTCTGATGAATCCGTCATTATCTACGGTTAAATTTTCAAGAATGTAGGAGAGGCATGTAATTTAGCATGACAGCATTTTTATCTTATTTATTCTCGCTAAACGGTAAATAGCCTCTGGGTTCTTTACCATGCGACTTACATTGGAGGTCGTTACTTTGTCAGTACCATTGCTTGTAGGAGTCCTGAACTATATGGAAATCCAGTAGCTTCTTTCATGGTACGAGTACTTTACATGTAGTTGTTAACTTATTTGCAATATGGTCATGCTTTAAATGTTTGACAATGAATCTCTCCCCACATTTGCAAGCAATCTCGACATTCATATTCTATTGATACTAATGTGTTTACCATCCCATTGCTAACTTGACGAAGAGCTTTGGGATGTCTTCCCCTTGGTCATCGTCGTCCTTATCTTCCTGCTTAACTATGCTACGTCATCCGGAGTTCCGATGTTTTCAGTCATTAAACAAGGTAATTTATGATCAACTTATTGGAACGCTTAGTGTTCCGTGTTTTAACGATCTAGATTTTTTAGGTAGAGCGGAAGTTGAGCTTTGTTGAACCAAGAGCAGTGAAGTCTGAAAGGTAGTGACATTGTGTAGCTACGGTTTGTTATGGTTGTTTTACTAGTAGTACATAGGTTCATGGTTTGTATGGCTCAGCGCAATTTAAAAGTTGGGCTTTAGTCCATGTGAGTTTGGCTATCGGAGAAAGTCTTGCTTCATTGGGGTGGTGCATGGAATTTATATTTGGAAAAGTTTTTATGCACCGTATTTAGTATAAAAAGTTACATATCATATGCGCATATTGATCGCATGTGCATACATACGAGATGCGTCATAGTTTGTTAGGTTACAGCACACAAACGCATTGGACTATGGTACACGTGTATGGACATATGGCCAATGGCTGCATCGGCGCATAAAGTCTTTTCCTTCGTATTTTGTTGGTAAAGTAATGTTGGGCTCATTAAGCATTCTCTAGCATCTATTAGATCGTAAGAAAAGTTTGCTTCTACGTGGGTTGCATCGTCTCTCTTTATTAGTTCATATGAATCTTACATGACTTGATACAATGAAGCAGTGATACCATTTTAAATTTTGATATGTATTAATATCTGTTCAATTTTTTTAAAAAATTTGTGTATAGGCTGCAGTTTTCTGAATGTGTATCATAATTTTATAACTACGGATTATAAATTTACAACTGGAATATCGTAATTTTTTTGGCTTTCTGAATGGTGTCTTAATTTTATAACTATGGTGTCGTAAGTTAACTACTACTTTTTTTTGGAATTTGTGTACAGATACGTTTTCTGAATGGGTATCGTAATTTTACGGTGTTGTAAATTTACAACTGGAATGTCGTAATTTTTTTTGACTTTCTTAATCGATATCTTAATTTTATAACTACGGCATCGTAAGTTTACAATTGCAGGTGTCATCTTAATTTTTGACGTGATGTGCATTAATATCCATTTAGTTTTTTTTAGAATTTATGTACAGACGCGTTTTTTGAATGGATGTCGTAATTTTATAACAACGGTGTCGTAAATTTATAATTGAAGTAACGTAATTTTTTTGCTTTCTGAATATGTATCGTAATTTTATAACTATGGTGTCGTAATTTTAAAACTGAGGCATTGTAATTTTTTCTATCGATATATTGTAAAGCTATCTTAATATTTTTTTAATAAATATTGTATGCATACAAACTAATAAGAAAGAATGATATAATCCATAGTGATGATGCTCGATCACTGGTCCTGAACGTTGGGAGAAGGAAGCGGAATGATTAGCGGATCTTCGCTCCACCGAGTTGCTTGCAAAAAGTCCCAGGACCGGAGGGATTCTCCGGTGGTATCCTTCGACGCTCAAGTTAGTAATCGAGGTCACAGCTGAGGAAGAGCTCGAGTGAGCTCTTTTTAGATGAAAGTGTTCTTAGGAGGGATTCCCCTTCGGGTGTTGAGATAGTGATTCCTTGAGTTTTTTTGCTCGTACTTGATTATTGAGTGGATTCACCTTTTTATAGGGGTTGACATTTGCATGATCACGTGAGATTTATGAAAAAGGAATGTCCGCGAAGATCTTGGGAGTTGCGTGAATCTGGGCCAGTGGGTGGGTTCTGTCCCATCGGAGAGGGAGAACAACGACGATTGGTGGGCTAGGTCCCATCAGTCAGCGGGGCTATTGGGTAGTTGGGTTCAGTCCCATCAGCGGTGTGGCCAGTAAGTAGTTGGATCTGCGTTGTCAGGCGGCATGGGTCAGGAAGGTGGCATTCTGAACCACCAGGGCCGTGCTGGGGCTGATTTTGGAGGAAACAGGGGCGTCTCGACTCTCCCGAGGGAGTCGAGGCTGAGCTGGGTCGACCAGGGATGGTCGGGGCCAACCTCGCCGACCAGGAAGTGCCGGGGCGGGGCCGACCAAGAATGGTCGGGGCCGACTCAGCGGGCCTGGAGACGCCGGGGCCGAGCGGGGCTGACCAAGGATGGTCAGGGCCGACTCGGCGAGCTTGGAGATGCCGGGGCCGAGCAGGAATGGTCGGGGCCGACTCGGCGGACTTGGAGACGCCGGGGCCGAGCGGGGCCGACCGGGAATGGTCGGGGCCGACTCGGCGGACCTGGAGCTGCCGGGTCGTGCGGGGCCGACTCGGCGGGCTTGGAAGACCCGGGGCCGACTCGGTGGGCTTAGAGACGCTGCGGTGATGGTCGGGGCCGATTCGGCGGGCTTGGAGACACCGGGGCCGAGCGAGGCCGACAAGGAATGGTTGGGGCCGACTCGGCGGGCTTGGAGACGTCGCCGGGCCAAGCGGGACCGACCAGGAATGTAGGGGCTGACTTGGCGGGCTTGGAGACGCCGGGGCCGAGCGGGCCGACCAGGAATGGTCGGTGCCGGGGCCGACTTGGCGGGCCTGCCGAGCTGCGGGGGGGTCGTGCGGGGCCGACCAGGAATGGTCGGGACCTGACTCGGCGGCCGCTTGGAGACGCCGTCAGGGCCGACTCGGCGGGCTTGGAGATCGAGCGGGGCCCAGGAATGGTCGGGCCGACTCGGACTCGGCGGGGCCGACTCGGCGGGCTTGGAGACGCCGGGGAGCGGGGCCGACCAGGAATGGTCGGGGCCGACTCGGACTGGAGACGGGGCCGAGCGGGGCCGACCAGGAAATGGAGCTGTCGGGGACCATGGTCGGGGCCGACTCGGCGGGCCTGCCGAGCTGCCAGGGTCATGCGGGGCCAACCCAGGAAGCTGGTCGGGGCCGACTCGGAGGACCTGGAGAGACGCCGGGGCCAGGAAGACTCGGTGGGCTTGGAGACACCGGGGTGCACTAATGTTTTGGTTTTGCCGAAATTGCCTTTGTGGCTGTACCAGCCACATCAGATGCCCCTCCGTCCCTGAGCGCTAAGGACCACGTGCCTACAATCCTTTGGGCGAAAGGGGCGCAAAATTCAAAAAATGATTGCCTCCTTAGTGCACTTTAAATGGCTTGATGAGCTGGCGCTCTGTCCCAAGGCAGTGTCGCTTCAAAGATCTCCCGCAATCATGTGTTAGATGGGGCTGACGTTGGCGCCGGACGCTCCAGGGAGGGAGCTCATTGGAGAATGGAAAAAGGCAAGGACCATCATTGCTCCTCTGTTTTCTATACCTCGCGATTGGCCAAGGATCATGCCCCTTGTGGTGAATCGAGGTGGGCTTGGCTCGGGACAGGCGAGATTTCCGGTTGACAGCTCATGGCGCCATAGAGGTTTGCCACGTGGCGGGATCTCGAGCGTTGCTGATGGAAGGTGGAGGGTATAAAAGCGCTTCAAGAGCCTGGGGAAAACTTTTATTCAGCTACTCTCTTCCACCTTCTTCTTCCTTGAGCTTCTTCTGCGACCTGAGCCCTTCTAACTCTTAGGTTAGTTTCATCCCTTTTCTCATGGACCGTAGTGCCATTAGGGAGGGTAAGAGACCCGTAGAAGAGTCTTCCCAATCCAGCAGTGAAAACTAGGCCCCTGTAGTTAGCCAAATGCCTCGACCGGTGGGTGGCGTCACCATCCGCGACGGATCGAGGACGATAGGACCTCCGTTTACCTCCAGCCCTCCTATTAGGGCAATCCCTGTGTCCTCTCACCGTCGGTGCTTCCTCCGGCGGTGAGTTCTGATCCAGCAAGTCCAGCGGGGGTGGCCTCAACCATGACCCCTAAGGATGTAGAGGCCGTTAGGGCTAGATACCTCGTCCCTGACTTCATTGGCTTGTCCGCGCCGAGGCCCGAAGATAGGGTGACCTCCGACTACCCGGGTCGGGTCGCTCTATATGAGGAGTTCTTCCGGTGCGGGCTGCGCCTTCCTTTCCATCCTTTTCTTCTAAACCTCTTAGATAGGTATAGGTTAGTGCCAGCGCAATTGACTCCGAATTCGATTCGGATCATCTGTGCCTTTGTCATCCTTTGCCATTTCGAGGGGGCCCGTCCAGGCTATCTCTGTTTTGAGCTTTTTATAAGCTCCGCCGTCAAGGCGAGGGGGCCTGGTGGGCATTTACCGCCAGGCAGGGTAGAGCCTTCCCTTTAGGCCTCCCGTCCAAAATTAGGGGGTGGAAGTCTAGATTTCTTTTTACCCACGTTGAGGGGGTAAGGGCCGCTTGGAGGGAGCTAGACACTAGCTCCAACGATGATTCCTCCGTAAGGGATAGGGATAAGGAACTGTTCACCCAACTGTCTAACTGCCAAATCCCAGGCTACAAGGAACTCCTGTCCGAGGAGAACCTGGTAGAGGCCGAGTTAGCCCCGGCGGCCGGTGAGCTTGATGCCTGATTCCTTCTGTCCCGACCTTCGGTTTGCTGTACGCTGTCGCTAATGCCTGTTATCTTTTTTCTATGCAGCAATGAAGGTTTCCGCCAGCGATTTCGAGGCCGTCCTGAAGCAAAAAGGCAGGTGATCGGAGAGTTGTCCAGGCCGGCGAAGAGAATTCGAAGAAGGGAGCCGCCAGGCCGGCTGAAGCCCTCACGGCCCCAACGCCTACGGAGGAGCCGGCTGAGAAGAAGCCGGTCGTAGGAGTGGCCCGGAGCCGACCAGGGCCGAAATTGAAGAGGGGGAGATCCCGGCCACCACCGAACCGACGGTGGTGGTTTTGGATGAGGAGGAAGCCCCCGCCGCCGCCGATGTGCCCGAGGCGGGGCGGGTACCATCGCCGCGGCCCCCGGCTGCTGCAGAGCCGGGGAGAGAGTGCTCCCCTAACTGCTGGTGAGGGGAGCGAGTCGCCAGGAAGCCCGGACGGGGCGGAGGCGACCGAGAAGCGGAGGGGTGAGCCGAGGAGCTCATCCCGGCAACCGGCCCGTTGCCCGACCCGCCCTCAAGTCGAGGTCCGCAGGAAGGGCAGACACGGCTGGTCCCCACACTCGGCACGATGGCGGACGCTGCACAAGCCTCCCGCCTCCTGTCGGGAGTTCGGACCGCCGAGTTCGAGGAGGAGATGCGGGGATTGAGCACTCTGCACTCCTGGATATGGTCATGGTTGCCGTTGTCCAGGTAATTTTGAATACTCTCATTTTTCCCATGTTTCTCC
>UESW01004233.1:242909-419807 GCA_900491605.1 Calamus simplicifolius | reverse complement strand
ACTATTCCAAAAACTCATTGATTAAAACATGAATTATAAAATTTCTTTTTGAAAGTTTAAACATTGAGCTTAAAGTTACTTTCAAAACTGATTAAAGTCAAACTTTAACATTTTTCATTGATTGTTCAAAATAAATATATTGCTTATTTAAATAAACTCATTATATCTTTTAATGAACTCAATGGCATTTAGTAATCATCAAAATCAAAAAGATTGGGTCATATAGTTTTTCAATAATCTTCCAATAGCTTCCTCCAGCGGTGAGTTCTGATCCAGCGGGGGTGGCCTCAACCATGACCTCTAAGGATGTAAAGGCCGTTAGGGTTAGATACCTGGTCCCTGACTTCATTAGCCTGTCCGCGCCGGGGCCCGAAGATAGGGTGACTTTTGACTATCCGGGTCGGGTCGCTCTATATGAGGAGTTCTTCCAATGTGGGCTGCGCCTTCCTTTCCATCCTTTTCTTCTAAACCTCTTAGATAGGTATAGGTTAGTGCCGGTGCAGTTGACTCCGAATTCAATTCGGATCATCTGTGCCTTTGTCATTCTTTGCCATTTCGAGGGGGCCCGCCCAGGGCTGTCTCTGTTCCGAGCTTTCTACAAGCTCCGCCGTCAAGGTGAGGGGGCCTGGTGGGTATTTACCACCAGGCCGGGTAGAGCTTTCCCTTTAGGCCTCCCATCCAAAATTAGGGGGTGGAAGTCTAGATTTCTTTTGCCCACATCGAGGGGGTAAGGGCCGCTTGGAGGGAGCCAGATGCTAGTTCCAACGATGATTCCTCCGTAAGGGATAGGGATAAGGAACTATTCACCTAATTGTCTAACTGCCAAATCCCAGGCTACAAGGAACTCCTATCTAAGGAGAACCTGGTAGAGGCCGAGTTAGCCCCGGCAGCCGGTGAGCTTGACGCCTGACTCCTTCTATCCCGACTTTCGGTTTGTTGTACGCTGTCGCTAATGCCTGTTATCTTTTTCTGTGCAGCAATGAAGATTTCCGCCAGCGATTTTGAGGCTGTCCTGAAGCAAAAAGGCAGGCGACCGAAGAGTCGTCCAGGCCGACGAAGAGAATTCGAAGAAGGGAGCCGGCCAGGCTGGCTGAAGCCCTCATGGCCCCAACGCCTACGGAGGAGCCGGCTGAGAAGAAGCCGGTCGTAGGAGTGGCCCCGGAGCTGGCCAGGGCCGAAATTGAAGAGGAGGAGATCCCGGCCACCACCGAACCGACGGTGGTGGTTTTGGATGAGGAGGAAGCCCCCGCCGCCGCCGATGTGCCCGAGGCGGGGCAGGTTACCATCACCGTCGGCCCCCCGGCTACTGCAGAGCTGGGGAGGGAGAGTGCTCCCCTAACTGCTAGTGAGGGGGAGCGAGTCGCTAGGAAGGCCCGGGATGGGGCGGAGGCGACCGAGAAGCAGAGGGGTGAGCCGAGGAGCTCATCCCGTCAACCGGCCCGCTGCCTGGCCTGCCCCCAAGTTGAAGGTCCGCAGGAAGGACAGACACAGCTGGTCCCCACACTCGGCACGATGGCGGACGCCGCACAAGCCTCCCGCCTCCTGTCGGGAGTTCGGACCGCCGAGTTCGAGGAGGAGATGCGGGATTGAGTCACTCCGCACTCCTGGATATGGTCATGATTGTCGTTGTCCAGGTAATTTTTGAATACTCCTCATTTTTTCCATGTTTCTCCTTCCTACGGCTAATATATTTCCTCTGTCACAGATGGCCAATGGCGCAATTGGTCTTCGCGAGGCGCTGGCCCACTCTTCGAGCACTATGGCCAAGGCCCTGGCGCGGGTCGATAAGTACAAGAAAGAGAGCTTGGCATAGGCTGAAAGCCTTGCTCGTCTTCACCAAGAGGCCTCGGCCCGGGAGGAGAGTGCGGCCGGTCGCCTAAGGGAGATGGAGAGCCAGGCCGAAGCCGAGAGCGGCCGGGCCTCCGCAGCCGAGGCCAAGATGGAACTGGCCTTGGAAAGGTTGAAGGCCGCCTCGGTGCAGAACGAAGAGCTGACCCGGCGGCTCCATCATGCCGAGGAGGAGGCTCGGGTTGCTACGGAGAGGGCAGCTGCCGCGGAGAAGGCGGCAGCGGAGGCAGGTTCAGAGAAGGCCGGGGTAGTGGCCTGTGCCGATGAGGCCAGTGCCCGTGCCGAAGAGGCCGAAAGCAGGGCCTGGGAGGCCGAGGCACGAGCCAAGGAGGCTGAGCCAAAGCACAGCGAGCTGAAGCCGAGGCGGGGCAGGCCGTTTCCAACTATAAGGCCTC
Source organism: Calamus simplicifolius (assembly GCA_900491605.1). NCBI lineage: Eukaryota > Viridiplantae > Streptophyta > Magnoliopsida > Arecales > Arecaceae > Calamus > Calamus simplicifolius. The sequence goes on along the minus strand of UESW01004233.1, from coordinate 417,564 downwards.
GTCGGAGTTCAAGCAGGAAGTCATTGAGGCCAGCCTCGATGCCTATGTTCAAGGCTTCGAAATGTGCAAGGTCAAGGTGTCTACGGCCCTCGAGATCGATATCTCTGAACTTGAAGATATTTGGCCTGGGGAGACCGACGAGGAGCCAGCAGAGAAAGAAGACGAGAAGAAACCTAGCCCAGGCGAACCTTGAGGGCCCACCGCTTATTTTTTTTCTTTTCTTCAACTTGTGTAACCGGCCTCAGGCCTAATTTTGTACTTCCCCTTAATTGTTAATAAAAAAACTTTTTGTCAAAACTTCTTTGTGCTTTGATCCTTCTGTTCTTTCTTCTTTTGAGAAAAGCTCCATATTGTGCCTTACTTCTCGTGGCCAAATCGCATATGTTGGCAATGCCATAATAGAATCGCAGTCTTGGACTTAGCCAATACTTGAATGCGTCTCTGGGATGTGGGCTGGCCATATGAATGGTTACCTAAGATGCCACATGTTGTTGTAGACTGTTTGAAGGGAGACTCATCTGCACACGAATTCTCTAAAGGCTTGAAATAACCCGCGGGCGACTTAGTGCCAAGATTAATCTTGAAGGCGTTGGTAACGACCAGAGATGGTCAGGGCTGACTCGGTCATCTTGAGGATGTCAAGGCCGAGTGGGGTTGACCGGCGGAAGCCCACACCGGTTCGGTCAATGCTGAAGATGCTTGGGCCAATCGAGGCCTACCAGGAAAGACTGTGACCGAGCCGGCCGGCTCAAAATCTGTGAGGGCCACACGGAGCCTTTTGGAGCTATCTCCATGGTTTGGGTTCCATATGAGGGGCGACCTGGCCGGGTACGCAGCTATTAGGGACCTAACCGACTTGGGGGCATCGTCGTGCCGGGACCAAGTGGTACCCTGTTAGCTGTGGTGCTGGCAATCTTTTTGAACTGCCTCAGGGGTTTGTGTGCTGCCTGAGGGGCGGCTTGACCGGGTATGGAGCTGCTAGGGTCTTAACCGACTTGGGGGCACTGCCGTGCTGGGGCCGAGTGGTGTTCCATTAGCTGCGATGCCAGTAAGCTCCTTTTGAATCGCCTCAGGGGTTTGTGTGCCGCCTGAGGGGTGACTTGACTGGATACGGAGCTATTAGGGTCTTAACCGACTCGGGGGCACCATCGTGCCGGGGCTGAGTGGTGTCCCGTTAGCCGTGATGCCGGTGAGCTCCTTTTAAACCACCTCAGGGGTTTGTGTGCCACCTGAGGGGCAACTCAACCAGGTACGAAGCTGCTAGGATCTTAACCGACTCGGAGGCACTGCCGTGCCGGGGCCGAGTGGTGTTCCGTTAGCCGCGATGCCGGTGAACTCCTTTTGAACCACCTCAGGGGTTTGTGTGCTGCCTGAGGGGTGACTCAACTGGGTACGGAGCTGCTAGGGTCTTAACCGACTCGGGGGCACCGCCATGCCGGGGCCGAGTGGTGTCCCGTTAGCCGCGATGCCGGTGCGCTCCTTTTGAACCACCTCAAGGGTTTGTGTGTCGCCTGAGGGCTGACTCAATCGGGTATGGAGCTGCTAGGGTCTTAACTGACTCAGGGGCACCACCGTGCCAGGGCCGAGTGGTGTCCCATTAGCCGCGATGCTGGTGAGCTCCTTTTGAACCACCTCAGGGATTTGTGTGCCGCCTGAGGGGCGACTCGATCGGGTACGGAGCTGCTAGAGTCTTAATCGACTCGGGGGAACCGCCGTGCCATGGCCGAGTGGTGTCCCATTAGCCGCGATGCCGGTGACCTCCTTTTGAACCACCTCAGAGGTTTGTGTGCCGCCTGAGGGCGACTCGATCAGGTACGGAGATGTTAGGGTCTTAACCGACTCGGGGGCACCGCCGTGCCGGGGCCGAGTGGTGTCCCATTAGCCACGATGCCGGTGAGCTCCTTTTGAACTGCCTCAGGGGTTTGTGTGCCATCTGAGGAGTGACTCGACTGGGTACGGAGCTGTTGGGGTCTTAACCAACTCGGGGGCACTGTCGTGCTGGGGCCGAGTGGTGTCCCATTAGCCGCGATGCCGGTGAGCTCCTTTGAACCGCCTCAGGGGTTTGTGTGCCGCCTGAGGGGTGACTCGATCGGGTACGGAGCTGTTATGGTCTTAACCGACTCGGGGGCACCTCCGTGCCGGGGCCGAGTGGTGTCCCGTTAGCCGCGATGCCGGTGAGCTCCTTTTGAGAGACCTGGTCCTTGGATGCAAGGGAGAGTAGGCTATGGCGTCAGAAAGGACCTCCTTTATTGCTTATGCCCTGGGGGAATACATCATTGATAATATTGGCGGAGGTTATCCGCATTCCAGGTACGCGGAATGGGTTGCCTGTTGAGTTCTTCTAGTCTGTATGCCCTCCGGTGGAGTGTCTCGGCGACACGATAAGGACCCTCCCAGTTGGGGGATAGCTTGCCCCCCTCTATAGGCTTGGAAACCTCAGCCTTCCTTAAAACCAAGTCTCCGTGGCAAAAAACCTTGAGACAAACTCGGGCATTGTAGTACTTAGCCGCTCACTGATGAAAAGTTGCCATGCGCAGCCTCGCCCGATCATGCGCCTCGTCGATAAAGTCCAAATTAGCTCGAATCAGCGCGGAGTTGTTTTCCTCGTTGAAGGACTCCACACGCGGACTGGGCAGCCCGATCTCGACGGGAATGACGGCTTCGGATCCGAAGGTAAGACTGAAGGGAGTCTCGTCCGTCGGGGCCCTGGGGGTCGTGTGGTAAGCCCATATCACACTGGGGAGCTCCTCCACCCATCAACCCTTGGACCCGTCTAGCCGGGTCCTGAGTCCTTGAGGATGGTGCGGTTCATGACCTCGGCCTCTCCGTTGGTTTGGGGGTGAACGACAGAGGTGAATCGTGATGAATGCCTAGCTCATCACAGAAAGCTTTAAATGCCGCATTATTAAATTGGCGGCCGTTGTCGGTGACGAGGGTATGAGGTAGACCGAAACGGCATATGATCGACTTCCAGAAGAAAGCCTTGACCTTACTTTCAGTGATCTTAGCCAGTGCCTCGACCTCGACCCATTTGGTAAAGTAGTCGATGGCAACTAGCAAGAATCTCTTGCCGTGAAGCTGGGGGGAATGGCCCGAGGATGTCCATTCCCCATTGAGCGAAAGGCCATGGGACTGAGAGCGGATTCAGTGGGGTAGACGGTTGATGTTGGATGTGTGCATGGCGCTGGCAACCATCGCACTTTTGAACTAGTCTGGCCGCGTCCTCCCTCATAGTGAGCCAGAAGTATCCCTGACGGAGAGCCTTTTGGGCTAAGGATCTGCCTCCCAAATGATTTCCACATATGCCTTCATGGATCTCTTTGAGGATGTAGTCAGCGTCGGTGGGTCCTACACACTTGAGCAGAGGGTAGGAGAATGACCTTCTGTATAGACGTCCATTGAGGAGGATGAATTTGGAGGCCCTCCACTTGAGGAGTCTAGCTTCGTTGCGGTCATCAGGGAGAGTGCCATCAGTGAGATAGTGGACGTAGGCATCCATCCATGTGGGCTCTTGGGTGAGTGGGAGGACTTCCTTGCTATCCTCTATGCTGGGCCTTTCTAAATATTCAATATAAGCGTCCCTTGCCATGCCGTCGGCAGAGGTAGCCAGACGAGAAAGGATGTCGGCCTTGGCATTCTCACTTCGAGGAATGTAACTAATGCTGAAATAAGCTAGTGGGGAGGTCAAGAGCCGAACCTTGCCCAAGTACTGAGTCATAATAGGGTCACGCGCCTCGTACTCTCTGCTGATTTGCTAGGAGATGAGTTGCGAGTATGTGAAAGCCCTGAGACGCCTTATTACGAACTTTGGGCTAGCCTTAATCCGGCCAGCAGGGCTTCGTACTCAGCTTGATTATTGGTGGCTTCGAATAGAAACCGCAGGGTGCATTCCGTCCTCTCTCCGCCCGGCCCGGCAAGAATGAGGCCGGCGCCGCTTCCCTGAGAGTTTGATGCGCCGTCCATATGAAGGATCCAAGTTTCTCCATCGCCGTTTGGTTCAGGCTCGCACTGTTCCTTGGTAACTTCCTCAGTCATCTCCTCCGCCCAAGTGCATTCAACTAGGAAGTCAGCTAAAACTTGGGACTTCAGGGCCGGTCGTGCCTGGAAGGAGAGGTCGAACTCTTCTAGCTTAATGGCCCACTTGGCGAGTCGTCCCGAGGTATCCGGACGAGCCAGGATGGCTCGAAGGGGCTGGTCCGTGAGCACCACGATAGGATGGGCTTGAAAGTATGGGCGGAGGCGCTGGACGGAAACTATCAGGGCGAAAATAACTTTCTCTGTCTTGGAGTACCTAACTTCTACGTCATGGAGGACCTTGCTCACATAATAGATGGGTCTTTGGGTTCCGTCGGCGTCGAGATGCACCAAGACTGAGCTAACGGCTTTCGGAGAAGTAGCTAAGTAGAGGAAGAGACTTTCCCCGTCTCTTGGCTTGGACAGGAGCGAGGGGGAAGACAGAACGCCTTTAGGCTGTCAAGGGCTCTCTGGCAGTCGTCCGTCCACTCGAAATTGTTCACCTTCCGCAAGGCCTTGAAGAAGGGCAAGCATCTCTCGGCCGATTTGGAGAGGAAACGACTTAGAGCCGCTATCCTCCCTGTTAGCCGCTGCACTTCCTTCTTGCTGGATGGTGGCCTCATGTCGAGTATGGCGCTGATCTTCTCTGGGTTTGCTTCGATCCCCGCTGGGTCACCATGAAACCAGGAACTTGCCCGCCGTGACCCAAAAGCACATTTCTTGGGGTTCAGCTTGACTTGAAAACGACGGAGGTTGTTGAAGGTTTCCTCTAAGTCGGAGATGTGATTGGAGGCGCGGGTGCTCTTTGTTAACATGTCATCCACATAGACTTCCATATTCCAGCCTAGCTGATCTTGGAACACTCTGTTCATCAACCTCTTGTAAGTTGCCCCCATTCTTAAGGCAAAGGGCATCACTTTGTAGCAATAAATGCCTTTCTCCGTCACAAAGGATGTGTGCTCTTCGTCGCTGGGGTCCATCCTTATCTGATTATATCCAGAGAAGGCATCCATGAAGCTGAGGAGCTTGTGCCCGGAAGTGGAATCCACCAGCTGATCTATCCTTGGCAGGGGAAAGCTGTCTTTTGGACACGCCTTGTTGAGGTCAGTGAAGTCAATGCAAATTCTCCAGCTCCCGTTTGCCTTTCGCACATGACCACATTAGCCAGCCAGCTAGGGTAGTGTGCCTCCCGGATGTGGCTAGCGCTGAGCAGCTTGTTGACTTCCTTGTCAATAGCTTTTTTCCGATCAGGAGCGAATCTTCTCTTCCTTTGGTGGATTGGACGATGCCGTGGGTCAATGTTGAGCTTGTGGGTGATCACCTCCGGAGGAATGCCAGGCATATCAGATGCGACCAAGCGAAGACGTCCGAGTTAGCCCGCAAAAAAGCTAAGAGGTGCTCCCGTCCTCCGGGGGAAGGAGTCCGCCGACGCGGACGGTCTTCGCTGGGTCATCTCCAAGAGGGAAAGTTAAGAGGTGCTCGGCTGGTTCTCCTCCCTTGTGGAGTCCCTGGGGTCGGGTGCTTCAAAATTTGATTCAGCTTCTAGAGGACTTGATGCCACGTGATAACAAGGCAGGACTGGGTTGGTCTCACCGCGCATCTCTCCGACTCCTTCACTAGTGGGGAACTACACCAGTAAATGCTGGATGGAGATAACTACGTCCAAAAGGTTAAGACCTGGGCGCCTGAGAATGGCGTTGTAAGCCAAGGGGACCCTTACGATCAGGAATTTCATGATCACTATACTCTGGCATGGTGGTGTTCCGGCTGTCGCAGGCAATATCTCGCCTTCAACCCTTACTGAATCCCCGGTGAACCCGACCAACAGGGCCGCCACAGGCTGAAGGGAGTCTAGAGATAATCCCATCCGAACAAAAGCATCGTAAGTAAGGATATCAGCTAAGCTGCCACTATCAACTAATATCTTTTTACAGGGTGCTTGGCGATCATCAAAGAGACGACGACGCCTTCATTGTTTACATTTTCAACAACAGCATATCCCCCCCCCAGAGATTACATTATCCAGCGCCTCCTCCCCTTCGGCCGCTTAGATGCGAAGGCCGCTCCCCAAGACACCATTCCGACCGTCCGTTCTGTGGGGGTGTTGTCGACCGTGGCCTGAGTGGGTGGGGGCCCATGAGTGCTGGCAGTGGCTTTGATGCCTTCTGAATATACTGCCGAGGTAGCCTCGCTGGATGAGCTCCTCGATGGCCCGCTTCAAACTATAGCAGCTGTCAGTGTCATGTCCATAATTCCGGTGGAATCGGCAGTAACGGCTTTTATCGTAAGGAAGACCTTTCTTCATGGGAGGAGGACGCTGGAGATAAGGCTCGCCCTCGATCTCCATAAGGATATGGGATCAAGGGGCGAGGAGAGGTGTGAGCTTGCTCTCATCGGGGACGGGGCTTCGATGCCTGTTGTCAGATCAGCGAGGCAGGTCGGACCGCCGGTGTCGGGGGGGTCCACTCGGCTCGGGCGAGCGGGCTTGTGGTTGGAGCTCTTCGAGGATTCTCGACGGGTGAAGTCAGCTTCATCCGCGCGGATGTACTTTTGAGCCCGGAGGAGGAGGTCAGAATAGGAAACCCGAGGGCTTCTTATCCAAGGAAAAGGTGAAGCGGGATAGGAGGAGCCATCGCTTCAGCGCTAGCATTGCCACCGCATCATCGAGATGGTAAACTTCGAGGTCGGCAGCCTTAAACCGAGACACAAGTTCCGCAGCGACTCTCCCTCCTTCTGGCGCACAGAGAAGAGGCTGTCCGCCACTCTTGGAATCCGCCGGCATGCATCGAAATGTGCCAGAAAGGCCCTTTCTAGCTCTCGAAAGGAGTCGATGTTATGGGGGGATAGGCGCGAGTGCCACGCGCGAGCGGCCTTCCATAGAGTGGAGGGAAAGGCTTTGCAGAGAAGGGCCTCCGAAGCGCCTTAGACTTGCATCATGGCTTTATAACTCTCGAGATGGTTGAGAGGATCTATCGTACCATCGTATGGGTCTATCTGGGGAAAGCGGAATCTGGAGGGGACAGGCTCCTCTAATATTCGGCGGGTGTAAGGAGGACGGGTGTCAAACTCTTCCTCCGGCTGATGATTAATTTTTCTGGTGAGCTCATCCAGTCGCCTATTGTACTCGTCCAGGCGCTCCTCCACCTGGCGATTGATTGTCGGGCCCTTCGAGATAGCTCGGAGGAGGAAGAAGAAGAAGAAGAAAGAGAAGGAGAGATGCGGGAGCCGGGACTTCCGCTTTGGTTCCTCCTGATGATGCGGCTCGGGAGGAAACTTACTGGGGCCACAACCAGGGGACCATGGCCGTTTAGAGGGCTCATGGCGATGTTTGGCCCAGATGGCAACCCAAGAGGGGGGGGTGAATTGGGTTCTTTAAAAAATTAGCCCTTTTTAAAATAGTTTGCTTGAGATTAAAGAGGGCAAATGCAAGATAACTATAAAGTGCAGTGAGTAAGATAGAGATAGAGAAAGAGACAATGAGACACGGCAAACACAAAAGATTTTATAGTGGTTCGGTGTATCCAACACCTACGTCCACTCCCAAGATTCACTTGGGTCCACACTATAATCTCCCTAGATTACAGCCGAGTTGTTTTACAAGCTCACAACTCAAACTTGTTGTTTTCCGGGTGCACAACGAACCCAGCTGGTTTTGGGCTCACCAGCACAAAACCCTACACCACGGGCTCACAACTAACCCAAGCTTAAACAAGCTTAAACCGAGGTAAAACTACCTCCTCTAGTTCAATCCCCCAGATTGAACTAGGCAAACAAATAAGTATTGTTTGAATACAAAGCTCCTCAATGAGCAAATATACAAATTAATAACAAGGTTTAGAAAAGCCTGATTTGTAGATGGTTGGCTTTTGAGCTTTTCTTTTTCTTCTTTCTTCTCTTCTCCTTGCTGGATTGAATCAAGCCTCAGCTCCGATTCTTCACAGTTGAAGCAGTTGAGAAGGTTGAAAAGCAAGAATGAATCTCCTTTCTCCAAGTTGGGAAATCCACCAAGACTTTGATTTGAACGCTTTGGATTCCTCTTGAGCTTTTTGGAGTGGAGTGGATTTGAGCTAGAAGGTTTTCCTTTCAAGATTCAAGCTCTCGGATTTTTGAAATGGGATTTGTCTATCTCAGATTTTCTCTTTTTTTTCTTTTTCTTTCTTTTTTTTTTTGAACAATAGACTTCCCTTTTATAGATTTCTTTTACACCATTTTGGAATAAAACTATCCGTTGGAGTGTACCTTGTATCAAAATATATCCGTTAGAAATGAGTAAAAATAGAAATATTACCGTTAGAGCTGATCTGGCAACTTTATTTTTCGTTCCAGGTGGGTTGGAGTCGACTCTAACTTTTCTGGAGTCGGCTCTAGCTCGAGGCGTTTCAAAATGATATTTCGGAGTCGTCTCTGGCTTTTCTGGGGTCGACAAGAAACTTTTCCGGAGTCGACTCTAACTTACCCGGAGTCGACTCTAGGTCGGGGCCAGAAAAATCGACTTTCTGCTTCGTCTGTGAGAGTCGACTCTAACAGTCTCGGAGTCGACTCTAATGTCCGTGCCAGTTCCGGAGTCGGCTCTGTGATTCTCGGAGTCGACTCTAATGTCTGCAATTCTTACCTAGACATTAGATTCGATCCAGAACACATTGTAACTCCTGATTTTGATCTTTCAATAGTCTTATAGGCTGAAACACTAAATCAAAATCATCAGAGCCTTCAAAAATTATACTCAAATAGTTTTGTTAATCATCAAAATCATCAATTGGGTCAACAATCTCCCCCTTTTTGATGATAACAAAAACTTTGAGTATATGCATTCAAAAATTCAATCAAACTAAGGATTATAGTCATTTTAACTTTAAACCATTGAAATTAAGGTTTTGATGCCAATGTTCAATGTAAACTTTAAAATTGTACATGAGTTCAATATAATCCATCAATATTGAATTTTAAACTTAATGTGCATAAGATTGTAAATGAGCTTTTTGTTAAGCTCCCCCTGCATTGAGTAGCTCCTCTTATATATAAACATCAAATTTAACTGATAATCATTTCAATTCATTTTGCATAAACAATTAATTCTCCCCCTTTCTTTCTTTCTTTATGCATATATATTCAATAATTCAATCTTTCTTTCTTTGCATATACACAACTATCTCTCCCCCTTTTTTGTTATCAGCAATAAGGAGAGTAAAAAAAATTTATAATCTCAATAAAGCATAGGAATCCAATCAATCAAAATTTGAAAAAGTGAAATTGTATTTCATAAGCAAGAACCATTACATCAGTTGATTCATTACATTTCAAAATGAAATACATTAGATATTCAAAAACTTCCTAAGTACAAACTATCAAACTCAAAAACAAGATCAATGTGCTTGAATACAATTTTCTTTAGATGACCTATTATCTCCATTACATCATCCTTTTGTGATTTCTTAAAATTTTCAAGGCAGGCTTCGATTTGAGAGACTGCAAGGTCAATATCCTTCTTCAATTGACCCGTTGCATGAACATACGATCCTGATCCATCGGCAATGCCTTCCATCCTTTCGAAGATCTTGTGAAGCTCAGCTCCAAAGGATTCTACAGAATTGCCTAAGGTAAAGGATAGCATGTCCAGTCTCGAATTTAGTTCTTCTTTCAACTGATTAAAGTCTTCTTTCAATTGATTAATTTCATTTGACCTGTGACTGTCATACTCAGCAAGTAAGCTTCTTAACTGATCAAGTTGTTCATTAGAAAATCTCCAGAATTTGTTATAGGCTGATGTGGAGGTGATGGAATAGAACTCGGTCCGGCCTCCGAAGGTCCAGCTGAAGAAGGTCCCGCAAAAGATGAATCAGGGACTGATGGTCCCGCAGTAGATGGTCCCGGGATTTCTTCTATTCTGGTTTCCTCTGCTCCATCCCTATCTGTTCTTTCCTCTCTCCTCATCCAAACACCATTAACTTTCTTGAATCCCATTCTATGAATAGTAGAATGCTGTAATAATCAGTGTGTCTCAGTTTTCTTAAAGGTTCATTTTCCATATGAGCACACCCTGGCTTCTAAAGACTAGTGTCAGAATCATACCGTATGGCAGTGTTGATCTTTTCTTTGTAGCTGCCTCTGCCATGTATCCAATCATCATGCCAGCTAAATTGACTGGCCTTCCAGTTATAATGCAGTCCATCAACAAACGTCTCGCTCCGAGACATACTCAATCTCCCATTTTTGGAAATAAGATTCTACCACATATATTATGCAATAATCTGAGTTCTAGGTTCAACTGATTTGCAAAGATTTCTTCAACTCAGTCACATCTCTTCCTAGCATCCTTGATAGTGCACCACTTCTGTCATTAAGTTGACATTCCATTAAACCAACAGTGGGCATTTCTAATAGGGTTCCAAGAATCTCAGTTGTTACCGTAACCCTAGTTCCTCTTACTGTGCTTATCAATCCTCCTTCTCCTCTGCTTAATCCATTATAAAACTCCCTTACTAATGCTGGATAAGTGGGTAAATCTAGTGAGCACACTTTCTCCCATCCCATATCCCTTAAATTTCTTCCAATAGAGAAACCTTCCGATTCAAATAAATCAAAATTAACTTTTCTCCCAGTGGTAATGGTCTTACCAGCTAATGATCAACCTTAGGAGATGAGGGTGAAGGTGGAGAATCCTCTTGAGTGGCCGAAGAGGAAGAAGGCGATGGTTGCCTCGAACGTGCGTCTCTTCGTTGGAACGGATGCTCCACGACGAATCCGCGCCTCTTTGGTGCCATTGAGAGGATTGGAAGGTTAATCAAGGGTTTTGAGTAGATTTGGGGAAGTTGGAAAGGTTTTGGAGTTCTTAGGAAGGTTTAGGAGACGATTGGAATGATTGGGGGTCGACTCCGCCTTTTTATTTTTGACCTAGCTCGACTTAGAGTCGACTCCCGAAAACTGGGTGTCGGCTCCGAACCAGAAAATCTGTCAGCGCTCGTATTAGAGTCGGCTCCACAAAAGCCAGAGTCGGCTCTAATCACTTAGACAGAACATCAAAAACTCAGGTGTCGACTCCGCAAACTGTCAGAGTCGACTCTAACAGTTTCAGAGATAAAAAATTGAAGTTTCAAGATTTGAAACTATTCAAATTAATCATCAAATTATAGATTAAAGTTCTTTAGCAATTGGGGAAACAATGAATCAAGATCTAGATAGATTTCCTTATTGAAATATCAAGATTTTTCAAGAAAATGATGAAATCTAGATAGATGTCCTTAAGAGTTTCAGAAAACTATTCCAAAGGATCACAAACTCCTAATTCTCCTCTAAGATAACAAAATCTTTCTTCACTTAAGGGTTTTGTTAATATATCTGCTAATTGTTCTTCAGTGTTTACATAATCAAGACAAATTTCATTATTAGCTACATGTTCTCTTATAAAATGATATCTAATTTCTATGTGTTTTGTTCTTGAATGTTGAATTGGATTTTTAGTTAATTGATTGCACTTGTATTATCACATCTTATGGGTGTCTTATCAAGTGTGATACCATAGTCTTCAAGTTGTCGCTTAATCCATAGGATTTGAGCACAGCAACTTCCAGCTGCAACATATTCAGCTTCAGTAGTTGATAATGCAACTGAATTTTGCTTTTTGCTAAACCATGTGATTAAGTTACTTCCTAAGAAATTGGCATGCACCACTTGTGCTTTTTCTATCTAATTTACATCCAGCATAATCAGAATCTGAATATGCAATTAGGTTTAATGTGGAGTCTCTAGAATACCATAAACCTACATTTTTTGTTCCACTTAAGTATCTTAAATTCTTTTAACAGCTATTAAATGTGATTCTTTAGGTTCAGATTGAAATCTAGCACATAAACATACTGAAACATAATATCTGGTCTACTTGCTGTTAAATAAAGAAGGGATCCGATAATACCTCGATAATACTTTTGATCAACCTTTTTACCTTCTTCATCTTTGTCCAGCTTGCATGAAGGACTCATTGGTGTTCCGAGGGGTTTCATTGTTCCATACCAAACTTCTTTAGTTCTCTTGTGTACTTTGGTTTGGTTGATAAAGACCCTCTTTGCTTTGTTTGATTTGGAGTCCAAGGAAGAAGTTGAGTTCTCCCATCATGCTCATCTCGAATTCTCCCTGCATTAACTTTGCAAATTCTTGACAAGAGAATCGTTAGTAGCACCAAAAATAATGTCATCAACGTATATTTGTACTACAAGTAAATCTTTACTTTTTCTTTTCAAAAATAATGTTTTATCAACATTTCCTCTTGTAAAATCATTTTCAATTAAGAATTTACTTAACCTATCATACCAAGCTCTAGGTGCTTGTTTCAAACCATATAAAGCTTTGTGCAATTTAAAAACGTGATTTGAAAATTCGTGATCTTCAAAACCTGGTGGTTGTTCTACATAAACTTCTTCATTTATAAATCCATTTAAAAATGCGCTTTTAACATCCATTTGAAATAAGTTAATGTTCATATGACATGCAAATGCAAGTAATAGCCTAATGGCTTCTAATCTAGCTACAGGTGCAAAGGTTTCATCAAAATCAATACCTTCTTCTTGATTATATCCTTTTGCAACTAATCTAGCTTTGTTTCTAATTACTATGCCATTTTCATCTAGTTTATTTCTAAAAACCCATTTTGATCCTATTACTGAATGATTTTTAGGTCTTTCAACTAAGTCCAAACATTATTTCTAGTAAATTGATTTAATTCTTCTTGCATTGCTAACATCCAATTATTATCTTTTTCAGCTTCTTCTATAGTTTTAGGTTCAATTTGTGATACAAATGCAAGATGATTACTAATATTTCTCATATATGATCTAGTTCTTATTCCTTGAGATGGATCACCTATAATCAATTCCTTAGGATGACTATGAGCATATCTCCAGTCTCTTGGAAGATCTATATCATTATGATCAATATTGACATCATCGTCCTTATGTGAATCATCATCTTTAGCTTCTTGTTCATGATCAGAAGATACTTCAATATTAAGTTTTTCAAGATCTTTTTCAATTATGTTTGTATCTTCCTCATCATCAATCTTTTCAGATCCAGTTGCTAAAGATTCATCAAAAACTACATGAATGGATTCTTCAACTACTAAGGTTTTCTTGTTAAAGATTCTATATGCTTTACTAGTTGTTGAATAACCTAGAAAAATTCCTTCATCAGATTTAGCATCAAATTTTCCTAAGTTGTTTTTACCATTATTATGAATGAAACATTTACATCCAAATGCATGAAAGTATTTTATATTTGGTTTTCTTTCATTCCATAATTCATAAGGTGTTTTCTTTAATATTGGTCTTATTAAAGCTCTATTTAAGATGTAACATGCTGTGTTAATTGCTTCCGCCCAAAAATACTTTGGTAAGTTGCTTTCACATAGCATGGTACGGGCCATGTCTTCTAAGGTCTATTTTTTCTTTCAACTACACCATTTTGTTGTGGGTCCTAGGGGCTGAAAAATTATGATTAATTCCATTTTCAGTGCAAAAACTTTCAAATAAGTGATTTTCAAATTCTGTTCCATGATCACTTCTTAGAGATACTATGGTAGTGTTTTTCTCATTTGTGACTTTCTTGAAGAATTTCAGAAATATCGAGAAAGTCTCATCTTTGTGAGCTAAAAACATTACCCAAGTATATCTAGAATAATCATCTACAATCACTAGACCATATTTCTTTCCTCCTAGACTTGTGGTTCTAGTTGGTCCAAAAAGGTCCATGTGAAGTAGCTCTAAAGCCCTAGAAGTTGAAACAACATTTTTAGATTTGAAAGAACTTCTAGTTTGTTTTCCAAATTGACATGCATCACATATTTTATTTTCAAAATCTAATTTAGGTAAACCTTTAACTAAATCCATTTTAATTAGTTTTGAAATAAGGTGTGTGCTTGCATGACCTAATCTACGATGCCACAACCAACCAATTCATTTATGTTAGCATTGTCAGCAATTAAGCAATGATACTCAGATAATTTCTAAGTCAACTAAGTAACATTGCCATGTCTATAACCAGTAAAAACAATGCTATCATCAATGGAATTAGTACAGTGCAAATAGAAGATTTAAATGAAACATTAAAGTTTTATCACATAATTGGCTTATACTAATTAGATTATGCTTTAAACCATCAACATAAAGTACATTATCAATAATATAGATGGAGTTATGCGAACTTTACCAAGGCCCATAATTTGACCTTTACCGTTATCGCCAAACGTCACAACTCCACCTTTCTTTTCTTCTAGGGTGATGAATTCATCTTTGTCACCCGTCATATGTCTTGAGCAGCCACTATCAAGGTACCACTTTTTCTTTGATCTTTTGGCTACAAGACATTCCTGCAACATAATCAAACTTTATGTTTAGGTACCCAAGCTTTCTTGGGTCCTTCATGGTTAGTAGCAACAAAAATTGTTCCTTTCGGAACCCATATTTTCTTTGCTTTAACATTTAACTTGTTGTTATTTAATGTTTTGCATTCAAAGATTTATGACCTTTTTCATTACATTTAAAACAAGTTATATTACTTTGGTTGGCTTTTACAAAAATATTCTTTAAAGATTTTTGTTTCCTTAATGTGTTATATCCTAAACCAGCTTTGTCAAAAACAGCTTTTTGACTATCTAAATCATGTTTAGTTTAGTTGAACTTAAGTAAATTTCTCAACAATGTCTTTATATTTTTAACATCTTTCTTAAGAAAATCATTTTCTTTTGATTCTTTTTCTTTAATTGATTTTTTTTCAGATTTCAATTTTCAAATCATTCTTTTCTTATTTCTTTTTCTTTAACTTAACTTCTAAAGCTAATTCATTTTTACTTTTTAAAAATTTTCATTTTTCAAAATTTATATTTCTTTTTCAAAATTTAAAATCAATCATAATTCATTGAAAGCTTCAAACATTTCATCAAATGTAAATTCATCATTTGAGTTTCAGAACTTACCTCATTCGTCGTCGTCGTTGGCCATGAAGCAATATTGGCAACTTCCTTTTGTTCTTCTTCTTCGACGAGGAAGATTCATCAGACCATGTTGCCATGTATGCTTTCTTCTTTTTCTTGTAGGCCTTTTTCAGCAAAGGACAATCATATCTAAAGTGCCCTGGCTTTTTACACTCATAACATACTAAGGGCTCTTTTTCTTTTTCTTTCTCCTTGTCCTTTTTCTTATCCTTTTCTCCTCAATTTTTGCTCCAAATTTCTTTTTATGGAAGGGCCTTTTTCTCATAAACTTTCTGAATTTTTGGCCAAGAGAGCAGTTTCATCATCATCTTCATCATTACTTTCACTGCTGCTCTCTTCATTTCTGCAGTTTTGAGGGCAATGTTTTCTTTCTTTTTGTTTCCTCCTCAACATGCTGCTTCATTGTCAGCTCGTGGGTCATTAGGGATCCTAGAAGCTCCTCTAAAGGTAATGCATTGAGGTCCTTTGCTTCTTGGATTGCAGTGACTTTTGCTTCCCACGATCTTGGTAGTGACCTAAGAATTTTGCGCACAAGATCAGCATTAGAATAAATTCTACCAAGACTTTTAAACCATTCACAATATCAGTGAATCTAGTGAACATGCATGTGATGGTTTCAGTTTGTTCCATTGTAAACAATTCATATTTATGAACCAAAATATTTATTTTTGATTCTTTTACTTGGTTTGTTCCTTCATGTGTATTTCCAACCTATCCCAAATTTCTTTTGCGGAATTACATGTTGAGATTCGGTTGAATTCATTTGAGTCTAAGGAACAATATAAAATATTAATGGCTTTAGCATTTAATTGTGCCATTCTCCTATCATTATCATTCCAATCCCTTTCGGGCTTAGGAACAATAGTGCCATCAATAAGGTGTGTGGGTGTACTAGGTCCATTTATTATTACTCCCCACAATTCATAGTCAGAAGCTTGAATGAATATTCTCATTCTAGCTTTCCAATATGAATAGTTGGTTCCATTAAATAAAGGAGGTCTATTCGTAGAATGACCTTCAGCAAAACATGAACCACTTTGTGTTGCCATAAGGATCTTTAGCCCTTGATCGTGAGATCAAATTCTAAATGAGCACTTGCTCTGATACCAATTGTTGGCCCAGATGGCAACCCAAGAGGGGGGGGTGAATGGGTTCTTAAAAATTTAAGCCTTTTTAAAAGTTTGCTTAGATTAAAGAAAAATGCAAGATAACTATAAAGTGCAAATAAGATAGAGATAGAGAAAGAGACAATCACGGCAAACACAAAAGATTTTATAGTGGTTCGGTGTATCCAACACCTACGTCCACTCCCAAGATTCACTTGGGTCCACACTATAATCTCTCTAGATTACAGCCGAGTTGTTTTACAAGCTCACAACTCAAACTTGTTGTTTTACCGGGCACAACGAACCCAGCTGGTTTTACACGGGCTCACCAGCACAAAACCCTACACGTTGTTTTTCACGGGCTCACAACTAACCCAAGCTTAAACAAGCTTAAACCGAGGTAAAACTACCTCCACTAGTTCAATCCCCCAGATTGAACTAGCAAAACAAGATAAGTATTGTGTTGAATACAAAGCTCCTCAATGAGCAAATATACAAATTAATAACAAGGTTTAGAAAAGCCTGATTTGAAGATTGGTTGGCTTTTGAGCTTTTCTCCTTTTCTTCTTTTCTTCTTCTCCTTGCTGGATTGAATCAAGCCTCAGCTCCGATTCTTCACAGTTGAAGCAGTTGAGAAGAGTTGAAAAGCAAGAATGAATCTCCTTTCTCCAAGTTGGGAAATCCGCCAAGACTTTGATTTGAACGCTTTGGATTCCTCTTGAGCTTTTTGGAGTGGAGTGGATTTGAGCTAGAAGGTTTTCCTTTCAAGATTCAAGCTCTCAGATTTTTGAAATGGGATTTGTCTATCTCAGATTTTCTCTTTGTTTTTCAGATTTTTTCGTTCTTTTTTTTTTGAACAATAGACTTCCCTTTTATAGATTTCTTTTACACCACTTTTGGAATAAAACTATCCGTTGGAGTGTACCTTATATCAAAATATATCCGTTAGAAATGAGTAAAAATAGAAATATTACCGTTAGAGCTGATCTGGCAACTTTATTTTTCGTTCCAGGTGGGTTGGAGTCGACTCTAACTTTTCTGGAGTCGGCTCTAGCTCGAGGCGTTTCAAAATGATATTTCCGGAGTCGTCTCTGGCTTTTCTGGGGTCGACAAGATACTTTTCCGGAGTCGACTCTAACTTACCCGAAGTCGACTCTAGGTCGGGGCCAGAAAAATCGACTTTCTGCTTCGTCTGTGAGAGTCGACTCTCACAGTCTCGGAGTCGACTCTAAAGTCCGTGCTAGTTCCAGAGTCGGCTCTGTGATTCTCGGAGTCGACTCTAATGTCTGCAATCCTTACCTAGACATTAGATTCGATCCAGAACACATTGTAACTCCTGATTTTGATCTTTCAATAGTCTTATAGGCTGAAATACTAAATCAAAATCATCAGAGCCTTCAAAAATTATACTCAAATAGTTTTGTTAATCATCAAAATCATCAATTGGGTCAACAGCGAGGCTTCCTAGGGGAAACCTGACGACGACCGGCTTTTGCTGGGGAGAGCCTCCCCTCGCCGACTACTGACTGGCGGGGGGAGCGGTCTAGTGCTGGGTGGCCACGGACTGCTGCTGCTGGAGTCCATGGACCATAGCGGTGAGAGTTTGGACTTGTTGGGTGAGAGTTGCTAATTGCTCCGCAGTTTTGACAGCTGCATCTGGCGGTGGATGGGTGATGGGAGGATCGGCGGTAGGGGGATCGGCCTCCTACTGCCTAGCTGGCGGGGGAAGCCCCGCTGGACAGCTGACAGAAGCATCCTGAGCTCGCGTCACCACCATGGCTTGGTGAATAAGAGAGGGGGGAGTAAAGTTCATTGATACGTAGCACGGGAAACCCTGAGCTACCTGCTGCTTCGCCCGTGATAGCCCCCCTACCTGGCGCATCAATCTGATGACGCCTGATCACTGGTCCTGAACGTCGGGAGAAGGAAGCGGAATGATTAGCGGATCTTCGCTCCACCGAGTTGCCTGCAAAAAGTCTCAGGACCGGAGGGATTCTCCGGTGGGACCCTCCGACGCTCAAGTTAGCAATCGAGGTCACAGCTGAGGAAGAGCTCGAGTGAGCTCTTTTTAGATGAAAGTGTTCTCAAGGAGGAGGGATTCCCCTCCAAGTGTTGAGATAGCGATTCCTTGAGTTTTTTTTTGCTCGTACCTGATTATTGAGTGGATTCACCTTTTTATAGGGGTTGACACTTGCATGATCTCGTGGGATTCCATGAAAAAGGAATGTCCGCGAAGTTCTTGGGAGTTGGGTGAATCTGGGCCGGTGGGTGGGTCCTGTCCCATCGAAGAGGGAGAACAACGGCGGTTGGTGGGCTACGTCCCATCAGCCAGCGGGGCTATTGGGTAGTTGGGTCCAGTCCCATCAGCGGCGTGGCCAGTAGGTAGTTGGATCTGGCGTTGTCAGGCGGCGTGGGTCAGGAAGGTGGTGTCCTGAACCATCAGGGCCGTGCTGGAGCTGATTTTGAAGGAAACGGGGGCGTCTCGACTCTCCCGAGGGAGCCGAGGCTGAGCTGGGTCGACCAGGGATGGCCGGGGCCAACCTCGCCGACCAGGAAGTGCCGGGATGGGGCCGACCAAGAATGGTCGGGGCCGACTCGGCGGGCTTGGAGACGTCGGGGCCGAGCGGGGCTGACCAGGGATGGTTGGGGCCGACTCGGCGGGCTTGGAGACGCCGGTGCCGAGCAGGGCTGACCAGGAATGGTCGGGGCCGACTCGGCGGACTTGGAGACACCGGGGCCGAGCGGGGCCGACCAGGAATGGTCGGGGCTGAGCGGGGCCGACCAGGAATGGTCGGGGCCGACTCGGCGGACCTGGAGATGCCGGGGTCGTACAGGGCCGACCGGGAATGGTCGGGGCTGACTCGGCAGGCCTGGAGACGCCGGGGCCGAGCGGGGCTGACCAGGGATGGTCGGGGCCGACTCGGCGGACTTGGAGATGCCGGGGCTGAGCAGGGCCGATCAGGAATGGTCGGGGCCGACTTGACGGGCTTGGAGATGCCGGGGTCGAGCGGGGCCGACCAGGAATGGTCGGGGCCAACTCGACGGTCTTGGAGACGCCGAGGCCAAGCTGGGCCGACTAGGAATGGTCGGGGCCAACTCGGCGGGCTTGGAGATGCCGAGGCCGAGCAGGGCCGACCATGAATGGTCAGGGCCGACTCGGCTTGCCTGGAGACGTCGGGGCCGAGCGGGGCGGACTAGGGATGGTCGGGGCCGACTCGGCGGGCCTGGAGACGCCGGGTCGTGCGGGGCCGACCAAGAATGGTCGGGGCCGACTCGGCGGGCTTGGAGATGCCGGGGTCGTGCGGGGCCGACCAGGAATGGTCGGGGCCGACTCGGCGGGCTTGGAGACGCCGGGGCCGAGCGGGGCTGACCAGGAATGGTTGGGGCCGACTCGGCGGGCCTAGAGCTGCCGGGGCCGAGCGGGGTCGATCAGGAATGGTCGGGATCGATTCGGCGGGCCTGGAGACGCCAGGGCCGAGCGGGGCCGACCAGAAATGGTCAGGGCTGACTCGACGGGCTTGGAAATGCTGGGATGCACTAATATTTTAGTTTTGCTAAAATTATCTTGTGGCTATACCAGCCATTGAGTATTTTAGTTAATTCGATGACATATTTTGGTTTGAGGAGTGCTATAAGGAAGGCTGGACTCATCTTGTTTGCCACAAAGGGCCCAAAGCAGCCATGGGAGCCAACCTCCGCATCTTCCTGGCCGTTGTCCTCCTCCTTTCTGTCATCAAAGGTGGCAAACAAATGTTGTCCTCTCTCTCTCTCTCTCTCTCTCTCTCTCTCTCTCTCTCTCTCTCCCAAGCTCCCATTTATGTTTGATCTTCTAACATGTTTGCCGTCGTTGTAGGCCAGGGAGCGCCATGCGGCGTCTCGGACATAGCCATCGATCAGGCGAAGACCGGCAGGGTCGTTGAGGGGAAGCCAGAGTACGAGGTGACGGTGAGTAACAAATGCAATTGTGCTCAATCCGATGTGATCGTTCGGTGCTATGGCCTCAGCAGCGTCGAGCCGGCGGATCCTCGGGCCATAAAACCGGTGGACTCCGAGCGTTGCATCGTCGAAGAAGGCAAGCCCATCTCCCCAGGGGCTACCATCAAGTTCATGTACGCATGGATGACACCCCAGGACTTCCCTGTGGTTAGCTCTCAGGTTCACTGCTAAGCGTTCATAAAGATTAGAAGGCATCTTATGCTTCTGATTTGGATGCTAATTTCGAGATCTTGTTTCTCGTTTTAGAATAAACATCGTAATAGAATGGAAACTTGTTCTGTTGTATTTGAAGGTTGGCAGCTCTCTACTCAAAGAAAGTCTTTGTATTAAAGATTGGCCTAATGGAAGAAAATTCCTTAGCCCCCCTCTTTTTTTTCTTTTTTTCTTTTTTCTGAATCTTTCTTTTCCCCTGTTCTGTGATAACTGTATGAGGTTTGAGTTTGATCTCCTGCATCTCGAACTGTCAAATATCGGGAAACAAAGTATTCCAGGAAAGCAAATGTAACGAAGAAATTAGTTTATTCACCACCAGAGTTCCAATGGCAATTTCTGCTTTATAGCTACCATGCTAGTCTGGCATACATGTGTTGCTCTGTTTTTTCTCAATTATTACTAGCTGACAAACGACACAGGGGATATGATATGAGTCTCTCTCTCTCTCTCTCTCACTCACTCACATACACACATTAAGAAAGGGAGAAAAAGAAATGCTGTGTCAACAAGTAGATAGATGATCATAACTTTTTGAGTTATAGACCTCCGGAGAACTGCTTTGTTAGTTTAATTCAGTTGCCTATCGAATGCATTGCTCAAGTAGAATCACTGGCCAGTTCATTAGCCCAGGTAATAGAAACTCTCTTTATTGGATTGTTGAAGAAAAGCATATTGGGAACGGCCTGATTTCATGGCTTTAGGAGTTGGAAGAAAGATTTTATCCAATTACTTTTCACAAGATAGTTAAATGGGAACGGCCTGATTTCATGGCTTTATTGAGAACCACTGCTCAAGTATCTTATGTTTTGTCTCGAAAGCCACAACATAAGTGTCAGTCAAAGGAAACAGCAGGTATAGAATTCAGATTGCAGCAGAAGCGATGCCTTCCTTTCTAGCTTTTTCTTTGTTCTCTGAGCAGTTCTCAGTACTTTTCAGTGTCACCTGAAACTGGCAATCAAATAGCAGGTCAATGTGCAAGGTCTAGCATGCCCCAACCCAGGACATGGATGTCAAGAATCTTCAACATTAATTACCATATAGTTGGCTCTTCTACAGGTTCTTGTTATCATCTAGTTTCAAGCAACAGACATTGGTTCTTGTTGATGTGATGGCGCTGATATACTTCACATTATTTGGAATGAAAGCCCAGCAGTTTCACCCTCCTCTATCTGTTGGAGGTGTTCTTTGCTTCAGCCTTGAAAGGTGTTTCAAAAAATGTTTCAAACTCATGATTCTGATTGGTGATGCTGCCGCTATTAATTCCAAGAAAATCAAAAGAGAAAGCAAAGAATGGAGCAGAGACTTTCCTTTCAGCTTTGCTGCTAAATTAGTTCAGACCTCATACATACCCCAAACTTGCTCAGCAAATTGGAAGTTCAATGAAATGAACCAGTTTGCAGTATGCTTGCCCTTGGCATTGTAAAGTAAAGAAGCTATGATATTGGATATCAACTTTCCTGGGCTTCATCTTAAAAATTCAGCTAGTTTGCTAATATGGTATTTTCCCCTTCTTTAAGGATAATATGAATATTAATTAACTGAAGTCAGTTAATCAAAATACTTGGGATACATATCTACTGAAGCATCACAATATCAAACATCCTGGAGATAGTCAACACTCACATGGGCGCATGTGCCAGTGTCCAAATGGAATGCAGACATTAATTTCCGCATTGCTGAAGTTGAAAGGATGTTGTTTGATCTGCGTCACACACTGATATGGATATATATTATTATATTATGAATGAGAGAAAATAATATTTGGTCTGATATTTCTCACTCTGCGATAATAGTGTGCAATATGAAGATGACTGTGTACAATACGTAGGATCGAAGATTAAAGAGAATTATTATGATGAACTGAATGTTACAAGATTAGTCAATAGAAACTAAATATTATAATCCAATTCACTACAATATTTGTTTCTCCTGGTTCTCTCTTCTGCAATCTGTACCTCTCCTTCCACTCCTCCCTTCTTCTACTCTGCCCTACCTCTTCATCTTCTCTTTATCATTTTATTTTCTAGCTATTTCATTTCTTAATGGAATTGGGGTGCACTTTGATAGCATTTTTCTCGTTCTTTTATCCTTACTTATTCTAGAACAATTCATATGTCAATGCCATTGAAATGGCATTTCTTTAATTCAGAGTTAGGTCAATGAGAACATGGATGCATGTGCTAGTATCCAACTAATGGAAGGAGAACTTGGTTTCCACATTGACAAATGCATGCGAAAAGTTATATTTATACTCAAAGTCTTTGAAGATGGAAGAATTGACAATTTGATGGCCACTAGCAGAAAAAATATGATGGAAATCATACATCTGCTAACATGTTCTGAAAAGTATTGCATGCTTTAATTATTCATGGACAAGACAACAAAGTCAGAATGGTAACAAAGTCACTGTTTGTTACTTTTTGTTGAGATAGAAATTTAACCGTAGGTCCTCCAATGTTCCTATATTATTTATAAGCACAAGTTTCCATTATTTGGCGACTCTACGTGGAACGATGTGAACGGAAAACTAACAATTGGTCCCTCTCCAATGTTCCTATATTATTTATTAAGCTTGGTGTGCGGTCCCGAACGGGCGGAAATGGCCCGCCCGCTGCCCGCCGTCGCCGCCGCCGGCCGCCGCCTCAGCCGCGCCCTCATCTCCGCCGCGAAGCCCTCCCGGTCCTGGACCCCGGCACTCGAGCAAACCATCCGCCGCCTCCTCTCCCCTCCCCACCAGCCCGCCGCAGCCCCCCTCACCCCGTCCCTCGTTGCCGCCACCATCGATCCCCACCTCCTCCGCCACCACCCCCTCGCCGCCGGTCTCTTCCACTGGGCCTCCCAGTGCCCGGGTTTCTCCCACTCCCCGGAGTCCTTCCATGCCCTCCTCAAATCCCTCGCCCTCTCCCGCCAGCCCCACTCCCTCTATCCCACCTCCACCTTGCCAGAGTCCAAAAAGTTCCTCTTTTCCCCTCCTCCTACCATCTCGCAACCTCCTCCCTCTTGCTCTGTGGCAAGACCCTCGAAGCAGCCAAGCTCATCGATCATTCCGCCGCTGACGCCGGCGAGGAATTGCCCGCGGCGCTCTACAATTCCCTCCTAGCGGCGCTGGCGTCCGATGGGTTTCTACAGCTTGCGAGAAAGATGTTTGATAGAATGCTCAGGAGAGGCATTGGGTTTAACGATGTTGGTTTTGGTGTTTATATTGGGAAAGTTTGTAGAGCGGAAGAATTGGATAGGACTCTAAGTTTGGTTGAGCAGATAAAGCAGCGATTTTGCGAGATGAATGGGTCTGTCATTGCTGCTTTGATTGTAGATGGGCTTTGCCGGGTGGGGAGGATTGAGGAAGCCTGGCATGCTTTGAAAGAGCTTAGAAGCCGAGACTGCAAACCTGATTTTATTGCGTATAGGATAGTTTCAGAAGGTTTTAGAGTGGTTGGTAGGTTGGAGGAAGCCATGAAGATTTTGAAACAGAAGAGGAAGCTTGGGGTGGCACCGAGAGCAAATGATTATAGGGAATTCATACTTTCTTTGATATCCAATAGAAGAATTCTGGAGGCGAAGGAATTGGGTGAAGCAATAGTGGGTGGGGATTTTCCTGTTGAGGATGATGTGCTTAATGCCTTGGTTGGATCAGTTTCCGCCATTGATCCTGACTCCGCAGTCTCATTCTGCATGTACATGATTCGGAAGGAGAGGTTCCCAAGCCTCACAATGCTGAGCAATTTGAGTAGGAATCTTTGCAAGAATGGGAAGAGCAATGAAATTTCGGATATCTTTAAGGTCCTTTCAGAAAAAGGTTATTTTTCGGGGGTCGAGCAGTACAATGTGATGGTATCATTCTTGTGCAAGGCAGGAAGACTGAGGGAAGCCTATGACATGTTTAAGGAGATGAAGAAGAAGGGATTTGGTCCTGATATTTTATCCTATAATTTGTTGATGG
This sequence comes from Calamus simplicifolius, assembly GCA_900491605.1. Lineage (NCBI taxonomy): Eukaryota > Viridiplantae > Streptophyta > Magnoliopsida > Arecales > Arecaceae > Calamus > Calamus simplicifolius. The sequence goes on along the minus strand of UESW01004233.1, from coordinate 393,317 downwards.
AAGCTTGTTGCCGAGAGGACCTCCTGCGCCCTGCTAAGAAGCTATGGGATGAGATGTTTGCGAATGGGTGTAGTGCAAATCTACAGACTTATAATATCCTTATTCGAAAATTGTCAGAAGCTGGGGAAATTGATGAAGCTCAGCAACTTTTTCATCACATGTTGGGGAAAGGGGTCACCCCTGATAATGTTACCTATACATCACTTGTCAAAGCCTTGTGTCAAGAAAAGAGGTTACAGGAAGCAATTGAGATCTGTAACAAGTCCATAGAACAAGATGCTGTACTTGCCGGTTCCACATTGAATATACTAATTCTTTCTCTCTGTCAGGAAGGTATGCTCTTGACCAAATATGCAGTTTACATATGCAGTTTGATGTTTCTTCCTACTCATCACATATGGCATATTTATTCGTATTGCTTGAATTTATAAATTCTTTACATTAACTTTGTTTTCTTTTTTTAACAATATAGGATTTAAAACTAGATGGTGAGCTTGTGGCAGATTTAAGTATTCCTTCTGAAAGCAATTGTTCAACACAGCGGCAATGCTCCTGGCCATACTATATATTACTCCGAACTTATAGAAAAGTTTAATCATAAAGATAACCTGCAACATGCCTACTCAAGTCACATGTGCTCGGCTTTATATATTACTAAGGATAAAAAAGGACCCAATATATGCTAAAATAAGGTGGCTCTTGAGATAATTAACCTTGTCCTTTATGTATTAAAAAAATAAAAATTTAGATCCAAATACATTATTCTTTAGATTATTAATGGTTTTTATGTATCTGATGCCATTGTAAATATGCAATGCCGAGCTCATAATTATGACAGGAATAGAAAATTATATTATTGTGGCTTAGGTAATATGATTCATAATGTGTATTACCATATAAAATGTGCTTTTAGATCAAAATAGGATATAAAGAAGAATAATCCAATCATTTTCACAAATTTGTCAAAATGGATTTGGACCTGAATGTGGATTTCAGTACAATTCCTCTCATGCTTCATATGTTTTAAAATTAGGATCTAATTCTGTTATGTATATTGCCACTCTAGCTGTCTTTATTTTTACAATCAAAATATTTACATGTTGATTATTAGTGTTTAAATCCTATTTTGTTCACAATAAATGGTGTATCTGATGCTGCCAGATCACCCTCCTCGAACGTCCGCGAGCGTTCGGTCGCCTTTTCCGGCGTGCCAAGAATCCTTCGGCGAGCTTCTCGCGTTCGGAAGCCTGCAAAAACTCCTGAGGATCGAAGATTCCGGTAAGGACCCTTCGATGCTCAAGTCAGTGCTCTGGGCAATAGCCGTGAGCTTGAGAAAGCTCGAAAGAGAGAGAGGCTTAGAGAGGAGCTCTCTATGAGCAAGTGTGAGCGTTTCAGAGTATTGTGTGTTGTTGGGATTACCTGGTCGAGGGTCTCTCTTATCCAATTTATTCCTTTTGGACTTTGTGTGGCTTGCCTAGGAAGTTTGAAGCCTTGTCATCTAGTGATGGAATGAGTCATGTGGAGCCTCATGATGGATGATGACTTTTGGGACTCATCTGATATGAGTGGTTGGGGTATCATGATGAATGATGACTTTTGTGGATGGAATGTCAGGACTGGTGTCTGTGAGACTTGAGGCACTGCCATCTATCAGAGCATTTATGATGATGACAATAATAGTGAGGCTTGCTTCTTAGTGGCATGCCAGAGCTGCAGGTTATGTCCCATCAAAATGGATGACTACAGTTGGTTGGTGGGTACTGCTTAACTTGGACAGCCGTTGCAGGCTGCTACAGGGCATGGGTGGCCGTTATGGCGCTTGTCAGATATACCTCTCATAATATACGTTGTTGTGCGAATAGCGATGGAGCAAGGTACAGGGCCTTTCAATGTGATCGTCGGTCGGGTGCGACGTCTTTGCCTTCCCATGCAAGACTATGCTCTGTCCCGTTGCCCCTATCCTTTGATTTGCCATCACCAGGGTACCTCGTCTCCCGACTCTCGAGCGGAATCCTTTTCACGTAAGCCATATGGAGGTAACATTCCTTGCATGTGGACACGTAGGACTAGCCTTTGGTGCTCCTCCTCAACTCCCTCCTCTCACATTGATAGTACTCGAAAGTTATCACCTCACGGATAACCAGCTTCAACTCCCCATCCTCACAAGGACGCGTAGTCGGGAGTCCGATTTGATCCGAGAATAAGAAGGCCACCTAGGATGAGGCCGCCTAGGAAGCGAAGGACTGCTTAGGATGAGGTCGCCTAGGATAGGGCCGCCTTGGGAGGCCGTCCAGGAGCTGAGACAGATGCTGAAACTGGGAGCCGGGATGGAGCCAGGGCTGGTGCTGGGATAACATCCGGCACCCAGTGCTGGGACGAAGTCATCATGCTCCAGAAGCAGGATCCGAGTGCCTGGACTCGGGGTTATCCGTGAAGTTGGGACGAAGCTAGGAGAGAGAACCGGGTAGAAACTGAAAGCCGGCGTCATCGGATAGGAAGCTGGGCCGCCTAGGAAGAGAGGGGGGCCGCTTAGGAAGGCCGCCTAGGAAGACTGCCCAGGAAGGCCGCCTAGGATGGAGTCGAAACGGATGTTGAAATAGCTGGGAAAGGAAGCTGGAACCTCTCGTGGCCGGAGGCAGCCAGGAGACGAAGCCTGGAGTCGGTTCCTGGGCAGCCGAAAGCAGAGAACCGGATGGGATGGTCCTGGGCTTAGTCCGTGGAGTCGGAGCAGCTGTCGAGGAAGACCGGAGCTTCCTCAAAGACTTGGCCGAGTAGAGCTCCGTCATGCTGGTCCTCTTGGAGAGCAGCACTTGGTGCGTATTTGGAAAAGCCTCTCCACGAGAGAAGGCCATACAGAGAGTAACCTGCCAAGCTCCTTGTCATTTCCCTTAATTAAAAGCATGTGCCTTGGGACGATACACGTCCTCTTGAGTCTAGGCCTGGTTTGGTAAAGATCACCAGGTTGTCCATAGTGCAAGTGTTGACATGTCAGGGTCTCTTCGTCTCAAGGGGTTCTCCAGGCACTTTATTCACATCAATGCTTCACCACTCTCTAAGCATGTACGATGATGATTGCATCGGGATGGTGCCGTGAGACGTGGCCCGAGTATAGTCGTTATGGGTGTACCACCAAATATGGAGAACCGGAACTCCAAGAAGGAAGAAAAAGAGAGAGAGGCCGACAAGCCGAGGAGGCCAAGTTAGAGAAGGTCAGCCCCGAGGAGAAGACAGGTAGAGATGCGGCCGTCGTAGCCTATGGGGTCCATTGGCCCCATCAGTGTCCTTCATTGTTGAATTATTTGAGTTCAGATGATGCATAATAAATAAGTAGACTTTAAAGCTAGAACAAGATATGGTATTCTTGGTGCAAGATTCAAATACCTTGCAGGAGTTTGGATGGAGTTGATGTGTTTGACACTTGATGAGCTTGAACGTGACCATATAAGCATAGAAACTGATCATAATCTTTATGGCAAGCCCAAAATTAAGTTAGCAATTAGGTGCGAGCATGTGTGTGAGAGAGAGCAAGAGCACGTGGGGGGGTGGGGGGAAAGTAAATGACCCGGCTTCAAGAAGGGTTAGGTTGTGGAGATGATGAGAGCTCAAACCATATTCCATTGGATGAAGAAATAGTAGAGGATCTCATGTGGCATCTTTGATTTATGACCATAAAGGCAATGACAACATCACTAAGGTAATAATAACCAGCATGCAAGATAGCAGAAGTGGTCAGAGTTATGAAGATGGGAGAGGAGAAACTGATTGGAAGGTGGTGGAGGGTGATTGGCTGATTGCTGCATGCATCCTAGAGCCATAAAAATTGAGGCAAAGATTTTAATATTATGAATTCATTAAAGTTTAATTAAATCTTGCAGCTGAAGGATCTTTTTATCAGTTCTAATCTACAGACATGGCTTAGTCTGGCCTACTTATAATTAATAAGGCCTTGACAGGCAATCTGAGCAAGGTCAGGTTTAGAAAGCAAGAACTAAAGCTAGTCCATGAGCTTATATCACTCAGTCCTTTACTGGCCATAGTTTTGGTCGGTAAAGCCTTGTTACCTCTGGCCTGTCCTGTCCATTGACTGCCTACAAGCTGTTGACTGTACTATGTCATCAAGTGATAAAAATTGATAAACAGGCATTCAAAATAGCCTCCTTGACAGGGGGCTTATGTGTTCATAATGAAAGGCCAAAATTTGGCACATTTCAGCATACACCAGGTCCAACAAGTTAAAACCATAATTTTCATGAACGTTGGTTCCTAAATATGTATAAGTTGCTCAACTAGTCAAGTTGGTTGCTGTTGGTGGTTGTGTTTTCACATTAGGTTAAATGTTTGCGTTCTTTAACTTTGGTAATATTTGCATTTTTTCCATTTGTACAGGCAACTTTGTTGCAGCTTCTGGTGTGATATGTGGGCTGTCTTCCATATTGAAAACTCTGAATCGCATGTCATTTTGCTAAAGAGCTTGGCAGATGCTGGACAAGTTGAGATGGCTATTAAGCACATAGAATGGATCAGGAATAACTCTCCTTTCAAGTTACAAGCAATACTAAATGAGCTTTTGTCATCTCTTTCTACAGCCCCAAACCTAGAGCCTATTTTCAATTTCTACGAACATTGCACAAACATGGCATTGTTTTTGACAATAATCCATGGGTGAATTGCTGGATGGTCATGGCGTATAACCAAAGTACCCTTTTGGATTCTTGCAGCTTTTAAAATGCAAGTCAAATGTTCGTTCTATGTGAGAACAGGTAAAGATGCATCTAGCACATGATTTTCTTGTTCGCTTTAGGGTATGATTGCATGTATAACATATTGTTTGTTGATAACTGATATAATTCTGTATCTTTTTCTGTGAATTCTCAATACTAATGTTTCTATGTTGAATTTTATCCTTACTGTCGAATACATTGACAAGAATGGATTTCCTCCCTCAATTTTTTGCCATCTGAGTTTTCTCATGTGTTAAGTTTTTAATCCATGTATTACTGTCAGTTGCTAAGCTTTTTTTGCTTGTAATTCCATAAGCAAGATCTATTAATGTTTCGCTAATCTTGGTGAGTGCATGTGCAGGACCAATTCGGGATTTCCTTCCTGTAGTGTGTGGGTGGACCTGGGGAAAATACTAAAATAGGGTTGGGTCTTATTTGGTTATTTACTGTCCTAAACTTGTATATGGGACAGCAGTGATAAATATTGAGATTAATGAAAATATATGGTACAGCAGTGATAAATATTGAGATTAATGGAAAATAAAAGGTCAAATAAACCTTTCTAGGGTTTTGGTGATAGAGGAGGCAGAAGAAGCAATATTCTAATGGTTTTCAGGCTACATGAGTGTTTGTAGCTCACATAAAATAAGAAAGCAAATGAGAGGAAGAGGGTATAAAATAGAGAACAAGAAATAAAAATGGAAAATGGAAAGGAGGGCTTGAACCTGGTCAGTCGAAATCTCTCTTCATTTAATGATTTCATGTAGAGTGATTGTCATGGCAGCTATTAGGCCTTTTAATAGATTTTATGTCCTGAATATCAAGTAAACTAGGACTCTTAATAGCTAAATAACAGATCTCAAAATCTTTCCTAAAAAGAAATATTTGCAGTATCGCACACAACACTATATAGAAAGAAATTGAAATACTCAAAAAATCAAATCCTAATCCAAGACAACAAGTACCTAATATAGGAATATTTTAGATTAATTTCACTTACAATAAAACTCTTTTAAAAAGTGTCCAAATAAAAGTTCTGAAAATACAAAAGGTTCTGAATTTTTTTTTTTCCTTTTACTCCCCTGTCATTTGCTTTCGCTGCACAGATCTCATCCCTGAGATCTTGACAACTTGCGTCCTCAAGCTTGACCATTGGATTTTCAATTATCTGATTATGGACGCTGATCTGAAACTTTGTTGTAATAACTTCATCAGCTGATTCATACAACCACCTTTGATTAGTGACAACAAAGCTTTTGATCATTCAAATGATAAAATCCATAGGTTAATATGCACAATCAGCAGAGAACGGATCTTAGAAGCATGGTTTCAAGTACCGGTGCAATGTTCATAGAACGTTGGGATGGGTTTTCATCTCAAGTGCCGAGATGGAGCCCTTTCATCAATGTCTCAATATCTCAATCGATGCGACTCGGGACATGCTCTAACTTGGAATGGATTGGAACGGTAATGGGTTCTATTTCATAGAAAAACTAGGACATTTTTATCCCATGAAATTTAAAACTTTGCTTAGAAGTGCTTCAATATAATTACAATCCTTAATGTATGGTGATCTATACCCTTATGAATCAGAAATGGCTCCAAAACTAAAACCTTCACTTTTCTTAACTAGGCATGGTGCATCGTCAATTGTAGCTTCTTAATGTGAAGGAGATCACTGATTTAAAAGTGCTTTGATATTGATATGGTTAACGATGATTGATATACACTGATCTATACTGTCATGACTTAGAAATTGCTCGAAAACTGCATCTTCAAGGCTCTCACTTTGTTATTGATATGGTTACAATGATTGATATTGATATGTAGTGATCTTAGTTATTTGTTATTTTTTAATTATTAGTTATTTACAGTTTATGATTTCTTTTTTCTAATCGTATTAGATTTTTGTTGAGTAAATCCTATAAATATGTAGGTGTTGTATGGCTTTTTTTATTATGAAATAATATTATTAGTTATCTTTTCTTTGAAGGCTTCATTCCTTCAAGGTAGTCATTTAGAGGCTCAATCCCCTTGAAGTGGTCGTTGTTATCCTAATTCTTAAATTTTATTTATCAATACGTTCAGATTCGTGTCACGTCATTGTCCTATGGTAACCTGTCTGCTCTGTTGAGGACATGGCATGGAGAGATGAAGGGAGAAGAATAAACCTACCTAACTTAGTGGTTTCTTTGGTGATAACCATACCTAACCCCTTTCAAATCTTGCAGCAGTAGTTTCTAGCTTTTTAGCGACTGCTAATTTGAGTCCTTTGATAGGAGGGGTGTGGGGTTTTAAACATAGGTGCCAGAGACTCCTCTTGCTTCTTTGCGAGTCCTCGCCAGGGTTGGGAATGAAAACAGAGAGTCCCCAACCGGTTCATCTGAGTTGAGGACTCTGAGCCCTCGTGGCACTCAAGCCCTCAACCGATTATCCGAGTTGTTGACTCGATGAGCTTTGCAGTAACAGTTGATTTTTTTTTTTTCTTTTTCTCCACATAATTGACTTTTTTTTTTTTTTTTTTGAGGAATCTCTTGATGATTGGCAAGCCAGCTAAGTTTGCAGATAATTGAGGACAGCTGGTCTTGATTTCAACATCAAAGCTAACCAAACAAATTTCATCCTTGATTAAAAAAGAATGAATGAATGAATGAATGAAAGCAAAAGAATAATAAAGGAAGGGAGGAGGATGAGATGGGAAACGATGCTGTACGAAACGATTTTCATTAGTTGGGAGTGATTCAAAACTTGACATCAATTGCTTACTATATCACGTATTTGCATGATTTGCATTGCATTAAATATTTGGTTTGAGGAGTGCTATAAACAGGGCTAGACTCCATCTTCCTCACCACGAACAGCGGAGCATATATAGTGAGCAGGGGAGCCACCCTTCTTCTTCTTCTTTCTGTCATCAACGGAGGTAAACAGATATTCTCTCCTCCCTCTCCAACCAGGCTCCCATCTATATTTGATCTTCTAATTTATTTGCGGTCGATGTAGGCCGGGGAGCGCCATGCGGCGTCTCGGACATAGCCATCGATCAGGCGAAAGACCGGCCGTGTCGTCGAGGGCAAGCCAGAAGATGAGGTGACGGTGAATAACAAATGCGATTGTACTCAGTCCCATGTGTTCGTTTGGTGCTAGGAAAATTCTTTGTACCATCTGTGGTGCAACAAGTTCCATATGAGCCGTGTCATTCTTTTTTTTATTGGTTCATATAAATTCTATATGATTTAATATGATGGAGTAAGGATATCATTTTAAATTTTAATGTGGTATGCATTATCTGTTCAATTTTTTAAAAAAATTTATATATAGGCTATCGTGCACGTTTCTAAACGGACGTCTTGCCTTCCTGAATGGTGTTTTAATTTTATAACTACGGTATTCTAAGTTTATAACTAAGGTGTATATATGTGTTTTAATTTTATAATTACGGTGTCCTAAGTTTATAACTAAGGTGTATCTTAAATTTTGACGTAACGTACATTAATACATGTTCAACTTATTTTTGAAATTTATGTATAAATACGTTTTCTGAACGGATATCGTAATTTTATAACTACAATATCGTAAATTTACAACTGGAATATCATAATTTTTTTTTGACTTTATTAGTGGGTGTCTTAATTTTATAATTACGGTATCATAAGTTTATAAATGGGTGTCATCTTAAATTTTGACGTGATGTTCGCTTTTTTTTAAATTTATAAATGAGTATCATAATTTTATAACTATGGCGTCATAAATTTTATAACTACTGTATCGTAAATTTATAATTACGGTGTTATATTTTTTTTGATTTTCTTAATGGATGTCTTAATTTTATTATTACGGTATCGTAAGTTTATAAATGGGGTATCATCTTAAATTTTGACGTGATGTGCATTAATACCCGTTCAGATTTTTTTTTAAAATTTATATACAGACACGTTTTCTGAATGGATGTTTTATAACTACAATATCTTAAATTTACAATTGGGTATCATAATTTTTTTTGGCTTTTTGAACGGGTGTATTTTATAACTATGGTTTTGTAACTTTAAAACTAGGATACCATAATTTTTTTCGTCAGAATGTTATAAAGCTGTTTTAACATTTTTTTATTGAATATCATATGCATATAGATCAATAAAAAGGAACGATGCAATGTACAAAGTCTTTTCCTTGGTGCTACAGCCTTAGCAGCGTCAAGCCGGTGGATCCTCGGGCAATCAAACCGGTGGACTCCAAGCATTGCACCGTCCGAGAGGGCCAGCCCATCTCCAAAAGGGTACCATCAAGTTCAAGTACGCTTGGACAATACCCCAGGGTCAGGACTTCCTGTGGTTAGCTCCCAAGTTTAGTGTTAATAAAGTTTACAAGGCATTTAGTTCTTCTGATTTGGATGCTGAGGCTATGTTTGGATGTTTGGAAGGAAAGAAAAGGGAGAGTAAAAGAAAGAAAAGAGATGAAAGTGAAGAAAGAGAAAGGAAAGGTTGTTCTTCTTCTCTTATTTGGATAGAAGGGGAGAAAAAAGAAAGTAATATGAATTATCTTGTTTAGATAGAAGGAAAGGAAAAGGAAGGAAAAAAGATATATGATAATTATACCCCCATTCATCTAGAATCTTAGATTAAACAATAGAAAAAAATTTCGTTATTTTGGAACATATATTATAGTAGAATAAAAGCTTATTCATGTGTTTGGAGGTTGACAGTGCTCTACCGGAAGTAAGTCCTGCGGTAACGGAAGCAAATTCCTTGCACCCATTGTTTTCCAACTTTTGTTTGAAATCTATTGTAAGACCGACTAGCTTACTTTAGGTTAAGATAAAATTTAACTAAATTAAATTTGAAAAAAATATTTTAAAAATATAATTAGAATTTTTTGATTAAATTTATATTGATGGCATTTGCTATTGAGTTAATATTCTAACGCATCTTGAATTATTCGAATTAGAACTCAATTAAAAAAATAGGAAGCAAGTTAATGAACATATATAATTGCTGATAAACTTTTAAAAAAAATTATGAAATTATCATTGATCGAGACAAGGATAATTTTTGATGTTATCAGAAATTTTATATTTCAAAATTATATTTGATGATTTAGAAATTAGTTTAAATAAAGAATCTACTATTAAATATTTAATAAATATTTATCTTTTTAGTTTTTATAAAGAAAAATTTGAAAGTTTATTAATTTTAGGAAATTGGTATAAAACCTATTTGCTTGAATTTATTCTTAGATATTTAATGAATATTTATCTCTTTAGTTTTCTTAAAGAAGTTGTTGAGGGGTAAAATCGTTATTGTGTTGATAACCGTACGAAGGGGCTAAGGTCAGCCCCAGCCCCCACTTGCTACGCTGCGCCTACAAAGAACGAGCTAGCTAGTATGGTCCGGTGGGTCGAGCAACCCATAGCTCGGTTCCCCCAAGCATAGCTCGGCTCCCCCGAGCGACCCATAGCTCGATTCCCTCGAGCAACCCATAGCTCGGTTTTCCTGGGCCATCCATTGCTCGGTTCCTCCGAGCAACCCATAGCTCGGTTTCCCCGAGCCATCTAGAGCTCGGCTTCCCCGGGCAACCCATAGCTCGGTTTCCCCGGGCCATTCATAGCTCGGCTTTCCCGAGCAACCCATAGCTTGGCTTCCCCGAGCCATCCGTAGCTCGGCCTCCCCGAGCAACCCATAGCCCGGTTTCCCCGGGCCATCCATAGCTCGGCTTCCCCGAGCAACCCATAGCTCGGCTCTCCCGAGCAGCTCATAGATCAGTTCCCCCGGGCAGCTCATAGCTCAGCTCCCCCGGACAACCCATAGCTCGGCTCCCACGAGCAACCCATAGCTTGGTTTCCCCGAGCAATCAATAGCTCGGCTCCCCCGAGCAACCCCCGAGCAATCCATGGCTCGACATGCACCTCCACGGAACCTGACGCGGGAGAGCCCAAGTCTAGTGTAACAGAATCCCAAACGAAGAATCATATCGAGGAGTGGCCTATGATCTGCAATAATGGCCCAGGACCTACGCAGTCATCGGATCTCAGACCATCAGAGAGCTCTCCCAGCCGTCGATCCTTCAACGGACAAGATACGGATCCCACCGGCCTCATAACAGCTTGATTCGAATCATCTCCGTATCCCAACAACCTTCGAACCTTCCAGAAGGCGCTCAAGATTTAGGTGATTGCCTATAAATATGACACTCCCAGATTCTCTCAGGTACGCACATAAGGCTCCCGTACACAGCTCCTGGCTCAGTCTCACGCCCTCTCCCTCTCTCTCTACTCCCCCCTCTCCTTTCCGCCGTCGACGCTCCGCACGAGCTCCCGATTGGCCGCCCCTGAAGGGACTCCCCGGAGAGATCCTTCTCCTCATTTCTGTTGATCGTCGATCCCCACTGACTTGAGCGTCGGAGGGTCTTCCGCGGAGGGCCACCCCCAACGCCTCTCGCGTGAGGACTTCTATGCAGGTCCGCCCAGGAGGAAGCCCGATCAGGAGACCGATCGCGCCCGAGTCGAAGGACAGATCCCAGCGGCAATAGATTGGCACTAGAGGAAGGGCCTCAAGTCCCATTAAAACTTGAAGAAATGAGATAAGGATCTCGATCCGGAAGAGAACCTCTCCAATGGCTAATCGGAGAAGAGCAACATCTGAAGCCCAAGACCAGGTCGCCTCCCAGAGACCTGATCCGATGAGTAGCGTGGTGCCGCAGCAGCCACCAGTTGAGACCCCATCACCACCAACTGTCCCGGTGACCCAGGATCAGTTCTCCATGCTGGTCCAGCAGGTCCAAGCCCTGACCCATCTGGTTCAGGAGTGCCTCGCAACTGCCCCTCTCCATGCCTCCCTGAGGAGGCCGCAGTCCCTTTTTCTCCAGCCACCTCTTCTTCTGGTCTGCATGGAGTCGCGGACCCCCCACACCGACCCAAGGAGGACAGACCAGTCCCACGAGGGGGCTACAACAGGGATCCTCCCAGATCTCGGTGGGCCCAGTCCCTCTCTCCGGAGTCCTCCCGCCATGATTCGACGCCATCCCCGCGCTCTCCACGCCCGGCTCCTCCTCTTATATCTGAAGAGGAGATCCACCGACAACTCTGGGAGATGTGTCAGGAGCTGGACGCCGCCAAGCAGGCTCATCCGCCTCAGCCCAAGGCAGAGCAGGGCATCCCCTTCTCCAAAGGGATCATGGAGGAAGTGATTCCCTCCCATGTTAAGCTACCCGCCATTGAACCCTACCATGGCTCCTCTGATCCGGATGATCACCTCAGTAGCTTCCGGTCAATAATGATGTTCCATGGAGCATCAGACGCGATCCTCTGCCATGCTTTCCCCTCCACCCTCAGATGATCTGCCCGAACCTAGTTCAATGCCTTGAAATCGGGTTCTGTTGATTCGTTTGACGAGCTGAGCCATCTTTTTATTGGTCAGTTCGTTAGTAGCCACCGTCACCGATGAAGATCTGACTCCCTCTCTGAAGTTAAGCAGAGAGAGGGGGAGTCCTTGAGAAATTACCTTGGTCGTTTCAACAAAGCCATGCTAGAGGTGGACCACCTTAATCATGAGGTGGCTATGTCCGCCCTAGCGGGGGAAATTTTGAAGGAGAGCAACTTTTACCTGGCGATGGAGGTCAGCTACCCCCCGAACCTCTCCGATATGATGGCCCTGGCAGACAAATACGCCAAGGTCGAAGAATCACGGAGAGCTGCCCGCGCCGAGCTGGCGAAGAAGAAAGAACCTAAAGGTTCGGACAGGCACCGACCTATCCGTCAACCAAGCCCACCTCGTTGCCAAAGAGCTCCCCCACCGCCGCCAAGAAATCGCTCTCGGAGCCCGCCCAGGCGATTCGACCGGTACACCCCACTCACTGTTCCTAGGGTGCAAATCCTCATGGAGATAGAGCGCCAGCTCCCCCGACCAGCTCCTCTCCGAGGAAACCCAACTCGGGGGGACCCCACAAAATACTGCCGCTATCACCGGGAGCATGGCCACAATACCGAGGAATGCTGGCAGTTGAAGAATGAAATTGAGAGGCTAATCCAACGGGGCCGACTGAACTAGTTCAGGAGGGCGCCCGAGCCAGGACAAGGGGGTGACCGCCAGCCCGAGCTTTAGCAGCCTCCTCCTCCAAATCCACCTGTAATCGGCCACATCACATGATTGAAGAGGCCGGTAGTTCGAGCTCCATAAATGATGGTGAAGGCTCGGCACCAAAGAAAGTGCGAACGGGTGAGCTCTCCTTCTCCGACGACGATCTCCAAGGGATACAATTCCCACATGACGACGCATTAGTTGTATCTCTCAATTTAAATAACTACGATGTAAGTCGGATCCTTGTTGATAGTGGAAGCTCCGTGAATGTTCTGTACCTTGATGTGTTCGCCAAGATGAAATTGCTCATGGAAAACCTTCGAGCCGTGGACTCCACCCTAATGGGGTTCACCGGTGATGTTATCATCCCAGAAGGGATCGTAACATTAACGGTTCGGGCAGGAACCTGGCCTCTTGTGGCCACTGTTCACACGGACTTCCTAGTGACCAAGCTTAGGTCGCCTTACAATGAGATATTTGGGAGACCTGGCCTGATGTCCCTCAAAGCCGTCGTCTCCATCGCACACCTATCTATGAAATTCCTCATCGGGCGGGGAGTTAGTGTTGTCCAAGGAAGCCAAACTATGGCTCGACAGTGTTTTGTCACCAGCCTTTAGTCCAGAATGCCTGAAGTTGATGGGATGGACGCTCGGAAGGACTTCGCCGAGCAACGGGGAGAACCAGCCGAGGAACTGAAAGAAGTACCACTGGACGAAGCTCGTCCCGACCGAACCATAAAGATCAGGTCGCTGCTAAAAGGCGAATCCCGGCAGGAGCTGATCGACTTTCTCCGAAGCAACGCCGATGTCTTCGCCTAGTCCGCCTCCGACATGCCAAGAATCAGCCCCAAAGTTTTCGTCCACCGCCTTAACGTGGACGAGATGTACCGGCCCGTCAAACAAAAGAAGAGGAGTTTCGCCCCAGAGCGGCAGAGAGCTATTGAAGAGGAGGTTGATAAACTTATCAAGGCAAACTTCATTCGGGAGGTGAATTACCCAAGTTGGCTGTCAAATGTCGTCATGGTAAAGAAGTCGAGCGGCAAGTGGCGGATCTGCATCAACTTCACCGATCTCAACAAAGCGTGCCCGAAGGACAGCTTCCCTCTCCCCCGAATTGATCAACTTATGGATGCCACCTCGGGTCACCAAATGCTGACGTTCATGGACGCCTACTCGGGCTACAACCAGATTCGGATGGCCCCCAAAGATGAAGAAAAGACCTCCTTCATAACCGACCAAGGTACTTACTGTTACCATGTTATGCCTTTCGGTCTTAAAAATGCATGTGCCACCTACCAAAGGCTGGTCAACAAAGTTTTCAAAGAGCAAATCGGCCGGAACATGGAGGTATACGTCGACGACATGCTGGTCAAAAGCAAAGAAGCATCATAGCACATCGAGGATCTCTCGGAGAGCTTCGCAACACTCCACAGATATCGGATGAAGCTCAATCCAACTAAGTGCGCCTTCAGTGTTAACTCTGGGAAGTTCCTCGGCTTCATGGTTTCCCAACAGGGTATCGAAGCTAACCCCCAGAAGATCTAGGCTCTCCAGCAGATGGTGCCCCCGGTATCTATTAAAGAAGTCCAACGCCTAACTGGAAGAATAGCAGCCCTTAACCGCTTCATGGCTCGGTCTACCGAAAGATGCCTCCCTTTCTTCAAAACTCTCCAGTCGGCTAAGAATTTCCAATGGTCTTCCGAGTGTCAAAAATCATTCGAAGATCTCAAGAAGTACCTCGGTTCTCCCCCTCTCCTCAGCAGTCCAAATCCTGGGGAGACATTGTTCCTGTATGTGGCTGTCTCGGAAGGTGTCGTTTGCTCGGTGTTGGTCAGAGAAGAAAATAAGGCCCAGAAGCCGATTTATTATGTTAGCAAACTGCTTCGAGATGCGGAGATGAGGTATACCCGGATCGAGAAGATGGTGTTGACCTTGATCACCTCAGTCCAAAAGTTGCGGCCATACTTCCAAGCACATTCTATGACGGTCCTGACTAACCAACCCATCAAGGCGGTGGTCCACCGTCCGAAGACATCGGGGAGAATGACTAAATGGGCCGTCGAGCTGAGCGAGCACGACATTCGATTCCAGCCTCGCCCGGCCATCAAAGCTCAGGTGCTAGCCAAATTCCTCCTCGAATGTACCATCACGGAGGATGGCTCCACCCCCAACTCTCCCGAGCGCCCAAAATCTGACGCCCGGTGGCTCCTCCGTGTCGACGGATCGTCCAACGCCCATTGCTCCGGTGCGGGCTTAGTCCTCACCAGCCCGGAGGGGGCGACTTTCGAATATGGCGTCCGCTTCTCCTTCCCGGCCTCCAATAACGAAGCCGAATATGAAGCTCTATTAGCAGGTCTCTGGATCGCTCGCAACCTTAAGGTGGAAAAATTGAATGCCTTCACTGACTCTCAGCTGGTGGCAAGTCACGTGCGAGGGGAGTTTGAGGCCCGGGAACCGAACATGATCCGATATCTCCAAGAGGTTCGAAGCCTACTCTCCCATTTTCCTGAATTTGAGATCATTCAGATTCCTAGATCCGAAAATGCTCGTGCCAACATATTATCCCGGCTGGCGACTGCGGAATCAATGGACGTCGAACGAAAGTTTCATCTGGAGATTTTGGAGAGACCAAGTATCACGGAAGCTGACCGAGTGATGCAAGTTAAGGCCGAACCATCATGGTTCGACCCCATACTGAAGTATCTTAAAGAAGGGTCGCTCCCGGCCGATCGAAGAGAAGCAAGAAGGCTAAAGCTGCAAGCCACTCACTATGTGTTGATTGATGACCAGCTCTACAAGTGGTCCTTCTCTATGTCGTTGCTCAGATGCCTTCGCCCATCTGAAGCTGATTATGCCCTTCGGGAGGTACACGAGGGGATTTGCGGCAACCATCTCGGGAGCCGGTCCTTATGCCACAAGGTGCTGCGTCAAGGTTACTATTGGCCAACCATGCAAAAGGATGCTGACGACCTTGTCCGAGCTTGTGACCCATGCCAAAGACACTCCAGTATTCAGAGGCTCCCCTCCGCCAGCCTGGTCCCCATTTCCTCTGCTTGGCCCTTTGCCAAGTGGGGAATGGACATTCTCGGCCCATTTCCACTTGCCACGGGGCAGCGGAAGTTTTTATTCGTCGCCATCGATTACTTCACCAAATGGGTCGAGGTGGAAGCGGTTGCTCAAATAACTGAGGCTCGAGCCAAGGACTTCGTGTGGAGATCCATCATCTACCGCTTCGGCCTCCCACACACCATCATTACTGACAATGGCAAACAGTTCGACAATCCAAAGTTTCGTTAGTTCTGCGAGGAGCATGGGATCCATCACCGCCTTACCTCGGTCGGACATCCACAAGCTAATGGGGCAGCCGTGGTAACTAACCGAACCTTGTTTCAAGGGATCAAAGCTCGGATCTCCAGAACCCGAGGCAGTTGGGCAGATGAGTTGCACCATGTCCTGTGGGCTTACCGCACCACCCCGAGAGTGCCCACAGGCGAGACCCCATTTCGAATGGCCTTCGGCACAGAGGCCGTCATCCCTGTGGAGATAGGACTCCCTTTCCTATGGGTGGAGAGCTACTTGGAGGAAGCCAGTGATGACCTCAACTTGGTAGAGGAAATTAAAGAAAAAGCTCGGATCAGAATAGCTGCCTACCAGCAAAGAGTGGCCCGTTACCATGCCTCCATAGTCAAAGGGAAAGCTTTCTTGCCTGGCGACCTCGTTCTCCGAAAAACATCTGTCTTCAAACCGCTAGAGCAAGGAAAGCTAGCTCCAAACTGGGAAGGCCCCTACCAAGTAGCAGAGGTCGTCGGACCGGGTACCTATAAGCTGCAAGATCTAAGCGGAAGATCCATCCCTCGGACGTGGAATTCGGACAATCTCCGCAAGTATCATCAGTAGGGTACGCCCTCTACAGGCTCGCCTTCTTAAATTTTTGTTGGCATATTGTTTCATAATTCATGGCATAAATCACCATAAATTATATCACCAAAAATCGTAAAGAAAAACAGGTTCTGCTTACCAATCCTCGGCACGATCAAGTTATCTATTTAAGCAAGAAATCTCCGAACCTCGGCTGGGCCGAGCAAATAATCTCCGAACCTCGGCTAGGCCGAGCAACTAATCTCCGAACCTCGGCTGGGCCGAGCAACAAATCTCCGAACCTCAGCTGGGCCGAGCGATGGATTCTAAAGCCCCGGCCAAAATCGGAGTGCATAAAGCCCCGGCTAAAATTGGAGTGCATAAGTCCTGGCAAAAACTGAAGCACGCAAACCTCGACCGAAACTGAAGGACTTCCGAACAGTCTCCAGAGCTTCGGCCGGTTCGAAGAATACACACCATGAAATATCGTCAGCGGGTACAAATTCCGCGCCTTCAGCAAATCCTTAAAGGCCTCGACAGGCCCTACACGGCCGCCTAAGAACCCCAGACAAAGTCGGGGAACCTCTCCTACTACTAAATCCTCGGGCTAACCAAGCAGTATCCCTGCGCCTTACCGCCTAAGCACCTGTCTCGTTCCACAAATGAAACCATGATTTACCGCATAAGCCCACGGGACCACCCAGGTCTCCCTCTGGCTTGAACAGGGACAAACGGTTTCTCCTTTTTATGGACCAAACAACGATCTCAATAGGGAATAAAAGATTGCCAAAAAAGAACTTCCCTCTTTATTTATTATAGAGAAAAATACAAAAGGAAAAAATAAAAAGTGAAAAACGGCCTTCACAGAGGCCTACTGTCTCCCCCAGGAGCTGCCGGGTCCTCCCTACGCCGAGTCAGCTCGGCGACTTGCTGACAGAGGGATGCTATCACCCCCTCCTGCCGGTCGATGACCCGGCGAAGAGCCTCGGCCTCCCTCGTGGAAACGGCAAGAAGCTCCTCGACCTCCTTCTCAAGCTGCTCATGGCCTGCTAGAGCCGACGCCAAGGCCATGCCATCGATAGTCACAGAGGAGCGGCTCCCCCGAAAGCCCCTGCGGCCATTGCTAACAACGCTCGACTCTTCGGTCGATTGCCCTTCACCCTGAGAAGCCATGCCCGCTCTCAGGAGCTGTCGAAAGGCTAGCCGAGAGGATGACAAGCACTGGCATCCCTCTCATCCATATTTATATCGCCCTGGCGAGTATTTCGATCAGTCAGGGCATTAATCCCGATCCATGGGAATCTGTCGCATGTCACCACCTCGGCTGGCGCCCATAGGGAGCGAAGAGTCGCGCCCCTTCCCGTGGAAAATTGGTAAGCATTGATGAACTGCTCAGGAATCCTCCTCCTTCTCTAGAAACTAGGTTCCTTCCGATCTGTCGAGCCCTCACAAAGTAAATGTTCTCGAAACCACACCGGATTTCCTCGAATCAGCCGCCCTTGGAGAAGTACGAAGAAACGAAAAGACGCGTCAGCAGCTGACGCTAACTCGCTTCCCTCGGAAATCACCAAATCATAAATATCGAGCGTCCCCATGCACCGCCCGTTTCGCTTTGGCGGTCCCCGCCGAATCTCACAGGAACCAAACATCAGGAGTCTCGGCGACGACCGAGTTATCCCTTCGAGCAATAAATCTCCGAACCTCGGCAGGGCCGAGTAATAAATCTCCGAACCTCGGCAGGGCCGAGCAATAAATCTCCGAACCTCGGCAGGGTCGAGCAATAAATCTCCGAGCCTCGGCCAAAGTCAAGGAATATGTTCTACTACTAAGAATCCCGGCAAAAGCCGAGGAGTTCTTCCCACTATCAAAGCCCCGGCATAAAGCCGAGACGCATGTCTTGTTATCACAAATCCCGACCAGACCAAGCAATCTCCAAAGTTTCATCCGAATTCGGGTAGCTTATAAACCCCGACCGGGTCGGGTAGCGCAAAATCCTCGGCCAAGAATGAGCAATATCTCTGCGCCTTATCCAATGTCAAGTAAGATACTATCTGGAAGCTCGGACGAGCCAAGCAGCTTCTTAAGCACCCCAAGACAAGGTTAGCGCCTCGCGGTACTTTGGTAGAGGTAAAGGACCTCCCTCTACCCAAAAGAGACATACGAGCTCTCTTTTCGAAGAAACACCTGTTTCGTTCTACAAACAAAATCATGTCTACTGCGTGAGTCCGCACGACCGCCCAGGTCTCCCTTCAAACAGGAACAGACGGTCTCCCCTACTGAGAACCGAGCCGCGATTTAGGCAAAAAATAAAACGGCGAAGTATGTTACGACACGGGAGCGAAAACTCTCGGCACAAAAAGAAACAGAAGCTGGGAGAAAGGGCAAAACTTTCTTTATTTTATTGCCAGCGAAACGAATTACAACCGCCTAAGAGGCATTACAAGTGCGTTAAAACACAGGAAATAAAGACGAGTACATAGCTCAGCCGAACTGCTCCAAGATAACTTTGGGTAACAATGATACTTCGTCATCCGATCCAACAAATCAAACAAGCCACGAACCAGTCAGCTCGCACTGATAATGAGCAAATGGCTCGGCCCGACTATTGCGACCAGCTTCAGTTAATAATGATATCTCGGCATCCAGCCCGAGATATTAGAGAAATCAGAAAGGGTGGATGAGCTTTGTCCCAAGCCACCCATCCGCAGAGCCCTCCGACGAGTAGGAAGAAAGCTCGCGGACTCTGATAGCGGGGTACTCCTCCAAATCGAGTATGTACTGCTAGCCACTGCCCAAGTCAAAAGGCAATGTACTAGCCGACAACACACCATCACCCCCCCTCACGTGGCAAAAGATTCCCCGGGCGGACGAGCCCAGGAATCCGGATCAGGGGAGGAGGCGAAGTTCACGCAAGTCATGGGGAGCACGCGTGCACTTCCTACCCTGTGTCCTCCAAGGTGAATTGTAAAGGACACATAAGAAGCGTATATGTGCGCTCTCCATGCGATCTCTGCGAACCTCCTGTGCGCTCTCCATACGATCTCCGGAACTCCTTTCTTGAGGATGAGCCACCCTCCGGCGGCTCCTTCATCACCCCAGCTGTCCGGAGGACGACGACTTGCAGAAGGAAAGCTCGGTCCTCCCGCTCTAAGCCCCAGAGAGACAGGCATCATGTGAACCTTCACAATTCACAGAAAAGAAAACTCTGGGATGACCCAACACAGCCCTCTTTCCCCTTTTTATAGGCGAAGATGAACCGGGAGCAGCTATCAGAACAGAAAGCCCCGAGATTCAAAATGCCTGACCCACGCCACCATGTGGCCTCCCGAGATGA
Organism: Calamus simplicifolius; assembly: GCA_900491605.1. Taxonomy (NCBI): domain Eukaryota; kingdom Viridiplantae; phylum Streptophyta; class Magnoliopsida; order Arecales; family Arecaceae; genus Calamus; species Calamus simplicifolius. The sequence continues at coordinate 373,333 of UESW01004233.1, read as the reverse complement.
AAACAGCGCCCCCCGTTGCATGCCAAGCGCGTCGCTCAAACCATGACGCATGCCAAAAGATTTTCTATGGTCCCAGATCACGAGCTTTAAATGCAGAAAATTATCCGCCGATCTTACAGGTACTGGAAGACCTGGGAGATCGTCCCACAAAAATGACATCCTCCAATGGCAAATAAGCGCTTACACCACACGCCAAAGCAACCTACATTGGAAAAGATCAACACAGCAAAGGTCCCTCGAAAAGTGCCGAGGCGACCTTTTGCTGGCTGCATAGCCGTACTACCTACTTCGGCGAAACGAAAATTGACCTACCTTGGAAAAGACAAAGCACTAATGGGGGTAATAAAGAGAAGCGAGGAGTCACCCTTCCTCTATCACACCCCTCGGCCCTAGCCGAGCTGTTTCATCCTTCGGTCCTAGCCGAACCATTGCGTCATCCGGCTTAAGCCGAATTGAATCGACTCTCAACCTCCTTCTTACCAAGATATGTTGTCTCTCGACCCCTTCGCTGGGGCTACCCCTGTGCCTTGGCCTTGATCGAGGTATTTACTCAAATCCGAGCTAGACCAAGCGGCGCAAATAAGCTATAGGTTGCTCGCGGTCATGGTAAAACTTAAGACAAGAAATAATCATCCGAGAAAGGCAAACAAATGAAAACAACTGATCTGTTTACTAATTTTCGGTCAAACTACAAAAGGAAAGAAACAGAAAATACACATGGGGCCCCAAGAGGTCAAGACTTGGGATCAGACCCGACGTCTCCTGTGGCAGCATCAGCGGGTGCGTCACTTGGCCCCCCCTTCTCGATGGTGTCCCACCGGGATACCTCGGTAGCAATGTCGATGCCCAGAACAGCTTCGAGATCGACATCAGAAATCTCCTCATATTCGTCTTCCTTGGCCCCCGGGGTGCGGGTCTCGTAATATTCGGCTTCCAAACAAGACAAGTCCAGGTCAGGATAAGCTTGAGTAATCTTAGCCCGCGCCTCCTCTTCGTCGGACTGGAATGCATCGGCGCAGGCCGCCCTGCGTTCCTTGGCAAATTGGGTAGAGTTCTTATACTCCTCCACCGCTGAAGAGGCCCGCGCATTCACCTCGGCCAATTGCTTCTCCAATTCGGAGGTCCTTTGGTGCCTCGACGCCGCCTCCTCTCTGAAGGCCTTCAACCGCTCCTGAAACTCCTTGCTCATCTTGTTCACATGCAGACAAAAAGCCAAGTAAGGCAAAAGTCGAAAGGCCAAAATGGATAAAACAGATAACACCCTACCTGCTCGTCCCGCTGAGCTAGTTCATCGCTCAACACTTGAACCCTATTGAGAGCCTTCGATTTAACAGATTGATTTTGGCGAAGGCTCTCTTTGAGTTCATCCACCTGGGACTGAGTGTCTGCAATCTCTTGATGGGCATAGTCGAGCTCGTCAGAGAGCCGAGCAGCTCGTTCGTCCGACCACTTTAGCCGATCCTTTATTTCGGCGAGCTCTTTATTCAGACGGGTAAGTTGGTCCTACTGCCGCCGACACCTGTGCTCCTCCTCCTCGAGCCTCTTGCTCTAGTTGCCCTTATCTTCGACGTGGCTGGCTTTCAACTGGTCCCATCTCTTATCAAAAAACTGCTGTATGGAATTGGCCTTACCCTCGTGCTCTGCTTTGATCTGAGATAGCTCCAGACTAACCATCTCGGATTGCTCGCGGAAGCCTTGAAGCTCGTTGACCTGCATTGCGAGTTGAGAGGCTCTTTCTCTCTAAGCCATAAGGACCTTACGAGTCTCCTCGAGCTCCCTTTGGGAGACCACCAAGGCTCGAGAAAGGCTGGCCGTTAAATTCATCCTCTTCTTGAGGTGATCGACTTCTTTGCGGGCCCGAGCCCAAGCCTCGACAGCCAGATGCAAACGTCATTTCAGCGCCCTCATGATCAGGGCATTCTGCGAAAAGGATTGCACATATGAGGAACGCAGTCGAACTAACTGACTAAAAACCCAACTTCGGTGTGATGACTTACCCGAGACACGTAATCCGAAGCAATCCTCGTGAGGGCAAGGTCATCAATCTCGGGAAGAAGGAAAGCTTCGTTCGGCACTACAGTGTGCCTAAACGCCACATCGACAAGATCCTCCGGATCGTTCCCTCCTGCCGAGGAACTCTCTCCCCCTTGGAACGCAGACCGCATCAAGGCAGAGAACATGGCACTCACCTCCGGATCGCGTGAGTGGAAATTTACGCTCAGGGAGCCCGTGGCCCTTGAGGCCCTCGTTCGGCCAACCTCCTCCACCAGAGCCCTCATTTGAGAGGCCTCGGGCATTTCGGCTCTGGCAAGGGAAGCCCCGGCCCGAACGTCCCCTTCGCTCAACGGCTCCCCTCCTTCTCCTTCTTCTTCCTCTTCTGTCTCCTTGGACATTTCTCTGCCCCCAACAGATTCCTCTTGAACTTCGGTTTCCCTCGGGGCCTCCTGTGCCTCGGTGGAAGGCCTTTCACCGGAAGACGCCCCGTGAGATTCGATCGCTGGTTCGACAGGTTTGGCTACCCCTTCATCCCCCAGTGGCTCTCCCACCAGCAGCCCAGGCTGAACCTCAGCAGCTGTAATCGCTTCTCCCACCTCGATCGAAGCAGGGGCCACTCCCGCCTCTGCCTGCAACTTCTCTGAGCCACCGGCCTCCAATGAGGGAGACCGAGCTGTCCCGGCCACGGGGGTCTCCAAGTGAACCGACGTCGTTCCCTCGCCATCGTCGGACAAAATGATAGCAGGTGGGGAGGAAATTTCAGCAGCCTCCTTCGAAACCCCCGCGATATCTTGATCTTCTCCCCCTGACAGACCTTCCTCCGACACCGAAAGACCGTGCGCCGTCGGAACTTTGATACTTCCGGCCTGCGGCGACGAGGAGCGTCGGTCATCACCATCTCTCCTGATCCCCCTAGGGCAGGAGCTGGAAGGACGAGACCTCTTCTCGGCCCTATGCTTGCTACTAGAGCCGGATCTCCTGCGACGCTTGCCCAGCTCCTCCCTCACCTGATCTACGAATGCCGACCTCTCGGCTGTACGAGCAATACGACTCGCCCGTTAGCTCGAACAAAAATCGAAGCTGAAATCACATTAAGCTATTGGCTACGAAATGATACTCACCGCGAGGATCAACAGGACTCAATCCGGCCGCGAAGAGAGCGTCCTCCGATAGAAGGGCACTGGCTGGAAGCACTCGACTGCCACGTAACACGATCAAATCCCTTTTCTCTTGCTCGGATAACTCTGGATGCGCTTCTGGATCCTTTACATATCGTCCCCACACCCGAGGGAAATCCGAAACAATATTCCCTTTGACTATAAAGAATCGCGATTTTCATTCCTTTATCGACGACGGTTATCCGAAATCATCTTGAAAGACCTCCGGGGACCGATGTAAGACCACTCTGAGGCCCTCCCAGAGATCAGATTGTAGCACACCTTGAATATCGGAAGGGTCGCGGTTACCCCGACACGGCTGCACAACGAGATGAATCCGATGAGGTTGCGCCAGCTGTTGGGAGCCACCATGGTGAAACATATATTGTAGAACCTCATCACCTCCCGCACCAGCGGATGAAGAGGAAACCTGAGGCCTGCCCTCAAACTTTCCTCATAATAGAACGCTCCGTCCCCTAATCCAGATGTTACCCTATCATCCGCCGTCGGGAGCAACAAGGTAACATCCTGAGGAATCTTGTACAGGCGGCGCATCCGCTCTAGATCCGCCAGGGTCACCTCCGAAGCCTGATCGCTCGAACTCACCATGTTTTTGATTGAAAGAGACGCTGAGCAAGGTTGCTAAGGAAACGGGGAAATGAAGTTCTCTAAGGGAAAGCAAAAGAGTGTTGCAAATAGGGATGGCGCCACTACGACTCCATTTTTCCTAAAAGAAACTGCCTTAGGGAGAAGATAAGGCATCTCAACCAAGACGTCCAGAACCGCCACTACAGGCACCGTGAAGATCGAGATCTCCTACGTGGCGCTTCCCCAACTGTTGCCTTCGCTCCTAAGAAATGATGGATCCACCTCGAGAAGGCAAGACGGCCACGCAGCATTAATTAGGGCATCATTGCGTGAGCTATCAAATATAGATCCCCTCGTTCGGATTGCGCCACCTAAGTCTATACTCTCTATGCCCGAACCTACGCTTCAAACTAGGGAGTGGGGGGATGTGTTGAGGGGTAAAATTGCCATTGTATTGATAACCATGCGAAGGGGCTAAGGTCAGCCCCAACCCCACTTGCTACGCTGCGCCTACAAAGAATGAGCTAGCTAGTATGGTTCGGCGGGTCGAGCAACCCATAGCTCGGTTCCCCCAAGCGATAGCTCGGCTCCCCGAGCGACCCATAGCTCGGTTTCGCCGAGCAATCCATAGCTCGGTTCCCCCGAGCAACCCATAACTCGGTTTTTCCGGGCCATCCATAGCTTGGTTCCCCCGAGCAACCCATAGCTCGGTTTCCCCGAGCCATCCATAACTCGGCTTCCCCGAGCAACCCGTAGCTCGGTTTTCCCGAGCCATCCATAGCTCGGCTTCCCCAAGCAGCTCATAGCTCGGCTCCCCCGAGCAACCCATAGCTCGGCTCCCCCGAGCAACCCCTGAGCAATCCATGGCTCGACATGCACCTCCGCGGAACTTGGCACGGGAGAGCCCAAGTCTAGTGTAACAGAATCCCAAACAAAGAATCATATCGAGGAGTGGCCTAGGATCTGCAATAACGGCCTAGGATCTGCAATAATGGCCCAGGACCTATGCAGTCATCGGATCTCAGGCCATCAGAGAGCTCTCTCAGCCGTCGATCCTTCAACGGACAAGATACGGATCCCACCGGCCTCACAACAGCTTGATTCGAATCATCTCTGTATCCCAACAACCTTCGAACCTTCCAGAAGGCGCTCAAGATTCAGATGATTGCCTATAAATATGACACTCCCAGATTCTCTTAGGTATACACACAAGCTCCCATACACAGCTCCTGGCTCAGTCTCACGCCCTCTCCCTCTCTCTCTGCTCCCCCATCTCCTTTCCGTCGTCGGCACTCTGCACGAGCTCCCGATTGGCCGCCCCTGGAGGGACTCCCCGGAGAGATCCTTCTCCTTATTTCTGTTGATCATCGATCCCCACTGACTTAAGCGTCGGAGGATCTTTCGTGGAGGGTCACCCCCAATGCCTCTTGCATGAGGACTTCTGTGCAGGTCCGCCCAGGAGAAAGCCCGATCAGGAGACCGATCGCGCCCGAGTCGGAGGACAGATCCCAGCGGAAACAAAAGTCAAAATCTACTAAAATTAGGAAGTTTATTTGTTTAGAGATTCAATATCTTCTAAAGAGTAGAAAATCTATTTGCTTTAAGAAATTTTTCTATAAATAAGGCTGAATTGAGGTCTTTTGATAATAAATCAATAGTTTAAAAGATTGAACGATCAAGAAGGTCGATGGAGCATTTGAGCATCAAGAATTGAGAATTAGTTGCTAGTTATTTTATCTAGAGAAGTAACAGAATCATAAATTAGATATTTTATAAAATTTGTTCATGGTTTTAAACCTTGGTAAGTAACTTAATCATAAATTAAAGTATTTTATAAATTATTCATGTTTGTTAAAAAGAGATTTCAAACTTTATAAGTAATCTAATGATAAATTAGAGTATTTTATAAATTATTTATGATTTAAAAAAATCAAACTTTATAAGTAATTTGACCATAATTTGGGATTCAAAAATAGATGTTTGAGATCAAACTCCAAATAAATATATATGATTTCTAAAAATAACATATGCATCCATAATTAGAAAATGTGTATTCATAAAATCCATGAATCATACATGATATCAATATTCCATCAAAAATAGATCATATGTAAAATATCTAGAAAAAATAGATCATCACTTGATAAGTATGGTTTACAATAATCTCAATCAACTTTGATTATTTTCTTTAAGACCTATCATTTATTTTATAGGCTCTAACTATCATATAAATTGTAACACCCCAATCTTACTAGCTGATCTAATTAACCTATTAAAGAATCAAAATCATGTACCCTAAATACTTGAATGCAAATTAATTGGCAGCAAGTAAACTTGAATTATAAGCACTTTAAATTTTTCTTTTTCATCTGATGTGTGACTATTTTGGAGTATTACAATATTCTCTTATTAAGCGATATTCATCAGATGGTATCTCTGTAAACAATATCGAAATAAGAGTGCTGAACGTTATTCGCTTTGATGATGGAAGACTTCTGGTGGTCGGCAGTATCTTCCTTCAGGACTGTTATGTTCCGGAAGCTGAGCTCATAGCTACATGGGCGGGCATTGTCAGAGCGACTCGTAGTTGCGGGTTCAGAGGATCCTCATTGACGGAGATTCGGTTACCGTCATTGGATGGATCCAGAGTGGAGTGGACCGTGAGAATGCCCATCTTTTGCTTTGCGATAGTTGGTAGCTATTGCACGATTCGGCGGTTACTATTACCCGTCATATTTATTGGGAGGTAAACTCTGTAGCAGACTAGGTTCACAACATTTCATTGACTGGACTTGGACTCGGACTCATGGAGATAGGATTCCTCCCTCTCTTCATATGTATCTCTTTTTTAACTTTTTAGGCTATTATCGTGTCAGATTTGTGTGATTACCCCGCCTGCATCCAAAAAAAAAAAATGCTGCCCTTGCAAGGGAATGATACATAATAATAATAATTAAAAAAAAAAAAAACAAGAGTGCTGTTTCCACATCTCACAAGGGGTAAGGCCTCTAATTTTGCTGCTGAACCAATAAGTCCATCAGCCTAATAGGCCCAAGGTTCACACTTTTTCTAGATAGAAAATGTGCTTTCATCCTCTTCACTTTGAGTTAATTGAAATGATTCCGTTCAATAATCACAATTGTTGGTGTATGATGTGGTAGCCATGATGGTATGAATCCTATATAATTAACAACACACTTCATGTTGAACCTATATAATTATATTATATAGTCCTCATTATTGTTCATGATATACTAAACTTCAGTGTAATTCTTTAAGTATTTACCATCCAATTCCGTACTTAACAAATAAAAAATAGAGTTTAAGCATTTAAAGAACTGTAGAATTATAAACATATCGTTGAAGTGCCCTTCCCCATTCGATCATCCAACACTCGACTCGCATTCTCAAGAATAGAAGGCCTTGATCCTGCGGTGGACTCTGCAAGAATGTTGTTGATATAATGCTTAAGAGAGCATCAGCTTTGCAGGGAAATTAAATTTGCCGATTGGAAGAATTCGTTGGAAGTTTGGGTTTCGGGCAAGAAGATTAAGAAGTCAGTTGTGCCGGCTTTGGTTGTAGAGGGGCTTTGCCATGAATGCTTTGAGATTTAAGGAAGCGCTAAGAGTTTGCGGCACGGCTTGATGGATCTAGGACAGACAAAAGACGTGAGGTTTATTTTTTTCTTAAAGGCTGTGACACAACAAGGTGAGAGAAATTAGGTAGCAGGTGAGACGGAGAAAAAAAAAACTTGGTCACTCTGTTTATATGAAAAGTATAGGTAAATCCATGGCCAGCTCATTTGGTGAATATGTGAAATTTTAGAGGTAACTAGCTTTAACCGATTATTATGCATGAAATTTTTTCCAGCTAATCTATTAACTGGTTTTCTGCATGCTGCTGCTGCTATCTAATTTTCTTGTACCACTTTTTTATGGCTTGTGCTAATTGACTATGGTTATACTTCTACTTTGACCTTTTCTTTTTGAAAAAAAAAAAAGTTCTGCTGTTCTCTTTTATAAATTATGATTCAAGTCTTACATTGGGTTTGTTGTTCTCAGTACTTTCTGGGTACTACTAAAGTAGTTTGGTTATGGCCATGTATCTCACAGTGATCAGCTACATGCAGCCAATCTAGTTAGTGTCCAACCTGCACTTTCTGGCTACTGGTGAATTTCTCCTGGACCATCATCACCTCAATATCTAATGAGATTGCTTCAGACCACTGTTGAAGAACAGGAACCAATTCACAGAGAAACCATTCTTTTGCTAGTAGAATGAGAAAAACCTTTTGTTTGATCTGGCATAGGTCATTCTTGGCTTATTTAGTCATCAACACGGTTCTCTTCTTTAAAGGTTAGTAGGTGTTGAAGGATGTGGACTTGGAGACCTGTGTTTTGTTTTATTGGGCTGGAAGAAGACGAGAAAGTTCCAATAAGGTTATTATGGAAATTGTGATGCACCCGTTGACTGACTTTTCTTTAGGATTGGATGGAAGACTAAGACCGGCATATGGGAGAAAATCCGGATTCTTTATCCATGTCCTCTTTTTTTTATGGGGCCAGATCTGAAGCTGTAAGGAAATTCCTTTCTAAACTCAATCCCTGCATTGACTTGGAACCTTGACTCTCTCTCTCTTTGTGTGAACTTGGAAGACTGGAATGAAATTAGGTTGCTCCTTCCTTCGTCTTGTACAAAAAAAATGTGGGGTTTACGTGTGTGAATCAGAGAGAGAGAGGTCCTCTAGAGTCAACATGAGTGGGCCATTCTCATTAATTTGAGAGCAATATTGAAGGCTCTTCCCCAAAACTTACTGCTGGAACAGGGGTCTTATAACAGCAAAATGCTATTCTTTTTTATCCTGCGGAATAATATTCTTATTTTAAGAAAGGGAACTCCTCTCAGACTCTCGGCAAATAAGTGGAAAAAAAAAACCAAAATGACCAAGGGTGAAATGCAAAGTAAAACCCATGGAATGGTGCATGACACCACTGGACTACCCTACCTCTCTCTATTTATTTTCCTTGTGAGGAACTTCGGTTCCATCCCTCTCTTCAAGCCACCCAAGAACAACCCCAGCAAAATGGCAGCTGTTGCCAAGCTTCTCTTTGTTCTTCTCTCTCTCTGCATCTTTGTAACAGGTGTCCTCTCTCTCTTCCTCTTCTCCCCATCTCAACAAGCATCATGTCGCATGCTAGCACTTAGAATGTTATGATAACTTGTTGAATTTAGTGGCATCTTGTGGTTCTGAATGATGGATAGGTTAGTTTGTCTTGATTCTCATAGTCCACTTTTTTTAATCAGTTCCTGTCATTCTTTCTGAATTGTAGGGAGGAGCCAAAGCTGCACCCTTTCAAATATTCAAGTTCAACAAACCAACACGGAGGGAAGAATGGCTATGATCCCGTTTTTGAGGTGGAGGTGAAGAATCTCTGCAGTGCAAGCTGATGAATGTGTCACTATGGTCAGAGGGATTCAGCAGCTCTATGCCAATGGATCCCAAGTTATTTCGGAGAGAAGGTGGTGGCTACCTTGTGAATGATGGAGAGGGCATACCGAGCTTGATGGCTGTCAAGTTCCAGTATGCATGGGATAGGGCATTCAAGATGTCTCCTGCAGCCTTCCAGGTTAGTTGCCAGGGAAATAGGAAGCAGTTGTTGATGGATACAGTGTAAGGGTTGGTCCCATGTTCTTATATTTGTGCGGTTGTGATACAGTAATATGAACCAAGGTTTGTTTCTTGTTGTCATCATCTTGTCTAGAATTTGTGACAAGATTTGTCTTCCTGTTGGCTTGTATAAACTAAAGTTCTCTCTGAATGATTTTGTGGTCTTGAGAATGAGGATGTCTGGATTTTTCACTTAACATAAATTGAAATCTGGAAAAAAAAAAAAAAAAAAAAGATCACAATGAATTATATAAGCGAAAGTAGCTTCACCATGTGTAGAAAATTCTCAGGAAACCAATCTAGTAACTAGGTAGCCTGTAGATAACTGTCTTTTAGTAAACCTATTATATCTTCTAAAACATTTTGCAGCATAATTGTTTGTGGCATCTCAACTGAATCGAGCAATCTGATAAATATCCTTCACCCCCCACAGTCCTCTCTCTCTCTCTCTGTCTCTCTGTGGTCTTCCTTCACTTTCCTTTCATGGCTACTCCTACATAGGAGGTAGGTATCATATAGATAGGAAAGCCAGGCATCCAAACAAAGCCTTAGGACTTGAAAAAAAAAAAGGTGATAAAACCTGCTAAAAAGGTGCTGCAGTAACTCAAGAATTCAGAATGAGTATTACTGGATTGGACAGGAGGATTGCACAGGAGAAGGAAATGGGTGCGGAAAGCTGTTCCATGGCCACCAATGGTATTGGGCAAAGGTGATGGTGGCTGATTTCTAGACAAACTTTTTTTCTACCTATGTCTTCATTACTGATTATATGCTCTAATATCTCTGTTTTCCCTCACCTTTTCTCTTATATGTAGCTGCTTTGGTGGGCGCTCTGGTTCTCCTGTTCCCTTAGTGTTGGTTCTGCACGCTTGCTCTCATTTCATCACTTGAAACCAAAAGCGAGGTGGATTCTCATATCAAACTAGCTGTTCACACTAACCAAACCATCAAACTGAGCACAACCCATTGAAAGGCTGTAAATTAATTGCAGTCTTATACAAACCCTGTAACCAAGGACTTGTATTGAGGTAGAGGACTTGATGTTAATAGTCTATGGCTAAAATGCATTGAGGCAGTGATAGTCATAAGGTAGTTCATGAGGCCTGACTAGATTAATGGGTTGTTTGTATGGCTGATGTTTAAGGATGTTCGTTTTGATTGTGTGCACTTTGGATTCAATGCTTCTGGCCAATCTATTTTCTTTTCTCCCATTGTCTTTATCATGTAATGCATATGTCTGCAGGCAGATTCGAACTTCCTAAATTGTTGATATTTTCCCATAGTTAAAGTGGTGGCTGAGAAGAGCAACAATTCAACTTCGGTATTAAATGTCATGTGACAAGCCATCATTTAATAAGATGGCATGTTTCATGTGGAAGTAAAGAATCTGTGCAACTGCCCAGTGTCTGATGTGCACCTGCAAGCAGATGGTCTTTTGGTAGCTCAATGCCTGTTGACCCCAAGGTATTTAGACTGGATGGTAATAGCTTCCTTCTGCATGCGAGCAAGGCCTCGTTCTACTTCATGTGTGCCTTGGATGGAATCACCCAAATAACTCCTGAAGTTAACTTCAAGGTTAATTGCTAGCGAGTCTCAAACCATCTTTGCATGCTAGTTATAAAAGAAAGATTGTTGTCTTCTTTTTCTTTTTAGAATAATAATAAAGAAAGATAATGGTGAAGGCTGGAGAAAGGAGAATGGTATTAGACTATTGGTAATGATGTAGTAACGAGTAGTTCTAGCATGAACCTTCACCAAATTTAAGAAATAGTAATAATATGGATCATTGCAGTCAGTTAAAATTCTATTTGATATTTAAAAAAATTAAAAAAGAGAAGCTAATATAAGGTTTGCAAATTCAAAAGTTCAAGATTCAAAGTCAAAAGTAAGTTTAAAATTTAAATTATGATTCTCTCAAGTATTTGATAAGGAAACCAAGCTGATCGAGATTATACAAATTGTAATGGATAAGGAAACTAAGATAGATCAAGATTTGAAACTTCAAAAGATATTAAAATCTGAATTTTGAGTTTGAGTTTTGTATTTGTGATTTTTTTTTATATATTTTTCAAATCTTGGTCTAGTTCAGTTTCTTTATTACTATCATTTAACATTTTTGTTTTCTTTCTATATTTTATGATTTTCCAGCCTTTTTATATATATATATGAATGCAGGCGACTTAGATTTTTAGTTTATTATAACTAAGATATGAAATTGGACTTCGAGTAATCTACTTGAGAGAGCCTTCATCCGAACTCTTCCAGAAATATACCGACCATTTGCTATCAAAGCGTTCTTACGCCATAGGACCATGGGAGAGGCTACAGCGAACGCTACAGATCGAAGGCAAGGCAATTTAGATTATTTCACTTTGGATTTCCTGTGGGAGAGAACCAGTTGAGATCGGGAAACCTGGTGATAAATAGTAGGTGGTCAATTGGATTGAAAGGAACGCAATAATCTCTACCCAGCGTTCCAGGCTTTGAGGCCTCTTTCATTCGTTATCTCAACGAAGAAGATAAAGAAAACTGAGAAACAGGAGCCAGATAACCCCCTCCCGGTGTTTGAAAGAAGATAGCAGCCGATCGAAGATGGGCGAGATTGTGAGAGGATCAGTACCGACAAACCACTTGAATAATTGAACTGGAGAGAAGTCCAAGAAGGAAGTGATCACATCACTGTAGCTGTCTTGGAGTCATTGTAGTCAACTGGACAGAAAATTGAGCAAAGAGAAACGAATGGACTGGGTTTGTTGCATTGGGTTCTATCATGGAGAAAAATTTCCACATTTGACTGGTGTCAAACCGGCCATCCAATTAGACTTGGCAACATGGAGAGGAGAATCATTGGGTTTATTGATGAATTTAGTAGAAATGCAATAGGACAATTTGCGTAACAGTTCCTGCAAGAGATGGAATTGTCCCCCCTTCCTTCCCCCAATTTAAAAAGGAGCCAAACCCTAGACTTCATACATTACATCTCTATCTAGCTCAAATTAAACAGCTGTCCATCATGGTAAACAAATAAAAGGCAATTTTTTGATTCGCATTTGCATTCTGAAAGTTTGCTAGCTTAACAGTTGGTAAGAAAAGCTGTTGATTCTTTCTCGGCGATCTAACAATCCTCCACTGGACGAGAATCCAATGTCATGCAGATTTTCTAGACAGCAAGTTCATGGCATCCCAAATTTTGGATTTTCTAGGGTAGTACAGCAGCTATAGCTTCAATCTAGCGATATCACCTCGTATTCAGATCCAATTCCCCAACTTCTCGCCATTCATTCTGCATCCCCGTCTCCCCATTCTCAGGATCATTCTCGTCATTTAGAAAATCTTCTGATGGATCTTCATCATCCCTTTGAGCATTTCCCCATCCATGAATGTCATCTGCATTCCCCCCCTGCTCCTGACCCATGTCCTGGCCAGAACCCTCGTCACCCTGGGATGCAGCAGCACTTGCCTTCATTGGAGCATGAGCAAACATCTCAGCATGGGCTTGAGCCTCTGCCCGAGCATGCTCGGCTTGAACCATTGCCATCCGCATCTTAGCCTCTGCTGCTTCCCTACCAGCCTTCTCTCTGGACTCGATCTCTGCTCTTATCTGCAGCAAGGATTGCTTCTCTTCTTGCAGTAGAGCCTGTTCTATCATGAGTCTCTCCTCTGACCTAAATTCACCAAGCGTTCTCTTCCTCGACATGATGTTGAAGGCAAGGACTTGCTTCTCAAAGGTACTTGTGAACTCTGCAATTTTGGTGAGGATGTTGTGGTCCCACTGCTGAAGCCGAGAAGGAATCTGACCGGTGCTGTCACTGTCAAGAATCCTGTCATCTTCTTCAGCCTCATAATCAGACACCACATGATATGGCAATAGCCTGAATATTTTCATGACATTGAAAATGAGAAAAATAAGTTGCAAGAAAGCTATTTTACATATTTGGTGGTCCTACTGGTAAGAACAGCAGCATACTGCCACTCAAAAATAACAAAAATAGACAGTCAAAGCAGTATCAGCATGAAACAAAATCACATAACAAAAAGCAAAATTAATCCTTATAGGCAAATATAGCCAAACAATTCCTTTCCCTTGCAGTTCTCTTCACCTTGTCAAACGTCAGAATTTCACTGAAGACAATTATAACAAAGGAGGATAGCTCATTGATCAGCTGCAAACTATTATTGAGGTGCAACTTACAAGTTACTAAAACTCACTTCAGCATTCTATCATCTTTCCACTACCCATGGTTTATTCAAGTAATATCCTTTTATACATGTTTTGGTGCCCCCTCCAAAATTTTAAATCATCTTAAGCAATCCCAAAAACACCGAGTGGAAGTAGCATAAATATTATTGTTCCCATTGTCAGCTTAACCTCGTGGTCAAAAGAATTAGTTGTCAAAACCATCTACTTTCTTCCAATGCTTATTCTCCAAAAGAACATAGAGAAAATAACCACATCCATTTTCATACAAAATGTGATGAGCTAAGCATGAAGAGAGCAAATTTCAGACAATGTGCATTCCATGAAAATTAGTTTATCACAATATGATGTAGAAATAAGGTATGTACATGTCAATTTTTGGCAGAGATCACTAACAACAAGGCTGCTCATCCAACATCCAATTTATTATAAAAAGATATTTACAAGTAAATCAGAAGAAAGTTCCAGGGCAGTTCTAAATTTTGGCAAGGAATGATTTTTACCAGATTTCTGCAGCACATAATTGCACAATATATAGATCTGATAAAACACCACATGTGATGACAGCACAGATGATTGCACCACTTAATGTCGTTGATTTTATGTGTGAAGTTCTGATGCAGAGGCTCGTGAACATGATATTTGCACATTTTACCTTCCATGGATAATTCTAAACTTGCTTCTTATTCAGAATTTTTAGCATTTGGTTTTCAAAGTCAAGGGAAAAGAGCAAATGTTTTCTCTGACTCACTACTGATGTTCAGTCCAACAAAAGAACAGAAATAAATGGGACCCATGTACATGGAAATGGAGGAAAGCACCTAAGGCTTTGACTGAGTAGAAAGGAAAAACTATAACTATAAGCATATCAAGATGAGCCAGCCAAGCAAAGCCTTGCAGAGTTTTGGCTGGGCACCAGTGGTGTGCAAATGTCACGTTTCTGGGCCTCTCCAACCACAACCTCCATAATTTTAAATTTTATCTTCACATATCGAGCATCCTAAGAGTCATCTACAGGTATTTCACATGTTTTTGACCATTGTGGATCATAGTGATGAGGTTATATTCTTGTGCCAATTCATAATTGTTGGAGTGCTTTTCTATTTTGTATTGGTCCTGTGCTTTTAATTTTAGCACATGTGGACTATGGCTTCATGTGAGCATGGACTCTTACATTATGGTCCTTTATATACATAGCCCAACCTAGTAAAAGAAGCAACAAAAGCTGGTTTTTTTTTCTCTATTCTTTCAATCTTTTCAGCCTTTTGGTTGGAGAACCACAAGCATTACGTAGCATGTTGGAAAGTCTATGCAACATTATAACCAATGCTGATCAAGAATGAGCTTCACCTCAATCTTTTGCGTTTAGTTAATACTCTACACTGGAAGCCATATAGACCAGTAGCTCAACTAGGAAAATTTTCCTACATTTATAGCATTATATAGCACAACAAGAAATAGAAGATCAATGAAAAGAGGCAAGGCCTCCAAGAGTGGAAGACGTTAAATATACCACAAAAGAACAAGAAGTTAAGACATGATAGCCTCAGGTATTTAAGGCATCATCTGATGGAAATATCTCGCTTTCCTCATAAAAATAAAGAATCTGCAAACTCGGTTGCTCTCGAATAATAATTCCATCAAGTTATGCTGATAGCTGGAACAAGCTCATACGTACAGCCAAGTACATGAAAAAGCTATGCATAGATAAGCACATCCTAGCGGAATAGCATTTAAAATGCTTTAAAAGTCATAAAACGATTACAAAACTCATGATTTTCATAATCCATTGGTTCTCTAAGATGTAGCAACACAGGCTGCCTAGGTGACCAGTTATGTTTATGGTGGCTGCTCATGTAAGTACAAGTACCCACATGCAAGCTAGCAACACAGAAGGTGCTTAGACATGAATATTGGCCAACACATGCATGCACAATTCCTCAGGTAGAACTCACAAAGAGCAACTCTAAAGAAAGAAATGGTCACACATAAATGGTGACTCAAGATTAATCCTTTCTACATGGCACAAAATATGATTTGCAAAACCAAAGGAGCACCCAAAGTATCTCGAACATTTACAATCAAGCATTGTTAGATATTCCAAAAGATAATAGAAGTCTTGTTGGAATCAGAGGTGCAGATCTCATGATATTAGCCTCAATTTGCATAAAAACATTGAACAAAAAATATTGACAATAAAAGCAAATCACACTTCAAATATTGAACATCATTTGTCATGCATCTCTGACAAGTATTTGATCACCACATGCCTACTGTAAAGTGCAGAAAATAGCAGTGAACAGATTAGATTGAAAGAGGGAGGTTCCGAGGAGGAAGAGGGATAAGGGAGGAGGAAAAGAAGTTGAGGTAAAAGAGAAGAAACAGACAATGGTGCAGATGTGTTAAAATATTTTCAAGGGAACTAATTCATTGATTCATCCAAAATAAACAAAAAATTTTATATAAAATTCATCAGTTAGAAAAAAAAATTGACAGATCCTTTAAGTAGATAAGCAAATAGAAAACCATGTTGGTTTTCTAATTCAAATTGACAATCAACTTATCTACAACGAAACTTGAAACTCCAAACACATATTACTACAAGTAGACCATGTTTTCCAATTCAAATTGACAATCAACTTATCTATAATGAACTTAGGACTCCAAACACATATTACACCAAGTAGGCTCCTAAATCAAGGAATCCTAAATCTTCAAGGGCTAAGTAAATGCCAACATATATGAATCAAATGATAAAAATTTCAAAATTTCTACTTTCCACATCAAAATTCATTCAACATCGAATTTAAGATTTGCAAGGGAAACTTTAGCAGTTTTAGCACTTAAAACTTGCAAAATGAGAATATGTCCATGTGATGTCCTTAGTCAAAAAGAAAAAGCATGCCATTGTCATAGAGATAATTATAGCAAAATCTAGTGACTTGCATATTGAATACAAATTGGAAGAATTCAAGGTTTCAAAGGTAGTCAAGAGGACGATGAATTGCAGTGTTAAAAAAACAAATGTTACACAAGATTTAAGGAAATGTATTGGACGTAAAAGAAAAGGCTAGGGCATCATAAGGCAGTGCACGCGATTATAATTAAGACGGACAGGAAATATGCTGATTAAATGTCGAGGCAGTGGAAAAACCAGGGGAAAAGAAAAGTAGGGTTTAGAAGAATTCTATATGACAAAAATTAAGAACCTGCTCTGAGTTGATTCTTTCCTTCCATTCACCATCGAATAATGGTGCTTTGAGATTTCGAGAAGATGGGGTTCCTATTTTAATCCGTTGCAAGAAATGCAAGACAGAGACCAGATATTGCAACCTACTTATCACCCTAGAATTCCCACACAATCTAAACTCCACATCTTCCAAAATCCCAAATCCCCAATAACATAACCCTAACCCTAGCCCGAGGGTTCCCAAAATTACTTTAGAAGAGCGAAACAAACCCTAATCCCTGTCGATCGACCAATTAATCAATCAATCAGATCAAGATCAGCATCAAGATGATACAAATCCGGTTGGTATAAGATATGAGAAAGAAGGAAGAGAGCTGGTAGGCTGCGTACCTGAGCACGGCGTCCTCGATGGAGGCGAAGGGGCGCTTGATGTCGGGGTTGCAGACCTTCATGGCGTCCTGCTGCGCCATCTCCACCTCGATCGGAGTCGCCGCCGGCGTCCTTCCTCCCATCCCCATTCCCATCCCCATCCCCATCCCCATCCCAACCCGGCCCTCGCTTGCTGCAGTGGCGGCTGGGACGGAGGCTGCTGGGGGTGATGGAGATTCGAGATCAAGGACGCCGGCTGTTGCTGCGGATGCTGCTGCTGCTGCTGCGGCTGCTGCGCTGCGGCGGCGGCGGCTGCGGAGGATGGTGAGGGTGGGAATTGGGAGGCGGGGATCGGAAGTGGAGGGAGCGGAGGCCAGGGGCGCGGAGATGGGCGTCGATGTTGGAGGGGAAGCGAGAGATGGCTTGCTGCTGCTGCTGGAGATGGTGCTGCTGTTGCTGCTGGAGGCTCAGCGCTTGCTGCTGCTGCTGCTGCTGCTGCTGGGGCGCGTTCGATTGTTGTTGTTGCTGATGCTGCTGCTGCTGCTGCTGCTGCTGGCCTTGGATGGGATGGGATTGCTGCTGCTGCTGCTGCTGCTGCTGCTGCTGCTGTTGTTGGAGTTGGAGTTGGTGTTGTTGGTACTGCTGCTGCATCAGGAAGAGCTGCTGCTGGTGCTGCTGCTGGAGGAGGAGCTGCTGGTGCTGCGCCATTGGATTCTTGTTGCTGCCACCACTGTTGTTCCCTTCCTCCATTCTTTTCCCCTCCTCTCCCTTTCTTTCTCTCTCCCTCCGACTGACTGACTCTCTCTTCTCCTTTTTATTTTACACTGGGACTGGGTGCGCTAGCTATAGCTTCATGTGCAATCGATTGATGGGTGGGATTTATGGCACGAACTCTAGGGCAGGACCGCGACCGCGCGCACATCGGACCCGTTCGCGGCCCAATTTATCTAATCAAAAGTGTAATAACAAATAGGTTATGGTTGAATTGACACGAAGATAAGAACTGTGATTTGGAATTAGATTTTATCTTACATATAATCTCTAATCTTTTTAATTCTAATTTAATTATAAAATAATTACACATCTATCTATATCTATATCTATAGCATCATTTAAATTTTGTATCAATCCATTTCTGATGAAAATGAAATCGCGAGTAAAAATTAAAGTTAAAAGACGGAACTTATTTATGGTCAGTTTGATCCCGTTAACGGGGCCGAGTCGTACCACCCCTATTGATCAAATGGACGGTCTACGATGAATCAGAGTCTACCACAAGGCAATCTAGTCCGGCGCAGAGGAGATCGTCCCATGGCTATTGCTGCCACCTGCCACTTATTCTCGCGAGCGCTCCTCCCCTCCTCCTCCAAGAGGTTCGCTTCCACTGTAAGAATGGCTTCCAAGACCATACACTTCGCTTCCCAGTCTACTCCTCCTTCCTCTTCTTCTCCTCCGCTGAAGATTGTGGATTCCCATCTCCATGTCTGGGCTTCTCCCCAAGAGGTGATTCTGTATGCAGTCTCTCAATGTCTCGACTAAAGAGAATTCATTTCCATTTCTCTTTTCTTTTCTCTATCTTTTCTTATGTTTCTTTTCTTTTTGATTAGGCTGAAGAGAAGTATCCTTATTTTCCGGGCCAGGAGCCGTCGATCCCTGGAGACGCTGATTTCTTGCTCAAGGTAATTGATTTTTATTCGGTTTTATTAAAGTTTTGATTTTTTTTTTTCTTGCCTTTTTTTCCACAGTAATTGATTTTTTTTATTTGGTATTTGAACAATATCTCGCCTAAAGGCCTCTCTTTTAGTTGTGCCTTGGAGCTGATTATTTCATAACTATTGTCAAGGCCCTATTTTGGGTGTTCCCGTCCCTGGGTGTAGGTTCTTCCTTTGGTTGTTTTCATTGAATGCTTTCTCAAAGCAGTCAAATATTAAATGTATTTTGTTTATTTTAGATGACGACAAATGCTAACCAAATTATGAGTGAAAACCCTTTAAAATTATATTGTTGTCTGAAGATTTCTAGACATTAATTTAGTCTTTTTGGCTATTGTAGGCATTGCCTGAGTCATCTGCTGAACTCTTTTGTAGAATCTTTGAGATGATGGTGGATGTAACGCATAACAAATTGTAATCTCCTAGATTTCTCAACTGCTCGTGAGAGTTATCACGAGGTCAGATGATAGACTTCAGATATTTGAATTTCAAGTATATCTTAATTGCTCGTGAGAGTTATCACGAGATCAGATGATAGACTCTAGATATTTGAATTCAAGTATATCTAATTACAGAGTTCCTTGATTTGGGGACTCTGCAATGCCTATAAAAGATGATGTAGAACTCTCTTTCCACCATACGTGGATGCCCCTTCTCATCATCTTCTCGTGCGGACGTTTCTTCCCCAGCGCACCTGCCTCTGGTAAGTCCCCTGTCCATGCATGAGAGAGAAGGATTGAGAGAGAAAGTTAAAAAAAAAAGGGGGAAAACAGCGGAGAACAGGGAGGAGTCGGGTTACATAACCCAGCTCCCTCCCCTTCCACTGTGTGCCGGCAATGGTTCAGGCCCGGCGGCGTGCCTGCCACCTCGCCGGGCCTGAGCTCCGGCCGACAACCCCACCGGCACCGGGGGCGGCGTCCGGTGGGGTGCCGGAGAACAATGAGAGAGAGAAGAGAGCGGAGGATAGAGGGAGACGTGATCGGTGAGCAATCGACCGACGGTCCGACTCTTGGTTCGGGCCCGGCGGTGTGCTCGCCGCCTCACCGGGCCTGGGCCTTGGTCGGAGACCTCCACCGGCGCTGGGCATGCGTCCGATGGAGGTCCGGCCGGCCATGGTGGCTGGCCGTGCCGCCAGCGTAATCCTTAAGCCGCGGATGACAGTGAGAGAGAAGAGAGAAATTAGGGAGAGAGAAGAGAGGGAGGCCGGCCACGGCGGTGGCCGGCTCTGGCCCGGCCACCGGAGGCGGACCGCCCCGGATTGGGTCGGCAAGGTCGCCGGCGTGATTTCGAGCCGCCGCGATGAGACAGAGAGAAGATGTAATTAAATCCAAATTGATGAGAGAGAGAGAGTGGGGGAGGCTGGCCGCGGCGGCGGCCGGCCACGGTCCGGCCAATAGCGGCCGGACCGCCTTCAATTTGGCCGGCGGCGGCCTTGGCCGCCGGCGCGATTCTCAGTTCCTCTGTTTCTTTTGAAACAGAGGAGCTGGGTTGATAAAAAGTAATGGGCCGTTGGGCCGTCCGAGTTTTGGGTCTTGTTGGGCCGTCTCTGAGCCCAGTTTGAGCAGTGTTTTGGGCCCTATATCGGGCCGAGAATGACAAAATAAATATATGGCCCGAATCAGGATTGATTCTAGTTTCTGAAAATAATTTTATTTCCCTATTTGGGTGTATACATTGAGAGATATTCAAGCCCAAAGTTGGGCCCGTGAAGTGGTTTGGGTAGAGTTTAAGAATTATTTTATAATTCAGATTTTAGAAATTTAATAATGAAAAATGATTCTGTAGGTTCCCAGGAGTCCAATTAGCTGGGTTATCAAGTGAAATTCGTGTACTGTGGTAAGTAAGTCAAGTATTATAATTTTATAAATTATTTAATTTGTAAACTGTGAAATTACAGTTAAATATAATTATGTTTTGCAAAAATCATATTGTTACTATATGTAATTATGATAATGACAGTAAAACTTTATGTGTCGCCGCGATTCTCACATGACAGATTCTCACATGGCAGATTATCACATTATCACATGACAGATTATCATATGACAGATGACAGATACTGGTACCAAGACCCTTCCTCTTAGGGGATATTTAAGAGGGCTACACATGATGTGTATTGTAGGGCTGTGGGACACATAAAGAAAAATGATGACAGTATAAACAATGTAATGGTTATTGAATTAAGTTTCAAACTAATTGATCTGATGACATGAACCTAATGATAGCCTGATAAATGAAATTTTAAAATTATATTAGGCTTACTTATTGAGTGTGAGCTCACAAAATCCTCATAATGTTTTTCAGAGCCTCATGAATGAAGATGGATAATTGAGATAGAAGGAGTTTCTATTAAGAAGATTTAGTTTTATTATATTGATTTAGTTCAGATTTGTTTATGTGTAGGGCAGATAGCCCAAGACAGATAATTCTGGTTTAAATCATAGATATGAAATTTGCTTTATATTGATTTATGTGATAAGTTCAAGACGCCTTGCATGCCTGGCATGCGGCGTGTTGTCACCCTAGCTCAAATTTTTGGGTCTGGGGCGTGACACAAATACATCAGAAGCTGATTTTTCTGTTGTATATCATCCCTGGAGAGGAGTCTTAAATTTATTGATATTGCTCTTCATTCTCATCATCTGAAAGAGCTTATGTTTTCTTCAGCATGTTTTGCACTATACCTTCACCAAAGGACATAAATGTCTCAAAGACCCACCCCCTATTGGCAAACAAACCCTCGATGCTAAAATAATTAGTCTACATGAGATGTGAATGATGTGATTATTTTCTTTCTAGGCAAGTTTATGGTCTTTCTTAGATAGTCATTTGCATGTATAACATGCTGGGGATCCCATGGCAATTTTGACTTTATGGGTCACCCTTCTTCTGCTAATTGATGGAATTGATTCTTGGGAACAGAGTACTTACAGGAGAGGATCATGTGGGAAGTTGATTTCTAGGAGATGACTAGCACCCTGTTACCTATTGTGTATGTCCTTTGTTGTTGTTGTTGCTGGTGAGGAGTTGGGGGGATCTTTGAATGCGTATTCATCTTGCTTACACATTGCATATAACAACAAATAAAGGGTCTTCGACCTTTGTCACGTGTCCTGGTAAATGACCAATATAAAAATTCATTAATAATGTTTGTGGGAAGTAATATAATAAACCTCATTGTGGAGCAGGATGATGTTAAAATCAAAGTGGAGAAAGCTAGTGAAACTATGACTACAATTTCCTGCAGTCTCAAAAGTTCACAAGTCTGGTTATGGCTTTTGTAAATTTCTATTTGTAATGACAGCAAAAGTGAAACAAATCTAATCTTCATTATCTCCTTATACGTGGGGCTCTTCTCAGAAGCTAGACTACTTTTAGATACCCAGAGACTAATGCATGAAGCCTTTCATGTTATTCATAACAGAATTGCTGTCGGTTTTGTGTGTTCATGGAGGATTTGGTGAAACTATACAACTGCATGGAACAGGACTTCTTCTCTCTTTAAAAAAAAAAAAATGTTGATGCATAAGAGTAATGATGAGCAATGGTAGGTACATATGGTGATTCATTTTTATGATACCTTGCATCAATGCAAAACAATATATATATGGGCAAGAAACGGAATATGGTAATATTCGAAATCCCTCAAGGGAATGCAGATGGGAACACAGTCCAGTATTTATGGGATCCAGTCTTTTTATTTCTTGGGGTATTCTTCTTTTCTTTTCTTTTCTTTTTTCCCTTTCTTATGTAGGGGGCATGCACAAGCACACCTTATGATTTGTTTTACACCATCATGGTTATGTTTTCTTCTCGTATCCCAGTATCTACATAAATTCCCATACTGTTCCCAACGAGAAGCCTATATCCATATATGTTTTCTCAATAACAAATTTACTGAATCTTGTACTTGCAGCTTGTTTCTAGTCATGCACAATAACAAACATGTAGTAATAGTGTAATATTAAACAATAGAATCATTTTGATTTTCCTCTCTTTGCTTCTTCAGTGCATGGCAGAAGCAGGAGTGGATAGTGCTCTCATTGTACAGCCCATAAATCATATGTTTGACCATTCTTTGGTAACCAGGTTAGTAACTGGTTCTCAGATGCAGCTAAGTTCTATTACTCTTTATTCTATTCATAAACATGTATTCTTGTAAGTTCAATATATGGAGACACTAGAAGAAAGCAAAGCATGATACTGTCACGTCAATGGTTTATTTCTTTTGGTTAAAAATTCTTTCAGATTTACTATTCGTTTGCCAATATTCTTTTCCATATATTACCTTATCAACAGGAAGGCATTTTCATCTTGCAACCCATTTGCCTCACCATATATGTTTTGATCTGCTAGTGTTTTGAAGAGGCAGCCAGCAAAATTCATTGGTTGTTGTCTTGCAAATCCTGCAGAAGATCGAAGTGGAATTAAGCTCCTTGAAGATCTAGTTTTGAAGGTCATTGAGAAGTTAGGCCTTTTTTATGTCACAGAATTGAATTCAGAAGTTTCATTGACTGTCTTGTTCTTCTCTTCCCTAGGATGGATATCGTGCTGTTCGATTCAACCCATATTTATGGCCTTCTGGTCAAAAGGTGTGCTAACTGCTTCCTTTTATTTATTTGGCATGATATTGAACACCAGTTCACTTCTATATCTATTTAATTTGAACCATCCCCTCTCTTAATTGTACCAGCAAACTAATTCTCCTGATTTTACCAGATGACAAATGAAATTGGGAAGGCAATGTTCTCTAAAGCAGGAGAACTTGGCATACCAGTTGGAATTATGTGCATGAAGGTAGTATTACCTGCTCATTTCCTTATACTTTCTAGCCCATGCATTGTTACTCCAAGATGACAGTTTACATTCTTACTGATCTCAATGTGCAAGTTAAAATATGATGAAATATGCATATATCCTTCTTGAAAACAATCCATAAAGTCATTGTATTGTTAAAAAAATTTGAATGTTACCATCTGATTTTAACACTCCTGCAGCAATCGCTACCATCCAACTGTAATCAGCATATTTTTACATTTGTGCTTAGTTTTATTGTGAAATAGTTCTAATTTTACCAAGCAAGTATTTGCAGAAGGTTAACGTGGAATTCTGGTGATGGAACCTGCTGCAGTGCCTACCACACTGCATAAAGTTCAAATTTGCAAATGCTTCTATTACACCTAATCCATCATATTATTCAAAAATAAAGTACCATTGTGATTCTTCTTCATGCAATTAAGGCTTTCTGCAGGGTCTTAGTTTACACATTTCAGAAATAGAGGAGCTATGCACAAACTTTCTTCATGCAATTAAGGCTTTCTGCAGGGTCTTAGTTTACACATTTCAGAAATAGAGGAGCTATGCACAAACTATCCTCCAACTGTTGTGTTACTTGATCACGTGGCTTTCTGCAAACCACCAGTGTAAGCTTATTTCCATAAATTTTCTAGAGATAATTGGTCTTTGATTATTAATATACATTAGCACTGCTTTTGCGATGGTATGTATTATCTAACAGAAATGATGAGGAACAGAAGACCTTCTCTGCCCTGCTAAATCTATCCAGATTCCCACAGGTAATGGTTTGGATATCCCTCAAAAATCTACAATTATGGTGCATGATCAGTAAGTGGACTACCTCTGCTTGCTGCAGTAGCATATGCAGTGTATCACTCAGTCATATTGACTTCAAATTCTATGCTGTCCTTACCAAAGATGTTAACTAATTTCATATGCATTCCTTTGTTCAAAATAGGATTTCAGTCTTGGCTTGGATGTAGTTGCACCATATGGTAATCATGCATATAAAGCCTACATAAAACAAGATGTGGAGCCTCCTTGTTTTTAGATAAACAATTATCAAGCAATTACCGAGCATTGTAGGTACAGTTTTATCCTCAAAACACAAAATTCAGATTGCTGTGGAACCCTTGAAAGTG
This sequence comes from Calamus simplicifolius, assembly GCA_900491605.1. Classification (NCBI taxonomy): domain Eukaryota; kingdom Viridiplantae; phylum Streptophyta; class Magnoliopsida; order Arecales; family Arecaceae; genus Calamus; species Calamus simplicifolius. The sequence continues at coordinate 348,517 of UESW01004233.1, read as the reverse complement.
TAACTTGCCTCATTTTTAAAATACTTAGTAAATTAAGTCTAAATCAACTAATGTCATGTTAAGATGTCCTCAGTTAAAGAACAAAATAAAGAACAGAAAAGGAAGAAAAATGAAAACACGTGATCGCCACAGCCAGTGCTGAGTTGCTTCACAGTGGTGGCTGATACTTTTTTTATCTTGTTCCTCTATATAACCTTGATCTAACATTTTTTGTCTCTCAAATTCGTGATCTAACATTTTTTTTTGTCTACCAAATTCTTTGTCTTTTATCATAATTCTCAAACTATGTTTTTCCAATGAGCCTATGTTACTATTCAACATAATGTAGGTACTGCTTGTTTTTTATTTATCTCATACTCTCAAACCACCAGATCTGTTCTTCATAAGCTTCTTCAATTAACTTATAGTTTGTTCTTTTCAAAAAATTCATACACATGTTCTTCATTTTGAGCAGGTTTATGTGAAGTTCAGTGCACTTTTCCGCTTGTCAAGAAAACCATACCCATATGAAGATACTGGAGCACTTCTTTACCAAGTGATCTCCAGCTATGGGGCCAACCGTGTCATGTGGGGAAGGTGTTTCCATTGCTCCCAGGACCTAAATTTAGAGTTTATATTGGTTGTTAAATCATGCAGGCTACATTTGGAGGTTTACTTCATGTTACTAATTTGGAAAGGACTATGCACCGCGTGCGGTGATTGGCCATGCATGGCCGACGATATTTTTGTCCTTTTTCGCACCGCATGTGCGACCACACAGCGCAGCCAATCACCGCGCACACCACACGCAGTGCAAAAGGAGTTTTCCTACTAATTTATTTTTCCTCCATTTAATATTTCAGAATTTTTAGATACTACACTTTTTTTAGTAGGAGATATTTAGTCTCAAAACTAAGAAAAAAAGTAGGTGAAAATCACGGATCCAGAAATTCTGCTTAAATTACAAGTTCTTGGTTTCATCTTTTAGCAAGTTATGATTGAACAAACCAACATGTTTCTTCATAACTTCTAGCCTTGCTTTAGTTTTACTAATCAACAGAATTTTGTGATGATTAATGCATCCAAACAGGCTAGAAGTACAAATTCAATACATTAGAACTCTCTTTACTTTTGGTAAATCATTTGCTTTAATGTATATATTGCTGCAGTGATTTCCCCTATGTGGCTTCTGAGTGTGGCTATAAAGAGGCAAAGGAAGCTGTCTCTCTTATTGCAAGTCAGATACATCTGTCATCATCCGATTTGGAGTGGATAATGGGCAGAACAGCAATGCAATTGTTTCAGCTTTCCGCATCCATAGAAGGATAATTAGGAAGCTTGCCTGTAATGAACACAAGTGTTTTATTGGTTTCGGCCATTACTTTGGACCTCAAATCTAATAAGAAGCATGTATTGCAACAGAGTTTGAGAATGATCTTTGATGCAAGAGTTGCACCTTCTTGACACCAGTTAGTTCCTTCCTTGGCAGCTAGTCACAAGTTTGTCTTGGCAACTCAATTGAGGGAGCATAGAATATGGAGTTCATAGAAACAGTGTAAGATTCACAAGAAGTTTGAAGTACTTACAGAAAATTTTAGAGAAATGCTTACAGGAAAAAAAAAGGGAAGAGTATTTGTTGTACATAGAATTTGAAGCATGCGAAAACAACAATATTTGGAGAAACAAACATTCATGACAAAACCAAACACTATAAAATGTAGAAGTCCTAGCAACTATAAGTGTGCATTTGGCAAAGAGGTAAAAAAATATGAGCGAAAACTTATAGGAGTAATAATTCTTGAAATAAATTTTAATAATACAAAAGTTTTGCTGTTAATTATATTTAATTGTGTCTATCAATCAAAGATAAAATATTACATATGTAACTGTTAACTGTGTTTAGAATAAGGTTAATATAAAAAGATAAAAATATCGTTAATATTTTATTAATGCCATTAATATAAAAGAGATGAGATGAAAGAGTATGGTAAAATTATTTAATATTCTGTTACACTTTTCACCATGAATAAATTGGAGGTAAAGGGGAGGGAGGGGAAATAATTTCCTGAGGTTAGCTTTTTATCAAATAAAATGCTCTTCAAGAGTGATGAAAAATCTTAGATCATGTGCAAACTTTCATCTTGCCACAAAATTGTCCTCATAGGTTTACGGTCATGGATAATTGTAAGAGATCAAGACCGCTTCCATTTCAAGGACGGAGCTTGTTCTTGTGGTGATTACTAGTGATGTATACAATATTGCGCTTGATTTTGTGCTTTGGACATCTGTTTCTTTCTGGTCTTTTGTAACTGGTTGTGTATGTCAAACAGAGGCAGATGAAGCAAGAGAATAAGCCAAGAACTTAAAACCACAACCAGACCAAACAAGCTCAAAGAGCAGATACTCAAATTCCTCCAAAATAAGCTTCACTCTATCTAGTAGGCATTATTGCTCACTCAAATTCTTCAATTAAAAAAATACAAACTGAATGTATTTACATGGCATATGTTAGCATACATGTGGCTCATGCAACAATGTCAACAGAACCTCTGTCCACAATTTGTTCTTCCAAGTGAGAGACCATCTCTCTCTGCTTTGAGAGCTATTAATAGATACAGGTCTGGGATGGGAGATGAGATTCAACTCAAAATCCTCTCCATACAAGTTATCTACTTGGAGCTTGGCACAACTTGGCCTGTAACAGCATTGCTCCCATCCATATATGCTAATATAAACCTGCTGTTTGAGTAGCAAATAATTTGCTTTTCTTTGAAAGAATAATTATTAAATATCATGAAAAGGCTTTTTTTGAGAAATCTTTTAGATACTCTGGGATCATGCCCATAAGCATAACCATCCATGCTTAACAAACTATCTAGCATCAGCTTCATAAATCCATATTCACCGCATCTGTATCAAGGCTGCCTTCAACATCACCACAAATCCCCCCAAATCCTTTTCTCACAACCTCCAAATCCCTCTTAAATAGTCTGGTGTAATGATGGATACCTTATTTAATAACACCATTCCCTGAACAAAAACAGATGGCATGTTCTAATAAGCTTTGTGAAGGAAGCAAATCATGTAGCCGACCCCATGTAGTTGGGAAAAGGCTTAGATGAGTTGAGTTAAGTTGAGACGTTCTAATAAGCTTTCACCAATAATCTGAGCAAGAACAAGACCCCTCAATGAAATGGTGAAAACGGTTGCAGTCCCTCACTATCAGTTGCCTATGATAATGCTTCGAAGCCAACTTCAAGAACAGATGACAATCATCGCAAACACGTAGGTTTTTGACTATCCGAATGGTAGTTCCCTTCTCCGTGCTCATAAGTCCATAGGCAAGAGCCAATTTCTCACTATGATGAAGGAGTGCTTTCTCTCTTACATCGCCATCCACATCATGCAATGCAGATGAAGTGCACGGCACATATCCCTCTTTCTTCAATCTCGTAGCCATTTGGCCAAGCATTTCATATATCTCTTTGCGATGAGGATGATCTTGGTCTCCAGCGAGGAATTCATGAACCTCATTGCTCACCTCAATCAAACTGCATGCAGGCTTCTTCGCGAGTCCCTTCTCCTTCATCACCCTCCTTACTTTTGCTGCATCTTCCCACCTATTAGCTTTAGAATATATGTTAGCTAGCATAACATAGTTTGCACAACATTGAGGCTCCAACTCTATGAGATGGAGCGCCACCACCTCCGCTAGCTTCACATTCCCATGGATTTTACAAGCACCAAGCAAAGATGCCCACACCACCGGAGGAGGTTTCATTGGCATGCCCAAAATCAAGTCATGAGCCTCTTCTAGATGTCCAGCTCGGCCAAGCAAATCCACCATACACCCAAAATGTTCCACCTTTGGTACCAATTTGAACTCCTCTGTCATCATGTTGAAATATTTCAACCAATCTCCACCAACCCGACATGAGAGCAAGCTCTCAATAACCCAATAAAGGTAACATCATTTGGCCAAATCCCTTTATTTCTCATAAAATCAAACACCTGAAATGCCTCCCCTGCTCTCCCATGCATCGCAAAGACTTCGATCATTGTACTGCACAAGAAGGCATCTCTTTTCACTGCATAGTCGAAAACTTTTTGAGCATCCTCCAGAGTGCCACACCTGCCATACATGTCAACAAGTGCAGCAGTCACATAGACATCCATCTTTATCCTTTGCCTTCGAATGTAGGCATGAACCCATTGTCCAAGATCCAACGCCCCCAGATGAGCACAGGCTGGTAACACAGCAACCACAGTAACCTCATTGGGCTTGACGTCCGAAGCCTGCATCATCCTGAACAACTCCAGAGTCTCAGAGAAGAGCCGACGGTGGAAGTAGCAACCAATGACTGCATTCCAAGACACCACATTTCTCTCAGGCATCAAATCAAACAACTCCCTCGCAGGGATGAAGTCGCCAGCCTTAGCATACCCAGAGATCATTGCATTCCAAGAGACGATATTTCTCCCAGGCATTTCATCAAAAATTCTCCTTGCAGCCTGAACATCGCTCATCTTGCAGTACATATCAAGAATGGTATTCCAAGAAGACAAATTTCTCTCGGGCATTTGATCAAAGAGGTCGCGGGCGAGCTCGAACTCGCCGCACTTAACATGACCGGCTATCATGGTATTGTAGCAAATGACGTCACGGCCGTCGGTCCGGTCGAAGACGCGGCGGGCGAAATCGGGATGGCCGCAGGAGCAGTAGGCGCCGAGGAGGGCGGTGCGGAGTGGGACGCGGCCGTGGAGGCCGGACTTGACGGCGAGGCCGTGGGCTTCGAGGGCAGTGGTGAGGGAGGGGATGGCGGCAGCGGAGCGGAGGACGGCGGGGAGGGTGAAGGGGTCGGGGGGAACGGAGCGGCCGCGCATGAGGGCGTAGGCGCGGAGGGCGTCGAGATGGGCGCCGGAGAGGGCGAGGGCCTTGATGAGGGTATTGTAGGAGGAGGGAGGGGAGGGGTCGGGGAGGGAGCGGAGGAGGCGGCGGAGCTCGTCGGGGGTCGCGCCGGAAAGGGGGTGGGGCGGCGCCGGCGGCGGTCACAGCCGCCGATGCCGCCGGGCTTGAGGGTTTGGGAGGACTTCTGGGGCCATTGCTCGGTATGTACTACGGTTGGGGATGAGAGAGGAGAGATGGAGGAAGTCATGGTGGCGCGGGAGTGGTGGCTGGGTTCGGTTCTGGACTCGTTCTTTTTTAGTTCCAAGCGGCTCCTTTGGTTACTTAATAGCCCCAACTTTCCCATAAGAAACAAAGAGAAATAAACTTAACAAATTAGAGTTTAAAAGTTTTAACTAAAATCTCACTTCAATCCAATCCAGAAAATCTTATTAGTATATTTGTTATAAATCAAGACAAATTTGACGTCCAAACTTTAATCCAAAATGATTTATTGACTTACTATGAATTAACTCTTCAATCCCAAGTTTACGATCAATCAATCATGGAACAAAAGCCTGCATGGTGTTTTTTCTTTTTTTTTCTTTTTTTTTGGTACAGTCGGTAGATCACACCAGTATAGGATGACTCAAGCCCAAAAAGTTGGGAAAAAGTAGGTGGACAACTGTTTCTCGACTGCCACCGTCAAAATTCAGAATGGTTGGCCACCCTAGTGGCACCCAATAAGCCGCTGAGTTGGCTTCTCTGTAGGAATGATGGATCTGAATGCTATGAACCTCCTGGAGAAGAGAGTGAATATCAGATATCAAAGGATTGGTTGGCAGTTGGTTATCATGATCCTGACGAAGCCACCGAATCACAGTGAGGGCATCCCCCTCAAGGATAATATGACGGGCACCGAGACTGCGAATAGCACAAAAAATCCTAACCCAGGCGGTGTAAATCTCCGCAAGCGGCACTGAGGAATCCAGGAGGCTAAATCCACCAGCAGATAGCAGAGCTTCATCAGATCTCTGAATGACATAATCCGATTCGATAAATCTACCACGAATACTTTCATCAAAATTGATTTTGATGAAAAGCCTGCATGGTGTTAACCTTTCATCCCTTGCATGAGTTATAACAAGGTTCCATCAATTTAAAAGCCTGGGTTAAGACTTAGATGGAATGAAGTTGAGGAAGGGATGGCTTTGGCCTTCCCCATGAAAAAGTAATATCATTTAAAAGGTAGCTTGTTATAATGACAGAATATTTTGCAAAATAATATGCTTAATAGTTTTGCTCTCAAAATTCTATGGTATAATATGTTTCCTGTAAAGATAATTTGCTTAATAGTTCTTAATCATAGTAAACAATATAAAAGAAAAAAAAGGAATTATTCCAAAAAATCACAAAATATTAAAATAAAAAACTATAAGAAGTTAAGAACTATATCTAATCATGATTATTAGAAGTTAATAAAAAAATTTAATGACTTAATAATAATAAATTTTCTTTAATATGGTTAAGAATGCAAATTAGTAGCATTGGTGATATGATGATATAATTTCTTTTTTTACAAATTATCTATATGAAATGAAATCTGTTTTAACTCAAACTAGCAAGGATAGAGTTATCCTTGACAATGATGGCACTCATTTTGCTTTTATATATATATATATATATATATGCAAAATGCACTTTCCCGAACTTTTACTCGAAATACATTTAGTCCTTAAACATTTAGATGTTATAATTTAAGTTTATAGTTTAGTCCTTCATATTTAATATTCTTGCATTCCTCATGTTCTATTATACAAGATCAATTAAAATTAATAAAATAACTAATTTTCACCTTATCAATCAATTCATCTATTTATATCAAAATGATATGTCAATTATTCTATCAATTTAAACTAACATCATATAAGGAAACTTTAGGAATGCAATATGTTTAAAACATAAGAGACTAAATTGTAACAATTAAAAATTCAAGGACCAAAATAAATTTTGAGTGTGCTTAAGAATAGCTTTTAAGGATGAATCATTAGTTTTTCCGTCACCATAAGACCTGACAAGGTACCAAATCATCATTCCATGATAGGGTTATGGGTATTTGCAAATTAGGTGGTAGATTCAAAGATGAATTTTAGAATCCTAACACAGTACAAAAAGAGATTGATTTAGAATAATCATTAATTATATTATATATTTAAGGTGAAGTAACAAAATAAAGCATAAGATGGCTTAATGTGTGATTTTCTAAGAGTTTAATAGAGTTTTTTTTTTTATTTATTTTTTTTTTTTTTTTGGAAGAAACGGGCAATCACACTAGTCTAGTGCGGATCAACCCAGATACATCAGAATGTAAAATTTGCATCAGTACAGGGGGGCAGGGATCACCCACCCTCCAAAGCCTATAACCTGTATGCTGAGCCACGACCGCCGCTGCCCAGTCAGCAGCCGTGTTGGCTTCGCGAAAAACATGACGGATCTGGGCCGTATCCACCTGCTGAAGCATAGTCACCTGCTGAAGCATAGTCCAAATGTCCCTGAGGATCGGATTAGTGGAGACATCAGGAACACTTTCCTTTCGCATCCACTGTATAACAGTCATAGAGTCTCCCTCAATCACAAGCCTCTGAGCTCGAAGAGTCTGGGAAGCATAAGAAATACCAGCCCAAGCAGCATAAAGCTCAGACATAGGGACAGAGGAGTCCAGAGAGCCGAATCCACCAGCCGCCAACAAATCACCTTGAGGCCCACGAATGATGAAAGCCGAACCAGCTAGTCTGCCACGGACACTCCCATCAAAGTTGATCTTGACATACCCTGGAGGGGGGGGCTCCCAAGAGATGAAAACCGTACGACGGTTCGCTGCCGAAGCAGCAGGGGAACCCCAGAGGCCAGAGATGTCATAACCAACGGAGTGAATAGCACGGGCACAGTCCGCAGCCACAGATCTGATCCTTCTTACAATCTGATGTGAAGAGATACAGTCCTCCGAGAAAATGATCTGATTCCTCGATAGCCAAATCTGGTAAGCCGTCACCGCCCAAAGACCACGAATATGCTGAGGAGCCTTCCAAAGATCCTGGAAAAAGATAGAACGAGGGAGCCATACTCATCCACTCTATAGCCATACCCCAACTGATGCCAAATCCCAGTAGCTCTTGGGCACTTGAAGATAGCGTGGTCAGTAGACTCATCCTCCAAACCACAGAGGGGACATGTCGGCTGGATAGACAGGCCCTATGAGAGAGCAGAGCACATGTCGGTAAACAATCCCAAAGCAGCTTCCAGATAAAGAGCTGAACCCTAGGAAGAGTAGGAAGCGACCATATCCACGCAGCGTCCTTGGATTCCTGGGGCTGAGACCTAAAGATCTCCATAAGATCCCTGAAAGGAGCCCTAGAGAGGGAGGATCTCTGCCATAATCTCACATCACCCGAGGGGCCCGAGACAATAGGAATAGAAAGGATCCGCTGAGAAAGTTCATCACCAAAAAGGCGGGTCACCATTTGGATATTCCAAGAGGGGGGATCTGATGAGATCATATCCTTAACCCTCAAGTCAGAAGGAATATCAGAGCTGATAAATGAAGGCCACCGAGACAGAGGAATCTCAGAAATCCATGATTCCTGAATAGCATCAATAGAATGGCCATCACCAACCATCCAAGAGACATTCTGCATGATAGTCACCAACCTGACACACCTCCTTCCAAAAGAAGGAACATCCCCTGGGCGGCAATATGAGCTCCCCTGACCTCCAATCACCATATCTCGCACGCATCACAGAGCTCCAGAGGCAGTGCGGCTCCAAAAGAAAGCGAGAAGCATGTCTAGCCAACAAAGCTTGTCGCCTAACCACCAGGGATTGAATCCCAAGACCCCCTTCCTGAATAGGCCTACAGATCATGTCCCACGATAAGAGATGTAACCATGCCCGTCTTGCATAGAAGCCCATAAGAAGTCTCTAAAGTATCTCTCAATCCTCCTCAAACAGGTAGTCGGAATGGCCACATTCGACAGCATATAGAGCGGAAGAGAGGAAAGGACCGATCGGATAATAGTAAGACGGGCCATCATAGATAGATCTGTGACATGCCAGCCGTCGATACGCTGCCGTACCCGCCTTTCAAGATCCGCAAAGTCAGAACAACGAGGACGTCTGCCAGTCATGGGGATCCCCAGATACATGAATCGATCGGTCTGAATAGAGATTCCCAACCGATTATTTATAGCTACTCTGGTGGATCTAGGAGTCTTCGGGCTAAAGCAAATGGAAGACTTCTGAAGATTGCCTTCTGACCCGAAGCCTGACAATAGCGCTGAATAATGGAATCAAAGGTTGCCGCATTAGCTGTAGAAGCCTGACCCAAAAGGATACAATCATCGGCAAACAAAAGATGAGATATGGAAAGGCCCACATCCCCCACCACAAAAGGGGTAATCCTCAGATTAAGCTGAGCCTGATGAAGAGCTCGAGAGAGATCGTCCGCCGCCAAAATGAATAGAAGGGGGGATAGCGGGCATCCCTGACGTAAACCAACCGATGAATAGAAGAACTCAGATGGGCTCCCATTGACGATCAAAGAGAGGGCCTCTGAATACAGGCCATAACCCAATCGATAAACATCTCAGCAAAACCGAACTCCTGAAGAGAGCGATGCAAGAAGGACCAGCTCAGTCTATCATATGCTCTCTCCATATCAAGCTTAATAGCCATAAGACACCGACTGGCAGGGGCTCTATGAAGATCATGCATAAACTCCTGAGTGATGAGGACATTGTCCGAGATAGATCGTCCTCTAATAAACGCCCCCTGCTCCTCTGAAATATGCGAGGGATCACGGCACGGAGGCGGGAAGCTAAGAGGCGGGCACAAACCTTGTACAGAGTAGTGCATAGGCTAATCGGCCTAAAGTGCTGAGGAAGAGAAGCATCCGAGCGTTTGGGCACAAGAGTAATAAGAGTCCGATTCCAAGCCTCAGGAATGAGCTTAGATTGGAAAACAATTTGGATTGCCTGAACCATCTCCTGCCCCACAATATCCCAATAATGGCGAAAAAGAAGGGCGGAAACCCATCCGGCCCAGGAGCCTTATCCTGACCAAGCTCCCAGAGAGCCCGGCGAACCTCCTCCTCAAAAATAGGCCTGACGAGCATGGAGTTATCCAAAGAGGACACCTTCCTGAGTCAGAAATCTGAGAAACCGGACCACCTTCACCAGAAGAATCAGACCATCTGGATTGGAAGAAATGAAGAAGCTGAGACCGGATAGCGTGAATATCCTCGAGATGGTGCCCCTCAGCATCAACCAGCCTCCGAATCCTATTAGCAGCCCTCCGCCTCAAAGTAGCCTGGTGGAAAAATCTGGTATTCCGATCCCCTTCACGGATCCACTGAACCCTGGATCTCTGCCTCCAATATAACTCCTGCTGACGAAGGAGGGAATGATGACGAGCAAGGTTCTCTCGCATAGAAGAGATCAGAGTCCAAGAGAATACCATCCTGATCCTCCTTCGACTGGATGGCACAAATAATGGCTTCAGCCTGCTCCACTTGCCTATCCAGATCCCCAACCTCCAGCCTATTCCATCTGGAAAGTCTGCGGCTAGCCAGCATAAGGCGGCGAGATATCCGGTAGACAGCATTACCTCTGCTATATATATCATTAAATTTTTAGGTATTTGAACATAAATCAAATAAATATTAAAAAATCACTTTAATGGTATGATATCATGTATCAAATTGGTCTAAATTTGGAAATAGCCAAATTAGTTGAAATATTTTATTTTTTAAAATATTTTGATCGTGAATAATAATTTAGAATTCCAAATTATGTGGTTTATGCTATTTTTTGTTTACTAGCAATATTTTATCCATCATTTTTTTACTTGCTCAATGTATAAACAAGAGATTTTTAATTATTTTGAAAATTTTAAGTACATTAAAATATAATAAATCATCACCAACAATATTGCTTTTCATTTTGTAAGGTCTTTCATTATTTTGACTAGGAAGTATTTAGAGTTAAAAGGCATCCCAATTGATAAATTTAAACTTTATTATTGTACTATAAAAATTTATGAATTCATACTTTCTCATTAAACTATGAGTGAATCTAGTTTATTAGGGAAAAAGAAATGAATTGTTTTGTAACCATCCCAATCATTGCAAATAATCCCAGCTTTACTCCTTTACCTAAGGTAAAGGATACGCCCTTTACTTTTCCAAAGGCCTATATTTTATTTTAAAAAAACTAAGTAATCTAGTTGAAGTGAACCAACAACTATATGGTAGCAATGTGACCTAACTTGAAAATCCAACATGCAATCAACATGCTTTAAGCAGTTTTCGATTTGATATAAATAGATTAATCATAAGCATGCAATCAATCTATTTACCCATTTATTAAATTGATCAGTTTAGGTTTCTGTCCATTTAATCCATTTTGATCCATTTAGTATTTGCATTGGATTATTACATGATCTATTTAACTTGCTTAAGACCTGTTTAAGACTTATCTAGCCTCCAATCTTGTTAATTTGTTTTAAGCTCATTGAATTTATTAAAAACTCACTTAATCTCTTTAACCTATTTAATAAGATTTGATCTATTTAATAAATAAGCTATGTAGGTTAGGTCATATTGCCTATTTAATAAAAGATCATATTTAAATCTAAATTTTTGAACAGTTTATTGTTCGAATTGATAAAATTTTGATCTCATTCATACCTAACTCAATTCCATTGCCAATCCTACTAACAACGCATCCACTGGGCCAGCAGGCCTAACAGCCTTGCTAATAGCCTTCTTCCTTGAAGCAAGTTTAGTTCTGCATCTGCTTTCTGACACATTTCCTTAAGAAAACAAGAAAATAGGCATATGAAAGTACTTGTCAAATAATATTTATAAAACTATTTATTTCAAATACATATATTTGTCAAAAGTTACGATTTATTTGAATAATATTTAAATATACCTTCTATTTTTGCATCTTATCCTTATCTTCATCAGCGATGAAAGGGGGGATGAAAGGGGGGGAATGTTAGATCCATCTGGGCAGCCATTCCCATTCCTTTGGGAAACTCCCACCTTGAGGAAGTTTAATGGTAAATTTTTATTAATAAGTTTACCAGGGTTTAAGACACAACCTTGTAACGACCGACGGCAGCTCCATGTCCTGGCCTCCAGAAGATCATAGGATTTAGAATGGTCGCATATGTGCGATTGTCACTAGAAATTATTATTATTATTTTCCTCAGAAAACAAGATCCCAAGCACAATCTACCGGATTTTGGCCATTACCACAGCAGACTAGTTCAGGAAACCAAGGCTGACCCTTAGATAATGAGGTTCAGAATGCTCCAGAATGTGAATACGAATGATCATATCAACGAAAGAACCAACTTTAGCTGCAATAATATTCTGTACATAGATACACTCGCAGGGTTCATCCAATCTCCAAAACTGAACCCTGATCTACGGTTGACATTAAGAAGAAATGGGATTCTCTATGTAATTTTTTTTTTTTTTTGAAAAAAAATGGAAAAAAAAAAAAAAGTCTACTTGAACCTGTACAGCCTACGAGATGGAGAGCAGAGAAGATACAGACAGAAGAGATGCTTAATCATCAAGGCGTTGGATCTCACCCATCATGATGCGGTTGCTATGAACCTTAAAGCCGAGAAGAGAAGGATGGATCTGCCTTCCTTTTTTCCCCTTCTTCTTGCCACTCCTACCAGATTCTGCTGCTCCTGAAGCAGCAACAGCTTCTGATGCAGCTGAAGGCTTCTTCAGCATATCGATGAATGAAGTTTCTGGCATTTCAGCATCACCGCATGAAGATGCTCTACGGAATCTCATGTCTCTCTGAACAGAAGCTGGGGCCTCCGTGACTTTGGCAATCCCTCCAGGTTCGCGTCTCCCCCCTGTAATATAAATATTTTTTTTTCCAACAACAACAAAAATTTAGTTGCCCTGTAATGAATGCATTAGATCTGGAGGACAGAGAGCACAAAGGATCAAACTATAGAAGAAATTTGGTTTATAGGAGATCGAGACAAGTGGCATGGCTAAAAAAAAGAATGGCATACCTTCAGAAGATGCCAATATGGCTGGACTCTTTCCTCTGGGTGGGAGAGCAGAGGCAAGCTCCGGTATTGCTTCCTGGGACGATACAACATGTGAGCCATATACATGGTTCAATGACAAGATGTCAGGCCGTTTTAGACTATGGACATCGGACATTCTGCGAAAAGAAATAAGAAGAATACCATAGCATAAGCACACATAGCACGAGCTATTAACCTAAAGTATCATCGTATACAAACTACCAACTCAGTTCAGCGCCTATCATGCAAGCAGCTTACCAACTCAGCTCATTTGACATCATACAAGCAAAATTACAAATGCATCAAGCCAAAAAGAAATACATGAGATGCAAATACAAAGTAACTTCATTGGCTGGTAAAGTGAAGGATCTTCCATCGGCTTTCTTAGCGGTTTGTCTTTCACAAAAGAAAACTTAATTGCGCATGAGAACACAACAGTCCACAAGTAGTACTGTAACCAACAGCCATTGCCTAATTTGTATAGGACCGCTCTCATGAAAACTCACACTGTCCACCCATCCGCACACAAATATCCATATGCAGGGAGGGACACAAACAAGGGCATCAGATAATAACAATAACTTTATAACTTTGTTTTTGTTTTTTTTTTTTTCAATTATGTGAATTCTTTCTGAAAATTTCATGAATTATTTGTATTTTTTTTCCCAAATTCGGAATCAATGCCCCTAGCCAAATTGTTCCAGACAACAAACTTGTAACCAGGGCATCACCAACTTTCCAAATATATGTCAAAGTCAAAATTAAGGCAATGCAGTCATCAGCCATATTACCTAATAACTACAACATAAATAAACCAGTAATCATACATATTTGTTTCTATTAGTTGTGTTTTAATTTATCTAAATTAGTTCTGAACATTTTCTAAAGCCTTCATTTTTTTCCCCAAAATCAGAATCTATTGCCCTACCTAGATTGTATACCACCAATAAAATTTGTACAACGGTCTCACCAACTTTCTAAACAATGTCAAAATAAAGGCACCACATTCATAAGCCAGGCTTGTAAACTACGCTATTTTAGACCATCAGTTGCCCTTGCCTAACATTTAAACATGGGTACGGGTGTGGCATCCAGCTGTAAATCCTCAAGAGGATATTTTTGAACAATGAAAAGATTGGGTACTAGTATGTGGGTGCACCTAGTTTAAACAAGACCAAAACTCCAGATGCAATAGGAAAGTTAAAAAATAATTAAAAAAAGGTTGGATATGAAGGTAAAAATTGCATTATTTGGAGGAAACAAAAACTGAATAAGAATTTACTCAAGAAAACATCAGCTCAGCTCAGCTCATGCAAGGGCATTGCCTCTAATTAAGGACTGATGCTTATTTAGTATCACATTACGACAATTTAAGTCCTAATTGTGCCTGCATGAACCCATGCACATATCAATAGATGCATGCGTGCACATGCATGCGAAAACACAGAGAGAGTAACATGCCTTTGAGATATTTAGATTCCATTCACATGAACCCTTAAATAGCCCAAACTTATTAAGGAAACAACATATATGACATGTCAATCAGCAAACACCCAGGGAAAAAGAGTGCACTTCCAGAAGCATAAAATATATACATTTCAGGATAAATAGTGGTGCATTGTCAATACCAAAAAAATATCAATCAAGAAAGTATACAGATAACTAAAAACAACTGGACTGGCTTAAAATAGCTAGTTTTGAGTTTCACTGCATTAGAAGACAATGCCCTCACCCTTTTTCAGTTGTAAGTAATAGCATAAGCAGTATTACCTATCATTTGCCACTGATTCACTGTATGCATTGTCAATTCCCAGCTGATAGTTGTAGGATCCCATGCTTCCACCTGGAAAATGTCACAAATTAATGTTTCATGCAATTCAACAAAAACAAAACTTTAAAACACCAAGCTTCAATCCAGTTACCAGTAGTTCCAAATGAAGAATTTTTTATCGGTACACTGACTTTCAGCTCACCCTGATCCATGACAGGTTTTCCAGCCCAATCAATGTGACTTTCCAGGGTGTCTATATCTAAAACAGACCTGCTCGTCATCTTAATAGCAGAATCACTTCCACACCTTCTTTCATGTCCACAGATGCACTACCATCCAAAGAATCTGCACAAAAAATTTTTTTAAGCACGTTCATGTCCTGAAGTTCAAGTTCATCTAATGTTTCATGAATTAACGGGAAAGCCAGTCGTCCACTAGTCTCGGTGCTATTGACATGCTCTTTCTTACCAGCATTCACCATTTGGTCTTTCAATGTCTTTCCTACATGAGATAGCTGGGAACTGTTGGGATAAGAATCCCCCATGCCCCCATTATGTGCAAGGAGATTATATGAGTTATCCATGACAGACCTAGAAACAAGCCAAGATGGCTCTTTAATTTCATTAGATAATGTAAGAGGGTCATCGACCATTCCTATAGACCGAGGACATTGAAGGGTCTGTCTTTGATGGAGCATGTTGGCTAACCCATGCCTCGACTTTTCATCTTCTCTTCCAAGTACGAGACATGCATTTGCATCCTTGAATGAGAAATTCATATTCATATCTTTCTTCTGCTGCTCTGCTTCTAGATGCAACTGACTCAATTGTGATTCTATCAAGCTATGCTGTAGCTGAGCATTAGATTCAGACCTGCAACCCTCAATTGCATCTAAATGAGAAGCAGAAAATTGGTTAGCGATCTGACGGTGAAGGGAATGCACACCAGAAGGTAACTGGCCAATTGGTCCTGAGGAATACATGTGACCTTGTCGTTGCTGTACATTCAGCTGTTGAAGCTGTGCTATAATGTTAACAAGGTCAGCATCTGACCCAGGATTGCCTGCAGACAAAGGGATTGACCTCTCAAATGGTTGTGAACTAGAGTCATAAATCCGTCGCTGCATTCGATCATGCAATACCAAGTCATGTTCAAAGTGTCTTCGTTGCTCATAAGATGAAGGCCTCTGATGGATCTGGAGAAGATCTAATTGGCCAAGTCCAGCAGACAAAGTCCCGGGTGGGCAAGAACCTGTCGTGATCAACTGACCAGAGTCATCAACCGACCACACCCCATCTAAACGTCTTCCTTCTTCTATGCCTGGCAGCTGCCGTGCTAACATGGAAATCTGCTGTGCTCGCAACTGCTCTTGCTGAAGACTAAAAAGTTGTTCTTCAAAAGAAAGAATCTGCCTATGTCTGGCATGAGATGGGACATCCAACAGACCACTGCAATGTCCACGATGGAGGTTGTGTCCTGTTTGGATAAGCTGCTCTAGTGATGAATCATGCTGCAGTGGACGATGATGTGGATGTTCCTGCAACTCGTGCAACAAGCGTTGCCTAATGAAGAACTCTTCAAGCATATTGTTTCCCTGGAGAGGGTCTGCATGTGATGTTCCAAATCATTTTCACAAAACCGCACTTGCTCAAGAAGTAACTGCTGTTCTAGTTGTTGCTGCTTCTGGTGTTGATGCTGCCGTAGCAACTGCATCTGGTGATGGTGAAGTTCCTGTTGTTGCTGATGCAACTGCTCAAAGTGTCGCTGCTGTTCAAGCTGAAATTTTATAAGATGCTCCAGTTCTGGCAAAGATGGAACTATAGAATGCTGATGGTGAACAGAACCCTCTGACTGCTCAAGAAAGTGTCCGTTCATATGCACGTTTTGATGAGGAAATCCTGAATGTTGTTCCTGAAGCTGCTGCTTTTGCAACTGTTGAGACAATAGATGCTCTTCTAGACTCAATCGGTTAGAGTCTGGTTCCAAGGGAGAGAAGTAGCGAGCATCATCCAGAGTTACAGTTGCACTGTTGTTTATTCTCTGCCTACTGGACCATCCATCACGAACAACAGAGGAATCAGCTATTAAACTGAATGGTTCCTGTCTGTGGCTGGAAATAGAGGCGTTGCCAACCATTGAAGAATTGGACATGTGGCTCTGGTGCCCATTGTTGCATGTATTCAATGATAGGGGATGCTTTGGACAAGTTCCTTCAAGCTCAGAGAATGACAATCCAAGAGGGTTCAAATCATTATCCATTGGAACAATATGATTATTCAACTCAAATTCTCCAGTTTTCCTTTCTAGAATCAGGCTGCTATTAGGAGTATTTGACAGATGGAGTTTATTACCAAGCTTGTCCATAGGATTCTCAATGCTACTTACAGCCCTTCCAGGATACAAAACTTCTGCAGAACAACTAGCAGTTATTTAAGGAGAACTCAAATAATGTCTAACATAAAAACACAATCATACAAATTGCTGTGTGCGCGTTACATAAAGTGTGTGCTAAGTGGGTGGGTGGGTGCATGCAAGCATGTGTATCACAAAAACTAACCTTCAGCATCTTGATCCTCAAGTTCATTTAACTTCTGCTTCTCAGCACGGATAATGCCAGCTGAACTTTCTGAGGGCACAAGTGGCAAACTTCCAGAATTACAATCCATGATGTCCTCATACTTAGAAACACTTGGCTGAGTTTGACTGTTGTCAAATCCTGATTGAGTCAATCGTTGGTCATTTATGGAAACTGAACCCCCAAGATCAGTGGTAAAAGTGCTACCTGGAACTTCTGACTTATCAACAGGTTTGACTGCAGGAGTTGACTGACATCTATCCCTCACGTGTGGCATTACCTCACAAAGTTGCTGGAAAGGCATGCCTTCTGGAGCATCTGACAACATACAGGTAAATCTGCACCATAAAAACCCGCATCAAACCATCTGATAATGTCAGCACCTGAAAATGGGCCTTGAATCTCTCCCTGTGGATCCTTATATAACAAGCTCAGCTCCCCAGGAGGAACACCCTCTTCTGATAGCACTGCTTCATCATTGCTTAACTGAAATGGTCCATTATGTGAAAACTCTGGAAGGAATGACGTGTCAAACAAAGAATTTGAATCATCAGGTAGCTTAGCAGTAACATCAAAAAGCAGTTGAGTTCATGTCCCCTGTAGCATTCCTTAGAGAAACAAAATTATCCAAATTTCCATCAGAATTTAGCACATCTATTTCAGGTTGATATCTTCCTGGAAATCCAATGGCATCATGAGCACCACGCTTGGAAACTGGAGTCATACCACCAGTGCTAGAACCATCAGTCAGAGCGTTGGCCTTTGCTTTGCATTCTCTGAGAATAGATGCTCCGTCTGAAATAACACAAATCAATAAATTAAAAAAAAAAGGGCATCCCAATACATGAAGCTTCCACCACTGTAAGATCAGAGGAAGGTCAGACATACACAACCTTATCCTCATATATGGAGAGACTGTTTTTATGTTTTGTACTCATGACACCCAGCTCACAATGGAGCAATGTTACCATTGCACCAAGACCCGCCCTCCCCAAATCAATGAACTCATTTATCAACGAAACAAGCACAAGTACCACTTGCACCCAATACATAAGATAATGTTACTAAAGGAATTAAGTTAAAGACTGATGAAGAATATACTTTACCTTTCAACATATCTTCAACTTTTCCATGAGAAGCACCATAACCTACAGAATATGCGTCTGGCACCTCTTCAGCAGAAATCTTAGACAGCACATATTCCTTCTCGGCCATGCTAATTTCCCCAGCATCTGGCGAAAAAGAAAAAAGGTATCAACATTAAGTATGCCACTAATATATATTACACGACAAGGTCCTTACCTGTTTTGCTGTCATTACCTCTTTTCGTTCTATCCCTACATGAATTATAGAATACTTCACTGCTAGTAACCTTCCCTTTCCAGATGTCCTCCAGAATAGCCTGCAAGCCACATAGATTAAACAAATCATTTTCTTAAGGCATAATCATCAATTCCAATGGAGGTAAATAAACAAATATCACATAACATCAAAGAAGTCAGCCCACAACATGATTTGACAAGACGATTATAAAAAAAGAAGTCTCTAGGGTTTTTCTTACATATTAGGGAAAAAGAAAGGTTCTTTTGATGAATGGCGTAGTGCTAAGCATTTTACTGGAAGTTGCTATTCTGAAAATGTAAAGATGGAATTCATGTGTATCAATTACCATTAGTCTTGTTCCCTTCAGTACTTTTCGTAAACATTAGGACTGAACTTGGGACTTGAAGAAGTATTTACCAGTCAGTTAATCATATAAAAGAAAAATGAAGGGACACATGCTGATAGAACGAAATCTTTTAAATGAAGGAATTTTCTTTTCCATTTCTGTTAGCTTGTCCTTGTGGTTCATCTTTTTTCTTTTTAATCTTACTGATACATTTGTCAGGACTCAGATTCTACCTCAGCGTTTCCTTCTATTCAGCAAAACTTAGCAATTGATTAGACACTATTAAACCCTAATCCTTATAAAACTTAGAAAGCAATCCCTCCCTCCCTTCCTGACTTCATGCATCCTGAATTCCAATTTGTTTATAAATAATGTAAAGAAACAGAATCTAAGGCAGCAAACAAAGAAGCACCTAAAACCTTTTAATCTTGTATTCCTAAGCTTTACCAACCTGCAGACACAATATGAATCCATAGACCCAAGTGTCCAGTGTAGGATCAAGGTTTGACCCATAAATATTTTCACATCCAGGTCCAGGTCTACCAAAAGTATACATCACACAAACCTGATCCAGCCCAACCCAATCATATAACAATTAAGAGTATAGGACTCTTTTCGTTTTTTTATGGACCTGGCAAGTTCTGAACCTAAACACAATCCAGTCTCAACAAACTACCTAGTACAACACAATTTTACTCTGATAGCTTTCACTTGTAAAAGTTATTAATTCATCACGAAGATATCTTATTATTGAATTTTTTTTTTGAGAACATGATGTATATTTATCAACATGATGTATATTACTGAATTTTTGAGAACATGATGTTTGTGTAATGTATATTTAGCAAAGGTGAAATAGGTGACGATATGAATCATAGAATTAAAACAGGATGGATTAAGTGGAGGAGTGCTTCGAAAGTATTGTATGATTAACGCATCCCATTAAAATTGAAAGAAAAATTCAATAAAACCGCTATTAGACTAGCTATGTTGTATGGAATAGAGTCTTGGGCAATACTGAAACAATATATGAATAAATTAAGTATAACAGAAATGCGCATGTTAAAATGGATATGTGGTAAAACTTTAAAAGAAAAAATATATATATATATATATATATATATATATATATATATATATAATGATAGGAGTAGCCTCAATTAAAGACAAAATGAGAGAAAATTGATTACGGTGGTTTAGATATATACAACGAAGACTTTTAGATGCTCCGATTAGAAAGAGTGATCTTTTAACAATTCATGGTAAGAATAGAGGTAGAGGTAGACCTAAACTAATATGGACAGAAATAATAAAAAAGACTTAACTATTTATAATTTGAGTGTCGACTTAGTCCTGAATAGAGCAGAGTGGAGGAAGCATATTCATGTAGCCTACCCCATGTAGTTGGGAAATGTCTTAGATGAGTTGAGTTGAGTTGATGTATATTTATCAAACTGAAAAATGATACATGCTTAGGAATCAGACCTGGACCCAATCATACTTAATCAGAACAAGATGGGTCTCAGGTCATATACAGCTCTTAACCAAACCCAAACCATGAACCCAATAAGTCTTACAAATTTTCTCCCATCCAAATCCAGATCTAAACTCGAACCAATTGTTGGATGATCATGGCCTCTATAAAGCTTGAAACCCAAAGTCCACAATGAGTGCTGGTCCATGTTAGAAGGTGTCTGGACCATACCCTACTCGAGAGCACCTTACTCCTATGAGCTTAAATATAATCAACAGAGAAGTTGGTCCCCTGAAAACCTTAAGCAGAACTTGCTACAGTAGTTACCAACCTACTATGCCCACTAGAACTCCAAATGATTCAAAATGGTTGTGAGCAACCCACGATTGGCTGGATAACAGTTTTTCAGGATCAGCTCAATTCGAAAACAAGCTGAGCTCGAAGAAATTTTAAAGTACTGCTCATGAATGAACCAATCCCATTTGCAGAAATAAAGGGAAGATTGTCTCGTCTTGATAAAAGCTCAGCTTGCCTAATGACCAAATCATGAACAACTTAATATTGACTCCAGCTTGAGCCAAGCTCAAGAAACCCATCTATATATCAAACAAGCACAAGTAATCTGATATTTGGCTCAGTTCCAGTTGTTTACACCCCTAATGTCCACACATGCTCCTTCATAGAAGAAAAATACTCCTACAGTGCATTGTTTCAAAAAGAGAGAAATTGCTCAAAAAGCAAGTGCCATATTAACAAGTAGGCATAAAGACAGAATTGACTAGTAGGCAAGAAAGTGAAAAGGAAGAATTAAATAATGAAATAGAGCAAGTATATAAACAGCGCCAGAGTGCAAACCTTGGTTATCAAGCAAGTTGACCCAAAGAAAATGAAAATTATATAGATTTTACGGTAGAGTGACAAGTAGTAGTCTACACCAAGTTCATGTGCCATAGTCAATATATCACATCATAAATAGAAAGCAACGCCTTAGTCAAGTCCAAAGTATAGTCCTAGAAAAGGATCAACTCAATGAAGAATCCTATCCATACTCAATTCATGAAGGGTAATGCAATGAAGCCTAAAAAGTTTAGTTCGCCACTTTATGCAAAAGTATTTTAGAGATCAAGTGTTGAGTGATGTTTCCATGACTAACTATGATACAATTCGCTCAAGTAGGCCTTGGATACATGACAAAGGCATTAATGCCAATGATTTATAAACTGCCAAACTTTTATGTGTAAGGAAAATCAAGAGTCAACAAAACCCAGAAAATTCAGCTTGGCATCAATAACATGTATTTAAGAAATTATTTATTTTAGGAGGCCATATTTCTTTTCAGCCAATAAAAGTTGATGTAATGAAGTTTGAAAACTATAGTTTATGGAGGATCATTGATAAACAAAGTGCATTAAAAAAAATGATAAGTCAAAATGCAAGGCTGCCAGTAATAATAGCATCTAAATCACTACATTTTGGGGTGCTACTTAAACCAACACTAAACTTGCTTCATATGTTACATTGGTCTTCAAATTAACCACTTGCAGAGCAACTAAAGGTCCCAATAGCCATTGCTAGTCATTTGTTGTTTCAGCAATAACAGTTCTCCAAGTTGTCATGGGAATATTAGAATTCTAGACATAGTAAGAGTTATAGGACATGGAAGATACTTCAATAAACACATGCATATAATTAATGCACAAAATAACATCTACTGGTAGCTATTGTGTTTTCACATTCATCCATGTAAGGAGTCCTTGCAGGACTAAAATATCTAAATTTATAATTACCCAACCGCATAAAAGGGATCATGTGTCATTCTTTTTCACAAAAAAAGGGCCTTTGTTTCCCCCATGCTACCTAGTAATCCTTGAAGAAGGAAAAAAAGGAATTACCCCGAAGGAAGGTGACAAAGACCACAGCTCAAAAAGGCAAAGATTAAGACGTAATTTTGCATATGGGAATTTGGGAGCGGCACCAGGTGATCTCTTGTTGCAATTTTGTGAGGCTGGAGTTTTAGTACCACTTTCTACAACCTCAGTGGAGGTGCTGTGTGTTTTCTAATTAACTTTAACAGAAATGCAAGTTAACATTTCCAAATAAAAAGAATATTGTAAGCATATGCTGTCATCACAAGGTTACCCATCATTCAAGCATGTGATTTATGATGATAAATATTTGCGTAAGACAAACAACCATGGTTTTATAATGAAATGCATCACTCCTTAAAAGAATATAAAAAAAAAGGCTAAACTATATTTTTGACCCTCGAATTTAGGAGATTGCGTGACTTTAGTCCCTGAACCTCAAAAAGTGCAAATTAATCCTGAAGTTCATTTTTTTTATTTTTAGTCCTTGCCGTTAAAACAGGATAATGTTGTAAGGAACTCGCCTACGTGGCATTTGACGTATCCTTTACCTCATCACCACGTCGAAAATGAGAGAGAAAGAGAGAGGGAGAGGAAGAGGAAAGCCGGCGCAGAAGCCTCCCCCCAGGCGTGCAATGGGGGGAAGAAGCCCCCCGGTGGGGCGGCATGCGACCGGAGGGAGAAGGGGGAGGAAGCTCCCCCTCCCGAAGGAAGGCACCCCCCCCCCCCCCCCCACCCAAAAAGAAGGGGCTCCCTCCCCTTCTCCCCCCCTTCCGTGGCAGCTCCTCCTGCACACCCTTGGCTTCCCTCTTCGTCTCCCTCTCTTTTTCCCGCTCTCTCATTTTCCTTTGCCATTAACATAGCGATGAGGACACCTCAAATGCCACATATATAAGTTTCTTACTGTGTTACCCTATTTTAATGGCAAGAATTAAATAGAAACAAAAAACAAAATTCAAGATTAATTTTGCAACTTTTTGAAGTTCAGAGATTAAAGTGACACACCCCCCCTAAGTTCGAGGGTCAAAAATATAGTTTAGCCACACAAAAAAGAAAAGGATATCTGCAAACATATTCTTTATGTGAACAAAAATAAAAGAGAGAGCTTTCATTAATCCCCTTGGCTATGGGCTAGATTTCTTATTGGACCAGATCCTTCACTTGCCAAATTCCTTAAGCTGGTGGAGGATTAAATAGTCAATAAAAAACAGCAGTAGATAAATGTTCCAAGAAAAGACAAACCCCCCCAAAAAAAATACTAACAGGAGAGCTTGAGATTTGACCTACCTCTTCATCTATGTCAGGTGTGACAAAGGCCAATGGTTCTATAGAGCTGGACTGTGTTATTGGAGGAATTTCCTCAGAGCCATCAGAGGTAATGTCAAAAGATGAAATCATCTTGTGCTTCCGATAAATATCAAGAAGCTTTCCTCTTGGATAGCAAAAAGTCTCTGCAGCTAAAACACGCTTTCCAAGCACAGCAGCCCCAAATGAACCGGTAGAAGGAAACCTGCTAGCTGCTAAGGCTCCGATGGCATTTGACCTACCCCTTCCAGAGGCAAACCCAACATTTGTTCCATCCCCACGCCCTCTCTCTAACCCAAATCCTGGAGCAGCACGGTACACTAATGACCCAATAGAAGTAGTAACTTCTTGACGATGGCGTGGCCTCCATTTATCACGGAATTCAGATTCAGATGCTAGACGATTGATGCCAGCAAAAGACTGTTTCTCATTGTGAGTGTCTTCCTTGTCTACATCCAGCCTTTTATCAGTTCTAGCATCCTTTTCCTTGTCTTCCGGGCCCCACCTAGATGACCATTTGCTGTCTCGCCAACTTTCATGCCCTAGATTACGACTGGAAACATCATGCCACCAATCCGATGGCCTCAACTCAGTGGTTTCTTGCATGGAAACATTATCAGACCGGCGATCATTTTTGCGGTATTCATTTTCTCGATCCCCTTCCTTTCTGCGCTCCCTTCTGCTAAGCAGGCCAGTTTCCCTCTCCTCTTCATGCCAACAACGACTACTTTCAACATCAAGCACGTTCCTTCTCTGTTCTTTCTTCTCCAAAGATCCATCCAGATGCCGAGTATCTTTCTGAATAGAATCAGGAGTCCCATGGGCCAAGGAACTCGGTGGACGCATGTCCTGTCAAAAGAAAGTACAAGAAAAACCATGTCAAGAGTGGACACATTGCCAGAACTACAATGACTTAACAAAGTACCCAACCACATCCACACAGTCACACATGCTAACAAGACAAACATAGATAACATAAAACATAATCGGGAGGGAAATCTTTTTAGCTTTAGCATAACAATCTCAGTATAACAGGAATTTCATATGTTTTGAGTAACAGGAAGAAAAGATCATCTAGCCTAGAAAGGAAAAAAGATAATTCTTAAACACAGAACAGCTAAAACAAAATGAGCTCTTTTATTCTTCACTACCGAAGCATAATCCATATGATTCAGCACACTAAAAAAAAAAAAGTATCGATTCACATACTTGCACGCAATGTAAAATGGGCAGATTAAAATGGATATAGAATAAAAATCAGATAACCACAGACACAGTCAACTCAAATATCAAAAGCTATCAACTTATATTTTCATATTTCCCATAACTTACATATATGCATGCACATACCTATACATACATACATATATACAAATATATATAGGACATTTCATCAAATTGTTCCCTTCAATGCCTACAAGGGATCCCGTTGCAGAGGTGCATAAAGCATAAACATTCAACAGACATAACCACCTAAATATAGTTAATGAAACTAAGAGTACATTGACAAGGATCTTGAAGAAGAGCCAGCGATAAAGCAAGCAAACTTATGTTCCAAAATATCATCAAATAAAACAAACTGTATTAGTCAAAAAATTTCATCACTCTTTCCTTCAAAGGAAAAAAGTTACTACTCTGATGACTAAGACTAGAAAGATGCAATCTCAAAAGCACCAATTATGACAACGCAGGCTCTCCCTTCAAGATTTATGAGGGATGTCCACCAACATAGATAATGAAAATTTCTCATAAGAAGTCATCACCTACGCACAAAAGCTCTACCACTGAAAACAAATTCTTGATGAATTAATCAAAATCTCCAACTGCAAGAACACTACAGCAGCATTTCACCTTTGCCCAGAGAACATCATGATATATATATCATGATGTTCTCTGGGCAAAGGTGAAATGCTGCTGTAGTGTTCTTGCAGTTGGAGATTTTGATTAATTCATCAAGAATATATATATATATATATATATAGAGAGAGAGAGAGAGAGAGAGAGAGAGAGAGAGAGGCATAGGATCATAGGTGGAAGCAGATGTGTTAACACATAATTTAACATCCTTGCTTCTGAAATATGAACCATGAAGGGGGAGAGAGAGAGAGAGAGAGATTTATAATATCCATTTACTATTAGAAGAGGGTTCATACTTTCAATAATAAATACAATAAAATAGTCTGTGAAGAACATTCAATGTTAGCCAATATCCAAAGAATAATGTCTAACAGAGAACTGATCCAATTGCTTGCCCAAAACTTCATTTTTATAGCTTTTGTCAATTGTTTAAAACTGCAACTAAAGAATTCCATATCTGTCTACCCCAGATCTTCACAGTTGGGAAGATGAGTTTGATTTGGAGCTTGACAATTTCCAAGCCCAAAGGCATTATATCCCTCCCATAAATGAGTCACGGGAAGATTTCAACTCTATTTGCCACTGCGAAGGATATAAATAGTCCCTCTTAACACACTATGAGATTGAGAATAGGTAGAGTACCCAAATTAAATCAAGAAAACCACTGGGCAACATGGATAAGGTAAGACGAACCTGAAACTTTGATCAAGTCCTTGTATATTTGAGAAAAAGGGCAGTGCAACATAACAAGTAAAAAAACAAGATCTTTGAACTACAATGTCACAACTTCCAATTCAAACATCAAAACTCATAGATTAAGAAATAAATACATAAATCACAATTTAGTATAACACAGTGCATAAAGAAAAAGAATGATATCTTATTTAATTAAGAAAAATTGGAAGGAATGAAACAATCAGACTGATGGCAGAAATCAAACCATAGATAAACTATAAAAAAGGGATAAGTAATGATTATTTTGTTAATTATTTCTTTGTTAATTACCAGTCCTTCCACTTCTTGAATCTCTGAATCTCATATCTAAAATATAATAAGATTGGTAGTACAGGAACAAGAAGTCTAAACTGTACCATTGCCACGCAAATGGCTAGCTAATGACACACCAGCATCATCATAACTGGAAAAATGCAAAAATTATTTGATATTTGATCTTAAACTAGGGGGGAAAAGTGTTGGTTGGAACCAAAACAAAACAGACTTTAGGGAAGAAATTAACCATGAGTCCAGATTTATTATACATGTGGGTAAGCTGATATTTGTTCATTTTGTCAAATGTGCCAGAAAATATTTCATCCAAGTCAAACACAGAATTTGTGAGTTCTGAAAAAGTTTGGAATTATTGTGATGTTGGACTCTCAGGTAATTTGGAGGATTCTTTTTTTTCAAACAAAGGCTTGATGTTCATAGAGCTCAAATTGTAAAAATCTATATGTCCATGAGTTCAACTAACTTCAAACAATAAATGATATATCACACTATAACATTGGGTGAAACATGATTTTCTAACCTTTTAAAGGAAAAAAAATGTTGGCTGAAGAAGAAAAACACTAACAGATGTATCCACAGATGCTGCAAATATATATATATAGCACATTCAATTGATATTTGATTCATTTAATTTTTTTATATTTTCTATGTTTTTAATTCCGAGAATTTTATAATAATCTTGCTTGAGTTAACCAAAAGTATAGCTGAAATTGTTGAAATAAAAACTTATTTAAGCTGGATCATATCAAAGCAAAACCAAGTTCTGAGATCTCAACTGTGGAAGGATTGCCCACGTAGCAACTCAAAATGGGCTAGTAATATCCAACATTCAACAATTAAATAGCATAGTTTTCTATTTTATTTTACATGAGCGATAGGATTTCAATGAAGGGGAAAACTAAACAGTTATCACAAAGTATTGCTCTTGCCAAATTGATACTATGACTGCAAATTTCTACATGCCCAACTTAAGTAAAAATAGAACAAATTGAGCACATGCATGCTTAAAATTAATAAGTATTTATACCCCTGATGCAGCAGAAAGGCCAGGCTTGCTTTCACTAGGTTTTGCATACAGCCACTGAGGAGACAAAGGTATTTTATTGTCAGCAGTAATTTGATCTGCAGCATCCCAAACATATAAATCATTAAGAAAAAAATTTGATGAAATTAAAACTGAAAAAGAGGTAAAGATTGTTGCATAGGATAGATAATGATCAGATATGATTTGAAGGCCACAAACACCAGAGTTTTGCAACATATTGCCCTTCTGGTATTACAAACACCAGAATCTTGCTCATGCACTTCGGATGACAGGCTGCATGGTGGCCGTCACATGCTTGGACTCTTCAGTGAGAACAACGAGATAGCTTGCCAAGAAGGAAAAAGTGACAGCAGATATTTTTGGAGTGAACTTAAAATTGAACTCCAGGGGTGGAGATGCATCCCCAGAGCTTGCCCTGTATAAAAGGACAAGGCTACAAACCTACAACTAACATGCATGCAAACGACTGCATCGAGGTGGCTGTTTCCATCACCACCTTCCACAAAATGTCCAGGCATCAGAAGCTCTGGCAATGCATCAGTAAGATTACAAGAGAGGGCACTGTGACTGTACCTTGTTAGTCTATAAATTAGCATGGTGATAAAAAAGTGGGAAAATATACTACAATGTCAGCAAAGAGGGATGCGACGGTGGATATGGAAGTTATTGTAATCCCATGTGAACCTCTCTCCCACTATCGTCATGGGAGAAAAGCAGGGTTTCCATAAGCTCCTAGACTTTGCTAGTAAAGCAAAGGGAAAATGACAAGTTGCCAACAACCTGTGAATAATGGAATTGTGAATAACGCCATACCAAAGTAATCTAATGAAACAGATTGACAATTACGCTTTGAATCTTCCACAAAACTCAAAAGCACCTTCCTCTCACTGTTTCCTCCAGATGTGTCATCTGACATAAATGAACAGAAGGATCGCTAAACTACTAATCTTGCAAGTGAAGAGCATTAAACACTAACAGAATATAAAGATTTTTCAGCGGAAAAAAATGCAAAAAAATGATCGTAGCATCATTAATGAAGTAAAATTATAACAAGATATCAGGTTAAAATAATGAGAAACTGCTTTGACATATAAATGAGATGAACGACAGTACGGAGTATAATTAAAATAGAGCGCACAGAATTGTCCATTAACCAAATGATCATCCAATCAATAAAAAAGAGAAGAGATTAAAGAGTCCGTTTGATGGTTGATAGTTACTGATCGCACACAGAACGTGATCAACATAGCAATTTTCGTTGCGATACCAAAACAAAGATACCCCGCTGCTGAAACTCTAAAGAAATTTAAACGATCAAAATAGAAATCTTCAACCAGATCTAATAAATAGAGATAAAAAGTGGAAATTTTCAGCAAAAGAGGACTGTCCAACGGCCGGGACTGAAAGAAATTTGGGGGAAAAAAAAAGAAAAGAAACCAGCTCGATCCGATCGATTCCATGAGAACGAAAGAGCAATGCCGCAAGAAAGGGAAGAGAATCCGAAGGCGATACCTTTCGCGGCCCAGGATTCCTCGGCCGGCTTGGATACGATGAGATCCTCCGGGAGATCGACCGTACCTCCCACCATTATCAGGGCCGTCCCGAATCGGCGAGCACAATGATCCAAGAAGAACAAGACAATCTAAGGTTTCCGCGCGACTAGCGATTTGGGTCCGCCAGGAGAAATGAGAAGGGCTCGCAGGAAAGGAGATCGTCGTCCAATGGTTCGGAGACTCTAGGTTTGGGTTTTGGAGAGAAAGAGAGAGAGAGAGAGAGCTGGGGTTCGGGGTGGGGGTCGCTTAGGATGAAGAGAGAGAGGTGGGAGGCCGGAGGAAGAGGGCGAGGGTTTGGGTGGCCGGAAGAGCGAAGCTAGCAGTGTGGTTCTTGGGTGAAGCCTCGCACAAAAAAAAAAAAAAAAAAAAATTAAATATATATATATATATATAATTAAAGAGTAAGAACAAAAGACTAGAAAACAATATATATATATATATATATATATATATATATATATATATATATCTTTTATTCCATCTAGTTATCTCAAATATAACTCCATGCCATTTATTTATAGGCATAGAAAAAGATGTTACATTCACAATGATAATAAGCATTTACATGATAATGCCAAACATAACCTTCTCTTGAAATAACCTTCTCTTGGAATACCAATGGACATCCATTTTATTGATAATATTATAACACTCCCCTGGATCTCCATTTATTTGACCATAGAAAATTCTTAGTGAAGAGAAGAGTACATCATTCGTGTCTTTTATTGAGAGGGAATATTATCTCGTTAAAAACCTTGCCAAGAAAATCTAATGGGACAAAACCATAGCTAAGAAAAAAAAGTACAGTATTTTGCTCTTTTTTTACTGTATCTCTTGATATACTTTTCTTAAAATTATCATTCGGGATTCTTTAGTCGTAGTCCAATTTTTTCGGACTAACTCTTCAAATCTCTTTGTATATAGTGCTTTCGTAAATTAGCGAGATTATCATCGAACTTGTTGAACATTAATAGCACGACTCTTCTAAAGGTCATGAGCAAAAAAGAACTTTGTGGATATATATTTTATTATCACCTTTGATATAACCTCCTTTTAGTTGAGCTATGCAGGCTATATTATCCTCATACAAAATAGTTGGTACATTCTTTTGAGAGGATAATCCATATATCTTCTGAATGTATTGGATTATCGATCTAAGCCATACACATTCTCGGCTTGCTTCATGAATTGCCAGAATTTTAGAATGGTTAAATGATGTAGCCATAATTATTTGCTTCATAGAACGCCATGAAATAGCAGTGCCACTATATGTAAAGACATAACCCATTTATGATCGACCATTATGAAGATCAGACAAATATTCTTTTGCAAAACCTACCAACTCATATTTAGATAAATTTGAATAATACAAACACATCCATTGTACCTCTGAGGTATCGGAATATGTGCTTAACACATATCCAATGCCTCCTGAGGGATGACAATTTTCCCCATTTACTCGATCGGTACCATTTTTAACGGGTCGGAGAATCCCCGATTTAAATGGTTTAATGGGTAACGAAGATTTTTTGTTAACGGCTAAATAGGTAAACGGCCCAGAGATAGTATTCTCCATCCCATCCCCGTTTACCCATCTCCGTTTTCGTTAGCTTTATAATATATTTAAATTTTAAATATATTAATATATTAAAAATTAAAAATTAAAAGAAATAATATATATATATTTGAAATGCAATTAGAATTTGATAGATCATTTTCTATCTGGTTTGTTACTGTGTTAAAGCTAACGTGTTAGATGTATCAATATCAACGATTGGTTGTTGGCGATTGATCTATCTTATCCTTAAAAAATTTATTTTTTTATTTTTTTATTTTTTAATAAATTATAAATTTAATAAAATAATTTTATTTTTTTATGTAAACAGGCAAACGGGTACCCCGTCCCCGCCCTATTAACTATAACGGCTTAATAGGACGAGGAACGGGGACATTTTTCCTAATGGGAACATGGATCGGTATAGACCGCCCCAGGCCAACCCCAAGCCGTTGCCATCCCTACTTCTTGTAGGCGAAGAATTATATATTCCTAACAAGTTTACTAAAAAATATATATCAGGTCAAGTGTGAGTCGCAAGATATATTAATGCACCTATTGCGCTAAGATATGGTACTTCAGGACCAAGTAATTATTCATCATCTTCCTTAGGTCGGAAATGATCTTATCGATTTCAAGTGACCTTATGACCATCGGAGTACTTAATGGGTGTGCTTTATCCATATAAAACATTTTAAGTATCTTTGCTGTATAAGCATATTGGTGCACAAAAATTTCATTCTTAAGATGCTCGAGCTACATGCCAAAGCAAAATTTTGTTCTTCCAAGATCTTTCATTTCAAATTCCTGTTTTTGGCAATCTGCTGCCCTTTAAAGCTCTTCAGGAGTTCCAATTATGTTCAAATCATCAACATATATTGTAATGATCATAAATTATGATCCATATCCTTTATAAAGACACAAGGACATATGAGATCATTGTTATAGCCTTATTTCAATAGGTATTCAGTCAAATGATTGTACCACATATGCCCTACTTGTTTTAACCCATAAAGAGACTTCTGCAATTTTATCGAATAAAGTTCTCTCGAATTAGAGTTAGACTTTTCAGGCAATTGTAATCCTTCTGTGATTTTTATATAGATATCATTGTCAAGTGAGCCATATACATAGGCTGTCACTACATCCATAAGACGCAATTCAAGTTTTTCATGCACTGCCAGACTAATCAAATACCAAAAATTGTTGCATCCACCATTGGAGAATACGTCTCTTTATAATCAATACCGAGTCTTTGTGAGAACCCTTAGGCAACTAGTTGTGCTTTATACCTCACAATTTCATTATCCTTATTTCGCTTTCGCACGAATACCCATTTATATCCTACAGGTTTTACACCAGTAGGTGTTTGGACAACCGGTCCAAAAACTTTACATTTCGCTAGCGATTTTAATTCAGAATCGATTGCATCCTTTCATTTTGGCCAATCTTATCGATGCCTACATTTTTCCATAGACATTGGTTCATGATCCTCATTTTCATTTTCAATATTTTGCACAATATAATATGCAAACTTATCGTTGACAATCATCTTATATTGGTTTCATCTTTCCCCAATCATAATATAATTGATAGAGATCTCTTCATTTTCTTTGATTTTAGGTACTTTATTCTCTTTTAGAATAGACTCATCTGGAATCTCAATTACTTCTGTTATTATATTGGGGATCTTTTCTCGAGTCACAATATCTTCAATCTGGTCATCTAAATGCTTTGCTTCTTTTCTTTGCGAGGGTTTTTATCTTTAGAATCAACTGGTATGCCATGCTTTACTTGTCCCTTTATCTTATTAGCAATGGTAGGATATCCTTTAGGGACAACAATTCTGATTAGAGCATTTGCAACTGGTATATGTGACTTTGTCACTCTTTTAAGGTTAATAAATGCGTTTGGCAGTTAATTTATTAGTTTTTGCATGTGAATTATCTTCTGAACTTCATGTTCATATTATTTTGTACTAGATGGGACAATGATAATTCATTCTAACTAATTTCTTTTTATCAGCTGCTTATTTTCTTTTTCTAATGTTAGAAAAATAGGCTCATAAAAATGACAATTGGCAAAATGTGCTGTAATAAATTTCCTATAGATGGTTCAAGATATTTAATTATAGATGAAGATTCATACCCAACATATATCCCTAACCTCCTTTGAGGTCTTATCTTAGTGCATTATGGTGGAGCAATTGGAACATAAACTGCACATCCAAAAATTCTTAGATAAGAAATATTTAGTTCTTGACCGTAAACCAATTGTAACGGAGAGAATTCACGGTAATTCGTTGGCCTATGCGAATAAGTGCTGCTGCATGTAAAACTATGAAATATCTAAATGGTCTTGCAATCAATTGGATATGTTTGATAAGTGATTCTGCAAGACCATTTTGAGTATGAACATATGTTACAGGATGTTCAACGGTGATTACAATAGCATTACAATAATCATTGAATACTTGAGAAGTAAATTCACCAGCATTGTCAAGGCGTATTGTCTTAATAGGATTATCTGGAAAATGAGCGCGTAGTCGAATTAATTGAGCTAGTAGTCTCGCAAACGCAAGGTTACGAGTTGATAATAAGCATACATGTAACCATCTAGTTAAAGCATCAATTAAAACCATGAAATATCTAAATGGTCCACTTGGTCGATGAATAGGCCCACAAATATCACCATGTATGCGTTACAGAAATCTAAAAGATTCAGTCTTAATTTTAGCCGATGATGGCCTAATAATTAATTTACCTTAAAAAGCAAGCAGCACATGGGAATTTATTTGATCATAATATTTTCTGATTCTTCAATGAATGTCCACATGAATTCTCTATAATTCTTCGCATCATAATTGAACCGGGATGACCCAACCGATTATGCCAAATTATAAAATCATTTTGATTAGTAAACCTTTGGTTTACTATAGCATATGCTTCAATTGTGCTTATATTTGTGTAGTATAAACAAAAAAAATTGCAAGCAGTTTTTCTAATACACATTTCTTGCCTGAGATCGTACTTGTAATGCACAAATACTTAATATTGTCTTCATTAGTTGTCTTAATGTGATACCCATTTCTGCGAATATCTTTAAAACTCAAAAAATTACTTTGAGCATAAGGCATCATCAATTAAAAATTTTGTTCCTCCAGGCAAAATGATATGGGCTCTTCCAGAGCCTTCAATCAATTTTGCACTATCACAAATTGTATTGACATTTGTTGCTTGCATTCTTAAGTAGAAGAAGTATTTCATATCTTTAAGTATAGTGTGCTTTGTAGCACTCTCTACTAGGCACAAATTGTTATTGTTGACAAAAGATCCTACTCAAAATAATTCTATTTTCTTCACTAAAAGAATGACATGTAGTGAAATACAAATTAGAATATAAGGTATATAAAGGCATAAAAACTAAAAGTCATAATTCATCATTGCATCAGTTTTCTTAGAATAAACATATATAATAAGATATTATTTTATTGCATGGCATTATTTGATAACTTAGGCATTCTTAAAATCAACCTTATACATTCATGCTATTAATTAGACAAGCATTATTTTTTTCTGATTGGATAAAAAAGTCAGCGGCATCCAGATCATCAAATCCAGTATTAGAAGGGCCACCTTCATAAACAAAATTTATTTTCATCTTTTTCTCATTCTTTTTTAATGATTCCTGATAAAGTTTAACGAGGTGTTTTGGCGTACGACAGGTACGCGACCAATGATCCTTCATTCCACAACGATAGCATGAGTTTTTCACCAAATTTTACTTAAGTCCCCTTTGTCTTTCTCAAATTTCTTCTCATTTTTTCTTTCACTTTAGGTGGTGAGAAGGAGTTTTAACATGACCACCACGATAACTAAAACGTCCTCGACCACGTTCGCATCCATAGCCACATCCACGACCATGCCTTTGTTTATAAAATTGATATGTAGTTGCATTCACTTCAGGAAATGATGTAGAGCCCATTGGACGGGCTTCATAGTTTTTCATCAAAAGTTTATTATTTTGTTCAGCTACAAGAAGGCAGAAAATTAGTTCATAATATTTCCTAAAACCCTTTTCATGATATTGCTGCTATAAGAGCAAATTAGAAGGATAAAAAGTGGAAAAGGGTTTTTTTCCAACATATCCTCATTAGTGACCTTTTCTCCATATAATTTTAACTGGGAAGTAATTCTGAACATAGCTGAATTGTATTCACTTACTGTCTTATAATCTTTTAGACATAAGTGCATCCAATCATAACGAGCCTTGGAGAGAATGACTTTTTTTATGGTCATAACGCTTTTTTAGGCTATTCCAAAGGACAAGGGATCTTTTACCATTAGATATTCAACTTTCAATCTCTCGTTAAGGTGGTATCGCAAGAAGATCATTGCTTTTGCTTTGTCTTAATTGGATGCCTCATTACCATTTTTAATTGTATCACCAAGGGCATTAGCCTCCAAATAGATTTCAGTATCAAGTATCCATGACAGATAATTTTTGCCCGTGATATCTCAATAAAAGTTTCTTCAACAAATGTAGAATAATGAGGATCTCAATAAAAGTTTCTTCAACAAATGTAGAATAATGAGGTAGAGACTTGTGCTAATAAAGTGTTATATAATTAAAGAGTAACAATAGAATAAAGAGACTAGAAAAAGAAAGTATTGAAATATATTTTTTCTATTCCATCTAGGTATTTCAAATATAACTCCATGTCATCTATTTATAAGCATAGAAAAAGATGTTACATTCACGTTAATAAGCATTTACATGGGTAATGCCAATAGACATAACCTCCTCTTAGAATAACCTTCTTTTGAAATATCAATGGATATCCATTTTATTGGTAATATTATAACAAAATGAAATGAAGTAACCAATAAATTTTATTTTAAGAGGTATTCGTATAAATAACATACATACATACATTTTAACTAACAATCACGAAGTCTTAAGTAATTGATTTTAAAGAAATCATTTTTAACGTTTCTTTTGGCATACAATTTAATTTTAATATCTAATTTTAGTCAAAAAAAATATTTTTTTATTATTTGGATAGTTGCTTGTTATTTTAATTTAATATATACTTACCCAAAAGTTAGGATACCATCTTAATCTAAGTTTAAGTTTGGGGTTTGGTACTTGGTAGTAGCATTTTATTTATTTTATAAAAAAACTCAGTAGAATATTTTCTTTTTTGCTTTACTTTCTTAACATTACTTACTCAGGTGTAAATCAAATAAAAAAAATTAAATAAAAAAATTCTTATATATTCATTATTTATTTATAAATATTTATTTTTTCACAATGTTTATATAAATTTAAGGTTAGTGGAGAAGGAAGGATATTTTTTTAAAGTGATTAATTCATGTAACAACTGATCATTTAGTCTTAAATAATTTATTAAAGTACATTTTGTTGGTGGGTGTATGTTGGCAGATGGTGGCTACCTAATGAATCAGACTGAGGCTAGAGTTTCACTCTATGTCCTTAAGACAATTTCATCCCGCAATGGTGCTTACGGTCAGTATGACGATTGTCTTCCAGGATACAACAGTCTCCTTTTGATGAAAGCAGCACTATAATTCACCAAAAATATCGAACCAAGAATGCTACTCTCTTTTCAATGCACTATTGTTATACTACCCTTAGGAAAGTATGCAAATGCCTAAGAGAGGAGAAGACTAGAATTGATTCAGATTGAACTTAATTTGGAATGGCTTGGGATGAATGAAATGCTTAGGTCTAGGGTCCTATTTATAGGTTTTATGTACCCTTTGGAATGGCTTGGAAGCAACCCTACGAATTTAATTTAATTTAAATTCTAAAATCAAAGGATGTGAGGGTTAAGGGCTTATCACCCTTGATATGCTCTTTAGACATTGTGATCTTCAAATCAGCGATCGGATAAGCCTTTTCATGGCTATGATCTGAAGATCAGCCGATCAGATAAGCCTATCCTTATCATGATAAGCCTTTTCATCATCGTGATCTGATGATCACGTTATCAGATAGGCGATTGCATGTCTTTGATATGCCTTTTCATGATCGGACAGTTGACTTATCTCTAACCAACGATCGAACGGGTGCCTTATCACCAACCGACGATCGGACGGATGCCTTATCACCAACCGTCATGTTGACTGGTCAACCGATGGGTGTCAACCGTTGGATCGCGATCGCGATCATGATTTGATCACCACATCTCGACCCTTCATCCGATCGAACAACGATCAATTGATCTCAGCCCCTTATCTTGATCCGATCAGTCTCCACCGCCGGATCATCATGATCTAGAAAAAATTTAAAGCCCCTCAAGCTCTTCGCGACGATGCGCACGTACGAAGTGCACCTACAAAGCACCCATTGCGCCCTTCGCATGCATGTGCATGCCTAAGGAACTTAAGCTTTAAGGAAGTGGTTTCCATATAAGTGAACCTTCCTTTCTTGTTCTTTTTGATATGGGACTAAATGTCCCCGCAATTTCTCATTCACACATAAAGGGCGGTGAATGGGCTTTCAAGGCCCATTAGGGTATTTAGGCGTATTTTGGCCCATTACCCAACAATCCCCCACATGAATGGAAATTGGACTTAGATCAAAGATCATCAAAGATCAGCAAAGGCAAACCCCCACATAAAAGGATTTTAATGCAAATGAATATGCAGACACACTAAAGAGAGTATAATGGGATGAAGTTGTATCGGGATAGGTAGCTTGTGGCTTTGAACCTTCCTTAGTGAGTTGTTATCGAGTTTACTTGCTAAAAGGTGAACATGATGTCTTGAACCTTTCAGCGTTTTGTGTAAACTAAGACAATAACAATCACGCAACTTCTTCCCGAGCATTCTTTTGGTTCTCATGGTTGTGTTCATTTTGGCCCCGAACAACTCCTGGTCTCATGAGTGCTTCAGAGAATTAAACCTTAAAATTCTCATAGAATTGGCCCAGTTCACACTCACATAGGTGATTCTTATTAAGAGTATCCTGCTATACCCCACATGATGTTCATGTCATAAGAATCATTAAAAGCAATGCTTATCCTAGTACCTTTAGCAGGTAGCACCAATTATCATAGGAATGAGTAGGATTGTACATCCTTAGTGCTATCAAGTCTCTTCATAATTTAGTTGTCCCTTTTGAACCTAGATCTTGGGATCTCCAGTCAGCTAGGTTGGGTATCCACTATGAAGATTTTTCAGTTATAGGTTTTAAACCCATTCCCCTCGATAAACAGTTTACTTGATCTCTTGGTAACCCCTTTGTTAATGGATCCGCTAGGTTTTTCTTTGACTGAACATAGTCAATAGAAATTACACCAATTTCAAGTAACTGCTTAATGGTATTATGTCTGCGACGTATATGTCTAGACTTACCATTATACATTTTTCTGTGCTCTGCATATTGCCGATTGACTATCACAATGTATGCATATTGCAGACACAGGCTTTGGCCAACATGGAATATCTTCTAAAAGGTTTCGAAGCCATTCTGCTTCTTCAGCTGCCTTTTCTAAGGCAATAAACTCAGATTCCATAGTGGATCGAGCTATACATGTTTGCTTAGAAGATTTCCATGACACAGCACCTCCTCCTAAGGTGAATACATATCCACTTGTGGATTTTGTATCTTCTGTGTTAGATATCCAATTTGCATCACTGTATCCTTCTAGTACAGCTGGATATCTTGAATAATGTAATCCATAACTTAGGGTATATCGCAGATATCTTAATACCCTTATTAGAGCTGTCCAATGATTTGGACCTGGATTACTTGTAAATCTACTCAACTTATTGACAGCATATGCTATGTCAGGACGAGTGCAATTCATGACATACATTAAACTGCCAATTATACGTGAGTATTCCAATTGAGATATGGGTTCTCCAGTATACTTAGCCAAATGTAGATTAACATCTACAGGTGTTTTCACCGGGCTAGTATCATACTTTTTATACTTATTTAATATTTTCTCAATATAATGAGATTGAGATAATATTATTTCTTCAGATGTTCTAGTGATTCGAATCCCTAGTATAACATCTGCACACCCATATTTTTCATATCAAAATGTTTGATCAACATTTTCTTTGTCTGTTTAATCATTTCAGTATTACTACCAATGATTAACAGGTCATCTACATATAAGCAGATTATCACATACCCTTCAGATAGGGTTTTGGCATATATGCATTTGTCACATTCATTTATTTTGAATCCATTTGATAACATTACATTATCAAATTTTATATGCCATTGCTTAGGTGCTTGCTTTAATCCATATAAGGATTTAACAAGTCTACACACCTTCTTTTCTTGTCCTGGAACAATAAATCCCTCAGGTTGTTCCATGTATATTTCTTCATCTAATTCACCATTCAGAAAAGCAGTTTTAACATCCATTTGATGAATTTCAAGATTGTTAATGGCTGCAAAAGCGATTAACATTCTTATAGATGTTATTCTACTTACTGGTGAATAGGTATCAAAGAAGTCTATACCTTCTTTTTGTTTGAAGCCCTTAGCCACTAATCTGGCTTTATACTTGTCAATTGATCCATCAGCCTTTAGCTTTTTCTTAAATATCCACTTGCACCCTAAAGGTTTCATACCAGATGGTAGTCTACCAACTCCCAGGTATGATTATGCATGATGGACTCAATTTCATTATTGACAGCTTCTTTCCAAAAGGGTGCTTCTGGATTAGACATTGCCTCTTTGAATGTCTGAGGTTCATCTTGTAACATATAAGTTACATAATCAGGACCAAAAGACTTTGCAACTCTTGGTCTCTTACTGCGTCTGGGTTCATCTTCAGGATATTCTTCCTGATGACTACTACTAGCAGTATTATCATCATAAGTTCTTTTTATTTGAACTTATTTCTAATTTCCTTTTACTTGGAAATATATCTTCAAAGAATGTTGCATTCCTTGATTCCATGATTGTATTTTTCTGTATATCATTTATACACAAGAAAGCGATATGCACTACTATTATGTGCATAACCGATAAATATACAATCAACAGTTTTAGGTCCTATTTTGACCTTTTTGGGGTCCGGAATAGCTACTTTAGCTAGACACCCCCACACTCTTAAGTAATTGTAAGAAGGCTTCTTTCCTTTCCATAACTCATATGGAGTAACTTCCTTCTTCTTAAGAGGTATCTTATTAAGAATATGATTTGCTGAGAGAATTGCTTCTCCCCATAAATTCTGTGGTGTACCAGAATTTATTAACATAGCATTCATCATTTCTTTTAATGTGCGGTTTTTACGTTCCGCAATTCCATTAGATTGAGGGAGAATAAGGAGCAGTAGTTTGATGAATAATGCCATGCTCTTGACAGAATTGTCAAAAGGTGCATCGTATTCACCACCTCTATCACTCCTTATGGCCTTAATCTTTTTCCCAAGTTGATTTTCAACTTCATTCTTATAACATTTAAACATTTCTAAAGCCTCATCTTTAGACTTTAGTAGATACATAGCAGTATCTTGTTGAATCATCTATAAATGTTATAAAATACTTTTTACCTCCTCTAGTTTGAATTGACTTTAAGTCACATAGATCACTGTGAATTAAGTCAAGAGGTTCAGTATTTCTTTCAACTGATGGAAATGGTGTTTTTGCTAACTTAGCTTCAACACACACTTCACACTTGTAATGTGGATCGATTTCATGATTAGGTAATAATTCTAATTTCATTAATTTTCGTAATGAATTAAAATTCACATGTCCTAATCTATCATGCCATAGACAAGAAGAGTCAACCATATAAGCAGAAGAAGAAGCTTTATTTATTTCAAGGTTTCTGTGTACAGTCATTACATTCACCTTGAATAATCCATTATTCAAGTAACCCCTTCCAATAAATATCCCCCCTTAGTGAGTACAAATTTATCAGACTCAAAGACCATCCTAAAGCCATGTTTGCTTAGGAGGGAGCCTGATATGAGATTCTTCCGGATGTCAGGGACATGTAGCACATCATT
Organism: Calamus simplicifolius; assembly: GCA_900491605.1. NCBI lineage: Eukaryota > Viridiplantae > Streptophyta > Magnoliopsida > Arecales > Arecaceae > Calamus > Calamus simplicifolius. The sequence goes on along the minus strand of UESW01004233.1, from coordinate 307,852 downwards.
CAGTAGAAGCTCCTTGCCAGATGTCATCTTCATAACGATGCGGCCAAGTCCTTCTATCTTGGATGTAGCGGAGTTACCCATGACCAAATTTCTACCATTGATAGGAGTATATGATGAGAACATACTCTTATCAGAGCAGACATGTCTGGTAGCTCCAGTGTCGATGTACCACTCATTTGCTTTGTCAACCATGTTTGCTTCAAATACAACAGCTGACAGCATCATCTCGGATATCTCTTTGGATAGGGTTTCAGTAATGTTGACCTCTTTCTTTTCTTTATCCTTGAAACGGCAGTCCTTGGATTTGTGTCCTTGCTTTCCACAAACAAAGCACTTTCCCTTGAATTTATATTTCTTTGGATTGCCCTTCTTCTGTTTAAAGCCTTCGCCTGGAAACTTGCGTTTCTTCTTCCCTTCTATGAGGTTGGCCTTTGGCTCAGCAGGTTGTCCTCCTGCCTTCTTGTCTTGGCTCTTATTGTCCTCCTCGATCCTTAGGCGGACAATTAGGTCTTCAAGTCCCATCTCCTTCGCTTATGCTTCAGGTAGTTCTTGAAGTCCTTCCATAGTGGTGGTAGCTTCTCTATGATAGCAGCTACCTGGAATGACTCGCTGAGAGACATTCTCTCTGCATGTATCTCATGCAGGATGATCTGGAGCTCTTGGACTTGCTCCATAACTGTTTTGTGGTCGACCATTTTGTAGTCTAGGAACCTTCCAACCACAAACTTCTTGTGTCCAGCATCCTCTGTCTTGTACTTTTTGTCCAGGGATGCCCATAACTCCTTGGCAGTAGCAATACTGCTGTACACATTGTACAGGGTATTGTCCAGACCATTCAGTATATAATTCTTGCAAAGGAAGTCTGAGTGCTTCCATGCCTCCACCGCAGCAATGACTTGCTTGTCGGTCTCCCCTTCCTTCAGGACAGGCGGATCTTCATTCAGCACTCTGACCAGGTTCAGAGTTGTGAGGTAGAACAGCATCTTCTGTTGCCACCTCTTGAAGTCCGTGCCAGAGAATTTCTCCGGTCTCTCGGCTTGAACTGGATGTCGTCATAGTAGCCATCTGCAGCAGCACTTCGGTAGCAGGAAAATTGTCTTAAGATTGTTGGGGTGTATGTTGGCAGATGGTGGCTACCTAATGAATCAGACTGAGGCTAGAGTTTCACTCTATGTCCTTAAGACAATTTCGTCCCGCAATGGTGCTTACGGTCAGTATGACGATTGTCTCCCAGGATACAACAGTCTCCTTTTGATGAAAGCAGCACTACAATTCACCAAAAAATCGAACCAAGAATGCTACTCTCTTTTCAATGCACTATTGCTATACTATCCTTAGGAAAGTATGCAAATGCCTAAGAGAGAGAAGATTAGAATTGATTCAGATTGAACTCAATTCGGAATGGCTTGGGATGAATGAAATGCTTAGGTCTAGGGTCCTATTTATAGGTTTTTAGGTACCCTTGGAAGCAACCTACCAATTTAATTTAATTTAAATTCTAAAATCAAAGGATGTGAGGGTTAAGGGCTTATCACCCTTGATATGCCCTTTAGACATTATGATCTTCAGATCAGCGATCGGATAAGCCTTTTCATGCTGTGATCTGAAGATCAGCCGATCAGATAAGCCTATTATATCCTAATAAGCCTTTTATCATCGTGATCTGATGATCACGTTATCAGATAGGCAGTTGCATGTCTTTGATATGTCTTTTCATGATCAGACCGTTGACTTATCTCTAACCGACGATCGAACGGGTGCCTTATCACCAACCGACGATCGGACGGATGCCTTATCACCAACCGTCCTGTTGACTGGTCAACCGACGGGTGTCAACCGTTGGACCGCGATCGCGATCATGATTTGATCACCACATCTCGACCGTTTATCCGATCGATCAACGATCAATTGATCTCAGCCCCTTATCTTGATCCGATCAGTCTCCACCGTCGGATCATCATGATCTAGAAAAAATTTAAAGCCCTCAAGCTCCTCGCAACGATGCGCAAGTACGAAGTGCAAAGTGCCCATTGCGCCCTTCGCATACGCGCGCGTGTATGTGTGCGCGTGCGCGAGGGTGATGCTATGGTGAGCCTAAGGAACTTAAGCTTCAAGGAAGTGGTTTCCATATAAGTGAACCTTCCTTTCTTGTTCTTTCTGATATGGGACTAAATGTCCCCGCAATTTCTCATTCACACACTAAAGGACGGTGATGGGCTTTCAAGGCCCATTAGGGTATTTAGGCGTATTTTGGCCCATTACCCAACACATTTAGCATTCAAGTTGAATCATGAAAATAAATTAACTCTAGAGTTAAATTTAAGAAACAATTTATTTAAATTATTTTCATAAATAAAAGTAAAATTATCATATGGAGTAAGAAGCACTTAATAACATGCATTTAAGTTTTCGGTAGCTGCAATTATCATTGTATTATAATATATATATATATATATAGAAAAAAAAGTAAATTTGGTTATGTTTGAACGTAATCAAATTCAAAATCTAATCATCTTCTCTATCTTTAGATTCATACAAAATTTAAAGTCATTCTAACCTTTTTTTTTTACTTTTTTTATATTTAGAATTTGTAGAAAGATTCAAATATGAGGAAGATAATTAGATCTAAGCTTAACTACATTTAAATGTAGTTAAATTTATGATCGATGAATTCACATAAGTCCTAAAGCCACTCGTTTTTTACTTTTTAAATTTAACATTAGCTATATTCAAATGTAATCATGTTCATTCCTTTCTTTATACATATATACTATATAGTTTTAAAATATTAGTTACTAATAAGCATCCAATATATAGCCCACAGATAATTAAGAGATATTTATAACAAATAAAACTCTACTATTCTTGCTAAATTGTCCAATCAAGTATGACCTTTTAATTATATTAAATATACATATTTTATAAAAAAAATGACCTTTGCAGTCGTTCACTTAATTTCTAAGCCTCAAAATAAAATGTACAGAGCAATGAAATGGCAAGAAAATAATAATCAAACTCTTTTTTAGGACAAGTAAGGCAGATCTTTTGCCAAATCAAGTGAATTATATAAACTATATATACGTACATATATATACGTACAATATATATATATATATATTGTTATCAAGAGTTCCTGTTATATTATTAATAGGTTAGATAAAAGGCTAAACCATCCTTACCACTTTTAATGAGCTTATAATTTTCACTAACTATGTTTAAGAAAAATAAATAAAAATCCAGACCATTATATCTTCATCATAATTAGTGATAGCTTTATATCCACACAAAAAGATTAAAAAAAAAGAAAACAAGATTAATAAGTACTAAACCCTTATTTTGCCATCACAAATGCCAAATGTTATGCGGCTCAATAAACAAACTATATATTGATTATTGAGCTTATTAAACTTGATCTAGTTAAACCAACGTGGTTGTCTTTTTTATTAGATCCTATTTAATCTCAAAGAGCCAATCCTAATTTAATCTATGGAACCTCAATTCTCTCCCTAATTTTCTCTTCCAATGCCTTCATTCTCCGTAACTTGAGATATAATTAGGGTTTTTTGCAGCACCCAAGTCCACAAAATTGCATCTAGATTGATTGAGGACTCATGCTAGATTATTTTTAATTTCTTCTAAGACTTGATCTTATTATTATTTTTTCTTTTATTTGATCGCTCTATAAGTTTATTTTGTGAACTTATTTTGCACATAAATCTATAAAAATTTAGGTTCTAATTCAAAAAGTTATTTTTAAAAATATAAATTATATTTAAAAATTTAAATTATATTTTATTAATTTTTAATATTTAAAAATATGTTTGATTGATATTTTTGATATCAAACTATTTTTTCGAAAAGGAACGGCAGCAGAAAATGTATTTGAAAGTTTTAAATGTTTAAAAAATAAAAAAATAAAATTTTTAAAATAATATATTTTAAAAATATATCCCTTAAATTATTCAGATATTTAGAATTGTTTTAAAAAATTATTTTACAAAACGATTCGGTCAAACACTTTTTTTTTTTCATGAATTAAATTTTTTATTTTAAAAATTAAAAAAATTAATCCAAATCCGCTGCTAAACGGGCTCGTTCGGTGCGCGAATGCTTCCAACCTACGCTCTCCCTCCCTGCTTTCGAGTTTAGAAAAGAGGGGGCGAGAGAGGAAGAGAGAGAGAGAGGGTGAAGCGAAGATGGACAACAGAAATGTGGTCGTCTGCGACAATGGCACCGGGGTAACCGATATACTCCCTTTTGTTTCCCACGGTTACAAATTTTCTTTACTTTTACTTTTTTTGAAAATTCGTTTTGGGAGCAATTCGTCGAGGAGATCTTAGATCCGCAGATCGGATCCCTGGAGACTTTTTTTTTTTTTTTGGGGGGGGGGGCGATCAATATTATTGGTTAAACATTTGAATCGGAGAACGAACTGCCGACCCTTTGCGAACCCTATCTCAAAATTCCCTCTTGGTTTTTGGATTTTTGAATCATTCTTTCCTGAAGCTTAAAATTTTGAATCATCAAGTAAAACTCTAGATGAGTAACTTCGATTTGTAGTAGATCGATCCACACCGAGTTCTCATCGTTTTCATTTTCTTTTTTGAAAAAAACGTGCGATTTCTTTGCAGTCGGTTTGTTTTTCAACTATTCTGATTAAGAGAAACAAGATGATAATTGAGTAATATTGGAGCTGTTCTTGAGTCTGATGCAGTATGTGAAGTGTGGATTTGCTGGAGAGAACTTCCCTACTTCTGTGTTTCCATGCGTGGTCGGAAGGCCGTTGCTTCGTTACGAAGAATCGCTTACCGAACAGGAACTGACGGTCTGAGCTCGATTGCTTTGTGCATTTAAATTTGCGATATGATGCACATAAATTTGTTATGTTCTAGGAGTAAAGCATGTTGCTTGATTTCTATCTAAATGTTTTGAGTGTCTGGGTAAAAATATCACAGAGTGCTTACATTGTAAAAGATGTTGGTCCCTGATCTATTCAGGATATTGTTGTGGGAGCGGCTTGTGCTGACCTTCGGCATCAACTAGATATATCTTATCCTGTAAACAATGGAATTGTGCAGAATTGGGAGGATATGGGCCATGTGTGGGATCATGCTTTTTACAGTGAACTAAAGGTATGATTTCAGTATACTGAATGATGGATGTGGCATGTAATTACGACATCAGGCTTTTTCTCAATTACCCTAGTAGATGACTTTATAAACACTCATGCTGTGTGATTGCTTTCACTTATTAATTTGGCTCACTTCATTTAGTTGCTCCATGACAGTGATTGGTGTTGTATTCTGTATTTGCTTTCTCCAGATAGATCCATCTGAATGTAAAATACTACTTACAGATCCACCTCTCAATCCTTCCAAAAATCGTGAAAAAATGGTCAGCATCACTTCTCAATTGCTAATTTCTGTGTTCTGTATCACCATGTCTTTCAATATTGTCTCCTGATTAACATATAGGCAATCAATATTTTAGTTATGTCAAAGCTCTCACAATTTGAGATTCATGTATGACAGATAGAGACCATGTTTGAGAAGTACAATTTCACTGCTGTCTTCATTCAAATACAAGCTGTTCTTACATTATATGCTCAAGGTGCTTATATAGATTTTATATGCTTGCATCTTGATGAATCTTATTTTTATGTGTCACTTCTTTAATGCGGACATCTTTAAATGACAAATGATAAATCTACTGGCAATCATTGACATGGTTGTTGTAATGCACCAATTGAACTTTCCTGTATCCATCATTGGCCATTTTCAATATATTTTTATTTGTTATTATATGTTGTCTAGTATTATCTGGCTACTATGCAATAAATTTCCTAACATCAACTATGCTCACAGGCTTGCTGACTGGTCTTGTTATCGACTCTGGTGATGGTGTCACTCATGTGGTACGGTGGCACAGTTCTTTATTATGCACATGAAAGGAGTTGTTAATGATTTGGAGAGTTTTTGTCCTTTTACTTTATGATTGGCATTAAAGATGCTCTAGTTCATCTATTTTCATTCTGGATATGTTTCTATATTCATGATGCCCCTCATGGTTCTAGATATTATGCATTTCTTGATGCAACTAGTCAGCAGGTATAGTTTTTCTTTTTATAATAATTCTAATTGATCTGAGAATATAAAGGTGCAAGAATTTAAATGGTACACTGGGTGTTCACTATCTGATTGCAAATTGTTCATGTCATATTTAAATTGCACTTCCTATACTTTTACTTGTTTCCATTATTTTGAGTCCATTTGCGTATTCTGGAAATTTGCTTCTACACTTGATGCTTCAACCAAAGTTGTCCCTCTAATTGTTTCTTGGTAGAGCATCATCAACTGTGTGATTTGAGGTGGGGAGAAAGTATAACTATTATATAGTTCACATTTTTGCTAAATGCCAAGCCAAATACAGATTAATGCAAATTATGTTGGAGAGGTGCTCAAGACCTTACTCCAGATCTTTACTTTGGTTTTAATGTTGTCTAACATTAATTAATTGGTGTGCAGGTGCCTGTAGTTGATGGCTTTTCATTCCCCCATCTAACAAAGCGAATGAATGTAGCCGGAAGGCATATAACGTCTTACCTCGTTGATTTGCTCTCTCGTAGAGGGTGAGAGTTACTTAATTGGACCAACGCCGTAAATGATTAGACATGTCAGGGGAATGAACTCATTTCAGTAATATGACTAATTATCACTCTCTGTAGGTATGCCATGAATAGATCTGCAGATTTTGAAACTGTAAGGGTGATAAAGAGAAGCTATGTTACATTAGGTGAGTTTCTCTCTTCATGATGTTAATTGGCTAGATTGGTAAATCCAGACACTTCAGAAGTTTACTAACATCTATACTTTTTCAGCAATGATTACAAACGGGAATATCAGTTAGGATTAGAAACTACCATTCTCGTCAAGAATTATACCGTAAGTAAATTGTCTTGTTATCTTATATATGCCACCTCTATTAGCTAAAGAAAAATTCTGTGTTGTCTGTTTCAGAGAAAGATTCTGTTTTGTCTGTTTCAGCTTTTTTCGCTTTAAGATTTTCTCCCTTACTGGAAGAGAAACAAAAGCTTAGGATGCAGCAATCATGGAAGAATGACTGTACACCTGTAAATGCAGATGACAATTGAATGACTTCATGTTTTCCCTCTTTCTAGTGCTACATTACTTCAGCTGGTAGAAATGGCCAAATTGTTTATCACCAACCACTTCCATTAAGTTGACAGAACCTTTTGTTTATGAACTCATTCTTCTTTTTGCTAACAAATGGACAATAACCTTTATGATATAAGTATACCTTAGTTCTTGACATTCAACTGAAATTGTTTAGCGCTTTTCTTTTTCTTTTCTTTTTTAAATAAACCAAAATTGTTAAGCATCAAACAATTTATTTTTATGTCAGACTAACTTCTTCTATGCTTCCTTTCAATCATGAAATTCATAGGTTGAGAGATTGATATGTCTTCAATAGATGCAGTTATGCACGTCTTCAGACTGAATGGTGTTACTTAACAGGTTATAGAATAACAAATGGTTGAAACATAAAGTCATCCTCATGTGAGACTTGACTGTGGACTGGAACAGTGCCTTAGATAGTTTCTTATATTTCAAGCACTCATTCATTTTTATCTTTCTTTTTTTTCCCCTGTTATTTTGTATGAAATATATATTCCTCTATCCATGCCCATTCTCCTTTGTCAAATGTTTATCTTTTTATTGGATATCAAATGGATGAACCACAAGAGTTTGTAGGAATTTAAAACTAAGCAGTAGCATGCCAAATTAAAATTTGTTTCGAAAAGTTTCCACTTTGGATAGCAGATGCGTTTTGACATCTTTACATACAAACAAGTGTGAGGATGTAACTACATATATGGCGCACACCACTTGGTTATTTCGTGTATCTATCATCCATCAATCATGTGTTGCTTGGTTATTACATTGTAGGAATTCCTTTAATCACTTCTGTAGGAACATTCCCTCATTTGGATGACAAAAAATAAAGAAGGTCCCTACTGAAGTGATTAAAGGAATTATTACAATGTAATTACTGGGACAAAATGGAGGATACAGTAATGAGTTTTTCCTTTAACTAGCTTGACTTTTACTGCACGAGACTGAAACCAAAAAAAAAAAAAATTTCTTTTCATCTATCGTTGTGGTATTTTCTTTACTTGCTGAATCAAATATTAATGGTGGGTTGATGGTTTACTGTTTTCTAGTACTGCTGACTGCAGGAAGCAGTGAATTAAATTTGGTTCTGAACTCTTGATGATATCTCACGATGTTTGAATTTCTCATTTGGAGATTAAGGACACAAAACATTGTCCCTTTTTACTTTCCAGTTAATGACAATGTTGCATCTGGTAGTGTTTTTTGTCTTATTGAATAAGAGGATGCCATCCTATTAAGTGAAAGTTCTTTGTATTCATAAACCTAAGATGTGGCATCCATGTTTAACCATGGTTGTGCTTCTTTTATCAAATTGCATATATCGGAAAAACTGTAGTTTTTCTTCCTTTTTCACACTGTCATTCTAAGTTTATTTGATCAGCTGCCAGATGGTAGAGTTATTAAAGTTGGCACTGAACGGTTCCAGGCTCCTGAGGCTCTTTTTACTCCGGTATGTGAGTTTTTATTCTAATTTGTATTAGGATGTAATTTCCATATTGTAGCATGATCTACCTTTTTTTTTTTTTGAAATTCCATCAAAGTTTATACCTCTCGCCATCTCTAATAGTTTGAGTTTCAGATAATCAAGGTTAATGATGGTGGGGTTCTCTATTTTCAGTTGTCCATCATTCTTCTGAACATGTTTTTCCTAAATGCAAGTCCTCTAGAAAGCGATGGCAAAATAATAGAAGTGAACTGATGGATTTATCATTTGTATATTATATATTTTGACCTTATGTTCTTTGTCATTGGAAAATAATGACTTAAACCAGTCATATTGTTTGCAAGATAAAAAAAGGGCTTATCCTGGTATGTGCACAGTGCATTTCATAATACACATGCAATTAAGGTGATGAATGTCTGAAGTGTACATGAATCCTTGCCTGATCAAATGTGCTAAATGAGATTGCCGAGTTATCTTGGCTAAAGCTCATATCAGTAATATTTGTAGCTTTCCATGTTCATTTTCTACTTATATGATCTGTGTGGGTTGTTCCTTGATGTTTCCTAGGATTTGTCTGCAATAACAAACAAAATCTTTCTGAAATCAAGCATAGTTTTATCTATATATTAGTAGGCTGCAGGCCTCATTCCACCTAAGTTTTTAAGTCTGTACAATGATCTTACTGCATTTTCTCTGCAACCTGTTGAAAACTTAAACCCAATATATTGATTGGCCTTATTTCCTGATTCAGGAGCTTATAGATGTTGAAGGAGATGGAATGGCAGACATGGCATTTCGTTGCATTCAGGAAATGGATATAGACAACAGGATGATGGTAATTGAATTACTCTGTAGGCTATATGTGGGCAACAGTTTTTTAAAATGTTTTCATGATTATATTTAGTTCTGAAGTGATGCTTTTTGATGGTTTGGTCAGTTTTTGTTTTCTTTTCATGACTTCTGAGTTCGGTTTCTTTCTGAGCACCTTAGATCATTTGTGATTTAAGTTGCTATTTGGTTCACACAAATCAATTGTATATGTATTACCAACCTTTTTCCATGGTTTGAGATAATTAAAATACCCTTATTTAAATTGATTACAATAGAAAGCATGAACTGGATTTTCAAGCTGCCGAAATAGACTAAATTTAATGAGCACGTTAGAGTCCTATCATCTACTTCATGCATCCTTTCTGGAAAGTGAAGGTATGCTGGCCAAGAATCTAACCTTCTGTGAGTATTTGTGTGTGTGTGTTTGTGTGTGGAATGAGAGGTATTTTTGATCCACTCTGCTACTTTGTACATCCATGTGCTACATGAGGGTTCAGAATCATTTAGTTGTTCTTATTGAGCAGTTTTTTATGCTAGACTGTAATTTTGTCTGATGTCCTATATATGTTGATTGAGTGATCTTTTAACGATCCATGGTAAGGATAGAGGTAGAGGTAGACCTAAACTAACATGAATAAAAATAATTAAAAAAGCTATAACTATTTATAATTTGAATGCCGACTTGGTCCTGAATAGAGCAGAGTGGAGGAAGCAGATTCATGTAGCCGACCCCATGTAGTTGGGAAAAGGCTTAGATGAGTTGAGTTGAGTTCCTATATATGTTGATTGATTTTAGTATTTAAAACTACATCATGTTCAATTGAGCTCTGTGATCGTATCTTCTCATATGTAGTTTGTTTTGTTTTGGCAGTTGTACCAGCATATTGTTCTGAGTGGAGGGAGTACCATGTACCCTGGACTGCCTAGTCGGTATAACCCAAAACATTTGAAAACAATCATGCTCTTTTTTTTTTTTTTTCGAGATGTCTACTCATTTGAAGTTGACTTTTGCATTAAAAAAAATTCAGAGTTCCTTCTAATTTTTATTGATAACTGGACTATTGGAACATAGATACATATTATATGCTTGCTTTTATTTATGATGAACATGCACAGTTTAAGAGAGAATACCATCCAAGCTGGAAATATGGGTTTTCTTCAATTTCATTTTTCTTCATCAGAAAATCTGTGAAGCATACATAACTACTTAAACAGATGCAATGCCGAATATGTCATTTCCTCTCACTTACCAATGATGATAGAAGCAAATCATGCTTCATTCACTTGAAATGAGAACATTGAAGGAGTGAGATTAGTAGGACAAAGTTGCAAATTATGACTGTTCTCTGAGTATGAAGAATTCTGATATATTTAGGTTTATAGTTGGGCTTAGTGACAAGTCACTTGTCCTAGAAGTGCACTGGTGGATTTGGTACAGGGGAAGGAGAATACGGAGGAAGGACATCCCATTCAGGGATGGGTTTCGTGGAATGCAAAATAAAGATTTCTAAATGAAATAATTCATCAAAAAATTATGTTAATTTCTCTATAAAGATTTGTGTATCCTTGAGTGACTCTATAAACTTATAAAACAAAACTGATTTATAGCTGATAGAGAGATGCTTGTCCTAACCAGAATATAGCACTTTGGATAATCAACACAGAAATTTCTTCTTCTTCAGGTGGAATGCGTAGAAGACTTTAGTATAGAAAGGCTATAAGACTGCATTAAAGATTATAATAACATGTATTAAGGTTGTAAAGAAGAGGTTACTGCCATGAACTGAGGTGGATGTCCCTCATGGCATTGCTGACTCTCCGGTGTGCTGTTCCAACTGTTTGTTTCAGTGTTTGTCTCGGAGCTCTATGATTACTGTTTCAGTCCAGCTATCAATGGTTTTTGGTTATAGAAACAACGGTGGGACAGTATGCTATATAATTATGCACGAATAATATAACTTCTACTTACACAAAGAAAAGAAGTAAATTTAGCTCAAAAAAGGTAAAATAAAGTAATCTTGCCAACCTTTTAGCAAGCCAACCCATTTAAAGGAACTTATGGTGAGCAGCAACATCATGGTCCAATATTAGCATAACGTAGAGAAGAATCATGTCTTGGATCGAACTGATATTCATTCTGTTCCCACGGGTCTGATATGTGCTTCCATCCCATGAATGATGCTATTATCGTACTTGTTAGCATGTGATGTTGTGTTTAAGAGTTAAGATCGCATACAATCCTGAATATCACTGTGATTTAGGTGCTGTTTGAATATTTCTGTGATGCCCATGTTTTCAGAATTGTGCAATCTCAAAGTTCTTTTTGATTTCCTTGCTCCCATCTCTCTCTCTCTCTAATCTTTCAATTGAGTTATAATTTGTTCATGGATAATAATTTGGACGTCTGAACGGGTATTATAAGTGTATCCTCTCCTTCGTACTCTCTCAGGCTGTTGACTGGCTCCTTGGGTGATGCCTTTTCAGGACCATCAGAAAACACAAAAATCCTCAGTACTTTACGAATGAAATTGATTTTGATCTCTAGGAAGAATAGAACCGATCATGTTTCACACATCACATGTAATTTGAACTACATGTTCTTGGTGCCACCAAGCTTTATCCTATCCAGCTATTTTGTTGCTAATGGCTGTCTCCTCTTGTGTTAATTGTACAAGATAATTAGTAGACAAAGATTTTGCATCTTTGCAGGATTGTTCAATGCCTTATGCTGTGATCTCATGAGACTAACCAATAAGAAATAAAGAGTGAGAGACAAAATAATTAGGAGAAAAGTAAAAGAGCTTTGAGTGTCCACCATGAGAAAAGGGAGAGGTTCCACAAAGTCATCGTTAATATATTGTTGAGCCAGAGAAGGTATATGGTTGGTTTATTATTACTATTTTCAAACTCTTCTAAGATAAACATAGAACTCTAAAACATTAATGTCGAGACATTCCTAGAAATATCTGTAATAAATATTTTATGCCTTTTTAGTTATTACAAATTTCAATCTTAACACATCTTAAAGCATGGACCTCCTGCTATTCAGCAACTTACTAACATTCCTCCTAGTACTTGACACAATCCATGGCCAAGGTCCATTTCTACAAGGCCATATCAATCACTGACTTCAGCTTGAATCTGGAGCATCGACAACTTGTTATCATCTTTTGTACAAGTCTAACTTTTGGATGTATTAAGATAAGCACAAAAACATTTTTTTAATAATAATACCAGAAGCTGAATGCTGAAATAAATTTTGTATTGTTCTTAGTTCTTGAAATACTATATTATAATTCAAGTAGGATATATTATAATACTAAATAATACTAGAATTTATAGTAATAGTTCCCTATGAGATGAAACTGAAGTTTGTCATGACTTGGTGGACTATGAATATGACTTGAGAACAAATGGTCACATTCATGTTGACTGGCTTGCATCTATTTTGGAAAAAGGCATTGTGGAGTAAAATCTAGCATTTACCCATGTTATTTGAACAGCTTGGAGAAGGAAATTCTTGACCGCTATCTTGAAGTGGTTTTGAAAGGAAACAAAGATGGATTAAAGGTAATATTCTTATCTCTCTTTTTACTGCATCCATCACCAGTACTGCGACCCATAACTTTCTCAGTTTAGTGGGACTGTTAATCTAATTACATTATGACATGATTTCTCAGTGCCTCCCTGCCATGGTAGTTTACTTTTTTCGAGTCTGTGAACTTCTTTTTTGATCATATCGTACATGATGAAAGAGATTTTTTTTAAAAAAAAACATCTACTGGGCTCTGCTCAATTATTATGGTTGCTTCTTATATGCCATATATATATATATTCCTGTAATGTTAGAACGAAGCATAGAGCAGTTTTTCTATTGTCATATTATGATTCAACAATAAGAGTTTGAGAGTAGTCTAATTCCCATTCTTCCAACTTCTCTGCACTGTCTACTGTATGTTGAACAGCATGGTTAATACTGAGAGAGCACAGTTCTGATAGGAAGCCTGTAACTACTTGCGACAGGATTGACACTCTTGTATTGATTTTAAATGTTTAGAATAATGAATTCTTCAAAATTTAGCACATGCTGTGCTCAGTAGCTGGAGGTATTAAACACAGAGATTGAAAAGGCCTGGTCATACATTTAAAACACACGAGTGGAAAAAGGTAAAAGGAAGGAAGTGCAGGAGCATGTCACGTATCCTAATTGCATAGTAAATGGAAATTCTGCCAATTACCTTGTGGGGTATGCAGAGGATCAGATGTACGTAGCCTTATCTTTGCATAGGGAAAGGCTGCTTGCTCTGGGTTATGATCAAACTAACTTTATGGCTGCACCAAGGCTCACCCTTACAGAAAATAAAATATTTAGTTTATATAACAAAATCTATCATCTAATCTTAAAAATATTCTGTTAAATACGCATGCAGGCACCCCCTGCATAGTTGCATTTGATCGGGTTACTTAGCAGCATTACCTAATTATCTTTTGGTAGATTATAGGTTTTATATTTGCCTCATACATGTTATTGTTCATATATCACATAAAAGGATTTTTGACTAGGATTAACAATAATTGTCAACAATCTCAACGACATCATCGTACACGGGGGTACATGATAACAATATATAACGCCTTTGCTGAATCAATTTCGGCACTTTTGAGGCTGAAGTTGATGCAGCTGCTTTCGTTCTGGAGAAGTGACAGACAACCAACTTCCTTGCATTTGGTACCTCATCTCCCATAGACCAATCTTAGGATCACTCACCAGATGAAACTAAGACGAGCGTGTGTGCTTTTGACTCCTGCATGCCTAGCCTACTGGCATGTGATACATTGGGAAACAGAGATATAGTTACCAAATCTGCTTCAAACTAGCTATATAATTTATCAGCTGACAAAACAAATGTCTACAACCCCTGTCTCTGTGCTTGGACAGAAATTACGGTTGCGAATAGAGGATCCACCACGAAGAAAGCATATGGTTTACCTAGGAGGTGCTGTTCTCGCTGGAATCATGAAGGTGCTACCGTCTCTCCTCTCTCTCTCTCTCTTTCTCTCTCTTGCACACATTTTTCCTGGAGCCTAGAGAGCTCGGATTGAATATGGAATTACATATTATATATGTGGGACAATTCATACCCTACTTCATCCTCACAACAAAGTCAACTTTTTTTTTCCTCTTCTTTTTCTTTCTTTTGTTTCTTTTTTTTTTTTTTTTTTTAAATCTTTTGAAGCTTATAGAGCTCTTAACTGACCTGCCATTTCATGCCATTACAATAATATCGCTGTCCAAAGTTTATACGCTGCACCAAGAAACTGTTAACAGTTTTAGTTTTCTGATGAAATCTCATTCACTTTGCCTAATTCTGAACCTAATGCTGCTTGGCTGGTTTGTTTATGCAGGATACTCCAGAGTTCTGGATTACCAAAGAAGAATATCAGGAAGAAGGAGCAGCCTGTTTACGAAGATGTGGCCAAGCATGATAAGAGTTCTGAAGGAGTGGTGTCCCAGGAATTGTAATCCCACCACTGCAACCAGTAAGTCCTTGCAAATACTCACTGTCCATCCACACATAATTTTTTTTAGTAATGAAGCCACTTGTCTGTACTATCGTGTGATGCATGTAATCCACGACAATCAGCAATTCTCCTATGTAAGCAGATTATTATCTGAAAAAAATAAGAATCACATATATTATTAATCCTAGTCAAAAAAAAAAAAAAAAAAAACACAGCACCAGCTTGGTGAGTTTATTGAGCGATTATTTACATGGGGTAAAAATACAGCGGCGCCATTGATGCATTATAGAATAATATTTTCCTCTAAAAATTACATATATCCAACAACCGCCCCATCAAAATGAAATACCCACCCATATGCACGCACTCAATGCTAACCAATAACTAAGTTTTGGCCAGCAATTATCAAACAGTCTGCAAAGTCTCCTTCGCATTGAAAACTCTCAAACTTTGAACATCACCAACTTGCAAACCAGAAAAGAAAATAACGCAAACAATTTCCTTCCAACCATCCACAATTTCTTTATTCCAGAACGAAAAATTATCAAACAATCCACAATTTCTTTATTCCAGAACGAAAAATTATCAAACAGTACATTAACAGTGGAGTTGAGAGACAGAGTCAAATCGGTGGCTGGTTTTCAGAACATAGGACCTCAAGCATACAAAAAAATGCAATGCAACTACTAGACCATTTTGGACGCCAAGACGTGCGCTTCTTCGCTTCCTCTCAAGAGCAGAGGTTGAGATTGGTGTTAGCGTGCCTTGACTTCTTCTTCATCTTCTTCTCCTTCATCTTCTTCTCCAAGCGCTCCACCCTCCCCGCCAGCCCTCCTATTAGCAGGCACTGCTGCGCGCTTCTCTCGCAGAGCTCCGCCACCAGTCTATTCAGCCTCTCGTTCTCTTCTATCATCCTCTTCATCACCTCCTTCACCCTGGACCTTGGGGCATCTGATCCACGACTGCCCTCCCTTCGCTTGGATCAGCACAGGTCTCTTCTTCCACTGGATTGGGCGTGGTATCTTCCTCCTCTACTTCCTCCTCTGTTTTACCTTCAGTTCCCAGTGGAGCTCTACACTTTCCTAGGGTTTTTTCCTCCATAGGACCTCTAACGTTTTCAGGTGCTTCTTCCTTCGCTTCCAGGGTTTCTTTAATCGATACCACCACGGAGTCATCCTCCGCTTCCTCTTTCTGGACATCGGTGGATTTTAGGGTTTCAAAATCGCCTTCCGCGGTATGATCACGGACCTCCGAGATCCCATCCCCACATTCTTGACGAACGGCTTCCTCCTCTTCATCAGTGCTGTGCTCCTCTATGGTTTTTTCCGCCGGTGCTCCATTCCCTCCGACTCCTGCCTCCCTCTCATCCCCCTTGGCGGCGGCGATCGAATCCACGGCCTCCTGCAGCGAGATCACCCTCCGGATCACCTTCTTCCGATAATCCCTCACCCCCCGCACCGAATCCAGTCGCAGCAGCAACGCCATCAGCATCTCACTCGCCCTCAGCCGCTCCTTCCCATCACTCCTTATCACCTGCTCCTCCGCCCGAATCTTCTTCTCGATCTCGTCTACCTCCGCCGCGACCCTGCGGACAACCCTCACGTTCTTCCGCACTAAGAACCCGCGGAAGACCTTCTGAACCTTGACAGCAGCCTCCGCCCGGTCGACCTCCGCCGGCAGCCGCACGGCGGCAGCGGCAGGCTTCTTCGCCGTCTTCACCTCCTCGGAGCCGACGAAGTGGACGGGGATAGAGACGACCCGGGGTTTTGCCGCCGGCGGACGAGGCCTGCCACGGCGAATTGGAGTCCACGGGCTCGCGAGGTAAGGACGTTCCATCTCTCTCTCTGAATCTCTTCGGAAACGATTGCGAGAATTTCAAAAGCTTAAGATATTTCGAGGATTAAATTTGGCTTGGAGGTGGAGGTAGGGGATTGGGTTTATATAGAGGAGTCCAGGATTTGCGTTCGGATATTTCGAGATCGTTCGAGCGTCTTGTGGAAGGAAGGAGAGAAAAGGATTGTCTTTGACGGGGGTGCTTCTGGAAGAGCGTGGAAGGTTCTTCGCTTCGCTCGCCCCGCGGGCGGGAGCGAACGTTTAGACTGGCTGCCGTAGAACGCAGCCAACAGCGAATAGCCGGACTAGAGCGAATCAACGGCTGGCACGTAGTACTGAAAATTTAGCCAACTCAGGGTAACTTGGATATGATCCATCTCCAATAGTTTAATATATATATAATATAAATATATTTATTTTAAAAAAATTATATTAATTATATTTTCGGCCTCCATTCCAATTTTAGGCTACGAAGAAAATTAAATTTACTCCATGCCTGAACCGGTCCAACTTGATCGATAGCGTGGATCTTGCTTGGAAGAGATTAACGCCATAGGGCCTAGGACTGCTGATTGATTTGAATTTAACAAGCAAGCTCGCTCCCAGCTCATAGACTAATTTGAAGGTAATTGGAAATTAAGGTGATGCCAGATTGGAAAGCAAACCACCACCATCATGCTCAGCTCAAAAACATCATTTAATACGATATTATTTATATTTTCAGCATGAAATGTTACTTATTTTATTAAGAAATACACCACCACCAAACTGTCAAAGCTCAAATATAGGAAGATGCTTTTATTCTTCTTGCAATCTCAAAATCCAAGAGAGGGTGCAGAGATAGGATGCAGGATTTGACTTGTGATGGGTGCCGAGCTTGGAATTTACAGTAATAGATGGGCGTACCTGAAATCACCACTAGGTTTTCTGGAGGTGGGAGAGAGAGTATCACACATAATTCATTCTTTTGGAAAGAGTGATGCCTGCTCGTTTCAAGAGGTCGCCTGAAGCTTGCGTTGCCAATGAAATAACTTCTTGCTGTATGATGAGAGGTAAAAAAAAAATACAAAAAAAGTGACGTTGATTCTGTTACAATTAAATCATTTAAGCCAAGTAATTTATATAGATTGCTAACAGAGTAAGATCAAAAGAAGAAGCCAGAAGTCATTTGATACTTCATGTAAAGGAGTGTTCAGCCATTGATGATAGATTTTTGTGGCAAGAATTGCTTGAACCTCCTCAACAAAATGATCAAAGTCACTTTAGTTAAAACTATTTTAAGCAATGCCAACTACAGTCTTGTAGGTTTCCACTATTTAATGCATCCTCTGTCAAAAAGAAGAGGAAGAAGAATGTGTCCTTTCCATATAAGAATTCAATTCTCCCCAGGATCAAAATATCATCAAATAGTGTTACTGGATATCATTGATGATACTACGATCACAAATGCTGAGCCTGTGAAAGGGCTTAAAGTCATGATCACAAATCAAACTTCAGTAACACAAGTCATCATAATTTATATTATATTATTGGATTTCAGTACAAATATATTAAATTACTAATAATGCATCAGCTTATTGAATCAGATAATATTTGACCACCAAGAATCTCTGCTCACTAGTTTTGAATTTGCAAGCCAAGTATATCAAATGAGTTCATGGATATCAGATTTCGACATGTAAGAGGCACGATACAGAAGTAGGATGTAATATTTGACAAGTTATCTGCTGATTTCATACGAAAGCCGCAATCTTTTTTGACTTATAATCCAACATACAAATCAATTGGTTTCATTAGGTTACCCGTATGTTGTGTCGTGTCAACTATTTTCATGGAAGAGGCTGAGATGATATGTTGAGCGGTTAAGTATCTAGGTCCCCTGATGCTTGAAAGACGGCTAACATTTTGAATATATAGGACAGCTTGACAAGATTCATACATAAGTTGTAATGAACTGGATTGGTCTATTACTGTCACCTTCTAATTATATCAAATTGCTTGAACCAAGGGATTCAAAAGATATGTTTTGCAACAAGCAACATCATGGAGTGTATTAAATTGATTTTATGTTTCACATCTCACAGTAATAGCCAGTGTCAGATTACCTCATTTACATTCAAGATCTTCTGATCCTTCATAATCCATTGACCATTGCACATGACAGAATCAATATTCTCTGTTCGCATACAGTAGACAAGGCTGGAAATACTGCATATTTCAATAAACAAGTATCCATAATTCCTTCCTTATTTAATTGAATTGATAATTTTAGAACTGAATTACAAATAGACGTAACTAAATAGCCAGACTACCCTCTGCAGACCAGAGCTACAGAATAGAGATCAGGTAACAGTCTGAATGTTAACATTTCCAGATTGCATCATTGCTTCTTGTTATTAGCATATAGAATCTCCCATAGAACATAATACTAGTTGAAAGCTTAGCCACAAATATGCACACATCTACTAATAAATTCTGAAATTTGGTTGTGCAAGCAGTAAGGCAGCCCTTTATACATTATTGCTATCATCAATATCACGGAACAATATAATCATATTCCAGTCCATATGAAAAAGCTCTATATCTCTCACAAAGAAAATTATAGTCAGAATACTAGTTTTGCACACAAATCTTTCTCATCATTAATCTAATATAAATAATTTTTAATCATACAGTTTTCATTTCAAGAATTCAATGCCTTGAGAGCTGTCAAGTCAGATTCACCTTAGGTCCTATTCCCACTTATCACTAGGGCCATGTTTTCTTTGATTTGGCTGAGAGTCATAAAAAGAATTCATAAAAAGAATTCCTTCAACTTCTACTTCATGCGTAGATGGTGGATTAGAAGGTTATTTTGTCATCCCTGCTACGCAAAGCACTGTTGAAATGGTTGGTCAACTGGAAGCTTTGATGGTAAACTGGGCTCGGGAACTTATTCCCACCTACATTGCCACAATGCCACGGGCTTCTTGAGGTTTCAGCATGTAACTATGCAACTGAGTCATGCATAGGCATAATATTTTTTCACTGAGCCGTTGCTTGTTTTTATATGAGTATGTTTGTGTTGATATAAATATCTAATGCACTTTGATTTACCTTTAGAGTACTATACATCGCACCTTACTTGTATAAGAACTAATATGTCATTTATAATTAAAGTTTTGTTTTGCTTATCATTTGGTTCTTTGAAATAATTTATTTTTTAAAGATCAACGCAGTTCTATTTCTGTATTGAACCTTGCACCCTTCCACCTCTTCTGTTCTATTTCTAAGTATCAGGACAATTCAGATGACCTCTAAACAGTTGCATGAATTTAAACAGAATAAATGACCAGCTAGGTTTACCTTCCTACCAATTGACCTTTCATGACAATTGACCAATTGATATCTCCTCTCTCTTTTCAAATGAGTTCTGCATTGATCAGGAATTTGACAACAACCTGTAGTAGGTTGATACTAGGTTGAAGGTCAACAAGCATAAAATTCTCAAACCTTGACGATTCATACATGAGTTAGATCATATGACTTGCAGAGGCGATAAGGCTTGCTGATTTAAGGTTACCGTATATATATAATGCTGCAGAATAAATGCCTCCCATCATTCTTCTCTGTAACGCCTGTACTGTGCTTGTGATGCAATACTATTAGATTCCTCTTTTAAGTCTAAGAGTGATCCATGAAAAGGTAGGCCTGATCATATTCTATCCGCTACACACAGAAATTGAAACAAGAAAGCCTGATTGTTGCAGCATAGTGATAAAGAAATCCCTGGATAGCAGCCACACGTTCTCTATTGCCTCTGATACCATGAAACTCATCCAACACCAAGGGGTCTTTAAAAATGTAAAAATACTAACCTTTTGACTCCAGTAACACAATTAGACTGTTGTTGATACCGATGACAGTTGGAAGGCTGTAAATCGGAGGATGGGCCAGTAATCATCACCAATGATGTTGGCATCCAATGTACCCCACATAAGTCATTATGCAACAGTGTCAGCTATAAGCATATGGTGTATCAATCACTAAATGCTTGTCCCACTCGAAAATTAATGGCATAAGCAATGGTCAGGCCCTCGTTCGATTCAGATGCCCAGTACCTATAACTAAGTGGTGTCCAACATGCGGTGCACAGGAAGCAGGTTGAATCAAACCAGAGCTTAACCCAACTGCTTTCAACTTTAAATGTAAGCAGCATCTTTCCACGAATAGACAAAACTGTGATTTTCTTGATTTCCTCTATCAAAATGTCAGGACTTGTCTCAACTATTTGGATTTAGGAATACAAACCGGCAATCATAGTACCAAGGACAAACTAGTGCTCTCTAACCATAAGTTCCTCCAAACTTTTAACACAACTTCCATCCACCTTAACTCTCGACACTCGCACTTTTCTAGAGAGACATAAAAATGGGACTCAAGTAGGGCTGAAAACGGATCGGATAGTAGTATATCCATATTTGTATCCATATTTTTTAACGGATACGAATACGGATACGAATACTAAACGGATATTAAAATTTATGTTCATATTTATTCTAAACATACGGATACGAATCGGATATCAAGCATATCCATATTTGTTATATACGGATACGAATCGGATATCAAGCATATCCATATTTGTTATATATGGATACGGATATGAATCGGATATTAAGGTAGTGTTTGATACAAAAATGCTGTCCTGTACCACCTGGTATCGATCTATATTATCCTATTTTGAATGGCACTATGCCTAGAAATGAGAAAAGATATAGAGAGCCTATCTCCATATTTGGTAGGTACTTTACTACATCACTTATAATATATTAAATATATTGAACCACCGATAATTTTAGGTACTAGTTTTGCAAACCTTGGTTTTTAAGTTTACCTAATTTAAGTTCATATATTAGTTGAGCTAAAACTCATTAACATGTTATATCATGTCATATATTATTATTTCTGAATATTCTTATACTGTTCTTGCATCCGCTTTCATACCATTACCCTGTACTAGGCTGAAAAAAAAATCTGTATCCGTATCCGAATCCGATTACCTTTTGGATTAGATATCCGAATTCGTATCCGAATCCGATTAAACTGCAAAATAAAAAAATATGTATCTGTATCTATATCCGATTACTTTTGGATTAGATATCCGAATTCGTATCCGAATCCAATTAAATTGCAAAATAAATATCCGAATTTGATATAATTCGAATACAGATACGGATACGGTCGGAGTTTATCCGACCCATTTTCAGCCTTAGACTCAAGTTTTTATACCATATGTAAATATAAGAATTAAATTTCAGGTAATAAGAAAAAACTATGAGGACATTAATTTGCAAACAATCTGATGCTAGAAGCAATTAACATACTAGCAAGTATATCATAATATTGTTGTGAGCATCTATAGGTGGGGAAAAAAAAAGGGTTCATGGATGGGTCCATACGGATCATGTAGTGGCACCATGGACCATGAAAAAGGATTCACAATGATCATATCAGCCTGCAAAAGGTGAAAACAACAGTCAACTACTTTCATAACTCGCAAGAAGGAAACACAGTCATGATAAAAACAAAGGCTTTGTTTTTGAAAAGTGGAAAAGAAAAAAACAAGTGTCATCCAGTGACTAGAAAGTCAAACAGACTGTGATAGGCAGCATTATCTAGCAGGTTGGGGAAAGATAAATGTAATTATTCATTTTAATAAAATATAGCCTAAACATTTTTTTTGACTGAATTTGGAGGATGGAATACCTGGATTAAGATTTTGAAGAATCTCTACTGTGGAAACTTTAAACTTTCCAACTAAACATAGGAATGTTAAAAAACAAGGGCTACTCACAGCTACTCATGAAGTTGAAATGACTTATGGAGGCACATGTTTCAGTTTGCCAAGGTTTCTGGTCAAATAAAAACGAGGCTTTTTTCAAAATTGGCAGAAATGGCTGATGTGAGACTACTGCAATATAAGTTATACCTCTGATCCTTTTTAAATAGCGAAATGTTGGAGTTCTCACAAAGAAGACATCAAATACAAATGGGAACAGGGGAAAGGAAATAAATAGTAATCGAACCTTTTTCCCAACTTCAAGGGAACCTATTTCATTGTCCCACAGCACTGACTTTGCGCCATTTACGGTCGCCATCTTTAGAACCACTTCAGCAGGAACAGCAGTTGGGTCAGTTGTTCCTTGAATGAATGCTTCCCGCCCTTTGTTAATAAGGGAAGCTAAATACATCTCATCCACTGCACCACAAAATATAGATGATAAGTAAAACACACACACACACACACACACATATGTTGGTGGATTTACACCAAACAAAACAAGAAAAAAAAGTAAATTAAGTATGAATACAACAAGAAAAAAGGCAAATTCATGTGTGTGTCAAAATTATTATGGAAGAGGGATGATATAATACCATTCTCAGGTGATGACAAAATTGATAACATATAGAGGATAACTTGCTGTTCTCTGTTGAAAAATCACTAAATCATTTATGTGGCAGTTGTGAGCCATATTCCTACATTTTTAGTCCATAGTAGTTTTCTGTTGATTCATTCTCTCAAGAGAATGTAAACATCCATTACTTTTCATGGTTTTGCCTCCACCACATATTAATATTAATTACTATTAAGTTTACTATTAGTTAATTTGTTTGACAAAGAATTTTGAGCTATAGTTTCTCATTGTTGCCCATGGCAATGCTGGTCTTTTGCAATCAAGCCTTGTGCATTTGATTCTCAGACATCTTCTTATATCAGATATGCTGATGACATGAGGTTTGCTTGGAGAGTGCAAGCAACAACTCTACAGCAGTGCCACATAACCATCTTCTAGGTTTCAATCTAGGAGATTTTTTAAGATCACACAGCAGCTTGGTGAATCATAAAACAACTCAGTATTTTATGTCATTAGATTTATAGAATTTTTCTGAAGCAAACAGAAATTCTTACAATGTTAATTCTTTTTTTTAATAAATAAGTTGAATTGGCATTACTAAGCAAAATATTAGCTTGCTTTGCTCATGGACTCCAAAAGTCTTAAACTCTTGGTTGGGGTCATGTTCCACAAGGCAAATATTTACACTTCCCACAAATGAACCATAAAGATATTGTGTTGTAAAATGTAAAGCCTAACATAAATACACTAGAGTTCCATTTGATTTTGGAAATGATATTTCTCAAATATTCCCTCAGAGCATTTCTATCATGAGCAAAATCTTCAACAACATGATCTTTCTCAAATCATTACCAACATTGATCCAGGTTTTTCAAGACATTTATACCTGCTCTGCATATCCTTTCAGCACTGAAAAGAAAGTCTAGCAAATACACATACAACTAGAATAGAACTCTGTATGTGTGTGTGCGCGCTCATTTGTGTGCGTGCGCGCATGAGAGAGAGAGAGAGAGAGAGAGACTTTAAGGATTGAAAGAAAGATTATATGCTGCATGTACTAATCATGGTTTTCTAAAGCTTTCCAAGTTTGGACAGTGAACAGTTTACAGAATTTTTGGCAGATCTAGAAGTAGTTAAAGGTTAGCTGTCAAATGGTTTGACAGAGAAATACCAATTATAGATCAAGGGGATGAGTAAAATATTTGAGGATCTCCCCTATTTTAGGATCAAACAGCAATTAAAGAGATTGACTGACAAATAAGGATAATTAATGAAAGAAGCCCCACATGCGAAGCCCAAGGGTCCTCAAAGTCATCACCAGGAAAAGGAACTTTGTGAAAAGTATTGTCCAAGAGTTTAAATCCTATAAAACGGGGGTGTCCTAATTTCTCCATGAAAGGGAATACCTCACTTTCCCATTCTATCCCAACAGCTATCCCAGTAGAGCAGAGTAGTTCAAAAAATTACGAAGAAATCAAAATACCTGTTTACCTCTCTTTTGATGCTCTACCAATCATCTATGCCCAAAAGGAAAATGTTTGCTATGTGAATGTAATATTTATGTTGTATCAAGGAATAAATTTGTCATGTCTTAATCAAAGATGAAATCTCATCAAAATCAACTGATATGGATTTTGAAACAAACCAATGCTCATTCTATTGTTGGAAGGTGCCCCATCTGTACCGAGGGAGACGCATACACCGGCATCAAGCATTTCCTTTATAGGAGCAAATCCAAGCATGCGCATTGCAGATGCAGGGCAATGAGAAACTTTAACACCAGCCTTTGAGAAAAAGCCAATCTGTGAACATTCAGCTAATTTTCAGCCATCAATTTGCAGCATGTGTGAGCAAGACATAAAATAAGTACATACTTGATAAATGTGTGGCATGACAGAAGTTATCAAGTTTTTCTTTTTCTGTCTTTTTTTTTTTCCTTAAAAAGGGCTTCCATGATATAATGCCTATGAAGTCCATGCCCATGCTAAACAAATACTGATATGGATGCCAAAAAGAAAAGGATCAGAAATTTTATTTAAATATTTAAGAACAGACTGTTAGGTGTAAAGGTTTTAGAAGGAAAAATGTTTCACAACGAATGTTTTTCACTCTGTTAGTTGTTTTAAGTTGAATCACATGCCTGCACAGGCAGAATACAAGCAAATAAGGTAGCCATTTAAGAACTGGTTCATGATTAAAGCTTCTTAGTTCTTACCTAAGGACAATGGTCTTGTTTATTGGGAGTGCATATTTTCAAAGGAGAAATTCAAAATAGGATTTTAGCTATGCATTTCTTGCAAACCATGACGCTTGAGGGCATATAAATCCTTACAAACCTATAACAGTGTTTACACGTATCATCAAATTGCAAAACAACTAAAAAGTACATTATTGTATGTTAGCCAGCTATATATGACTAGACCAATGAATCCCCACATTGGTGTTTTTTCCTTCCATTTTTTTTCATGCTACATTAAACAGCCTGCTATAATAATATTTGTTTCTCATAATTTGTGCCTATCCTGCCAGTACTATGTGTATGATCTCCATTCCAAGTGGATATAATCTATAACATGAATCAAGAGAGATGGTCCATTTGACTGCAGTTAGCCAGAATGCAAATAAGAAGAAGAGGACTCTGGAAGATGAAAAAGAGAATGAAGCAAAACATGCAAGATGGCTAGTTTATATCAGTTAATTCAATTATAAGAATAATCTTTGTGCTAACCTCAGCATCATTCAACCAAACAGAATGGGCTGCTAACAAATTGCTCCGTAGAAGTCCTATTTTCTCCAAGTATGTTACTGTGCCATGATCAACCCCTCTTGTACTTGTCACCATCTGATTTTCATAAGGGATTTCTGCAACATGCTATACAAATATGACATAAATGAACAAAGGAAAGTACTGGATAATTGTTTTAACCAAAATAGTCATAAAATAAAGTATGATTCAACGGCCAGTTTTCACATCATTAATAAAAGATAGATATTAGCAAAAAATGTCAACATGAGAATATAATCTCTAACCATTTTTTTGTAAGATTTCTTAAACCCAATAAAAAAGGCTAAAAGTTCTACGATTCTCCTTATTGATCAAGAACTAAATATGTAAATAAGGGAATTGTTAAATTAATTATATCTGATTATTTTTAGAAATCAGATAAACTCCAGTATAATGACAGCTAACTTCTTAAGATTACCTAGTAACATTTATAAAATTCAGAGAAATTAAAATGTTATCTAATGTTCACCATCTCGGTATAGGACCGCATATTAGCACTATGTTGATATAGTGTCTATACACTCGGTATGAAAGTTGGTTCAATGTATTGAGTAAATTGAACCTCGATACGAGGAATATGCTCCCTGTACTGAGTCTCGATTTGGTACTGATATATTATGGTACACTTAGTGTGGGAGGTACATATTGATATAGCATACCATGATCTTATCTAATCTCCTTGAAAAATCTTATTTAATTACCAAGTAACAATCTATTTCAAAGAGGTAGTTCTTTTCATGGGTAAGATAGTGGATCTACTAATTCTCAAGACCAAATGAAGGGCAAGAAAGTTGAGTAATCCTGCAACAAGCCACTTGGGACTCTGTCTTCTTGTGAACAGTACAATTTTACAACTCCTTCCTCAGCAGCCATGTCACTCAGAAGCTAACTTGACAATTTACTAGGAATCAAGTTTTCAGATTAAGGGAGATGACATCTCTCGCGTTAAAATACAAATGCTTTTGCTTCAAAGTATGTTCTTCTTTATGTATTCTAGAATTATATAAGTCAGATTTCTCTATTGGTACATTAAGAAAACAATCCAACATAGAGAACCTGGATTTCAAGCAATCTCCCATCAAAAAGAATATTATTAACCACTTCAGAAGTGACCATGTTGGGTTATGGTAAAGGCTTTGAGCCATACTGGGACATGTGCTCTCAATCATTCCTTTAATTCAAGGTAATAAACTAATTTATTATTTTTTCGCTAAGCCTACCACATTTAAATTATATTTATTCATAAAAGCTTCAATACGGAATCCAGCATTCTGTTCAGATAACCCGGCACAAAAGAAAAGCATGGCATCAACGAACCCAACATAGCCCCTGCTGGAAAACATCCCAATTCATGTTAAACAAATTGGTTTTTTATCTTATTTTCACATTTCTAGAAAAAAAGATGTGAAGTTTTTTCGGTTAAGAGAGTAAAGAAGAGATAGCACATGGTAAACATTGAAGACAAATGCATGCATTCTGTGCGCTTCAAACCATACGTAGAAAAAATTAAGGATTTTGTCAGAGTCAGCCTTCCCCCATTGATATGTAGAAGAGGGAAAAGAAAAGCAGATTATAACAGAACAATCCAGATCATTTGAAAATTGGACCATTACCATATGGATGCCTGTACTCAGTTCTGCTGCCACATCTCTTGTTTCAAGTAGCAAGCGATCAGTTGCGTTCATGATCTGTCTCAAGCCAAACCATACTCTAATTCGACCATCAGCTGTATTGTGATGCTTCTTATAGAGTTCCTTCTGAGACTGTACCCCAAGAAAATGCATCTCTATTAGTCACACAACAAATGATAGTCAATCACTGCAAAGCTGCAAATATCTCAAGTAGTTGATTGATACTGAGATTGTTGTTAGTCCTCAAACTATAGAGACCAACATACTTTCTTGCAGAATATCTTTTTGCTAGACTAATGCATACATAATGAAGAAAAATAAAAGGTTCTTCATTTGGCTTTACACAAACTCAATTACTCAAACGAAGAACTATAGACCAAAGTAATTTCGCCAGCCACGTAGCATCTTCATGCCACATTAAACTTAATATGTCTCAGCCGCAGCATGAATCCAGAAAGCACAATGAACACCAAACTCAAATCATCAGTGATGGAACTTTTTTACGAGAAACTGTCAGTGATTTCTAAGCACACTACCTGAATACAATGGTCAGTGGAGTGTGCACTCCAATCCGCCGGCAAGCCCTCGCCGGAATCCATAATTGACTGCGTTAAACATGCACGCAAGCCCAGTAATTCCACTGCTCTTGCCATCCCTGCAACATGCTGCCCTCCAGCCTCTGCAAAACACGTCACCTGATTCCAAAATATATATATATATATATATATATATATATATATATATATATATATATATATATATATAAACGAAAACAACCATTTTACACTGGGGAATAAATCATTTTAAACCAATTCCATAGATCTATAGTTGATTAAAGAAAGGTTTGGTTGTGGTGATTAAGTCATGATTGATTAGTTAATCAAGGGAAATAAATCACTCACTCCGGAGTGGATTAACTCGATGCCGCATAGAAGCGTGGAAAGGTACGAGTCGGCCTCGGTCATGTGTGACTCATACGGCCAGATGCGCTGGTGCAGCCACGTCATCAGATCGACGTCGTCGGCGATCCCCCTCCCTAGCTGCTGCGACGTGTGCACGTGCGTGTTCACAAACCCTAATCCCCCAACCCGGAGAAAAGCAGAAAAAATTAGGAAAAAATAGGAGGAAGATGAGCCGAGCCGTCTGGTATAGGGATCGAACCGGGGAGGACGAGGCGGCCGCCGAGGTCGAGGACGTCGTCGGCGAGGGGGGAGAATTCGCGGAGGAGGGCGGGGGAGGGGCCGAGGGCGTGGATGCGATCGCCGGCGACAACGAGGGCGCCGTGGCGGAGGACGTGGAAGGCGGGGTCCATGGTGACGATCATGGCGTTGTGGAGAAGGTGGAAGCCGGATTTCTTGGTCTTCTCTCCGCCGCCGCCGTCGTCCATTTTCTTCGACCTCGGTCGTCGCCCCTGAAGCCTGGGAGATGGGGAGAACCGTCAGCTAAGTAGCATGTGAGACGGCCGGTGTGACCTTTGTAGAACGGAGGAAAGAGGGAGAAAAAACTTATATTTAAAAAATTTATAAAAATATCCTTTGGTGGCATAATCATATTAGTAAGTCCATTAACTAACTTGATATGATTTTTTTTTACTCCTTATATATTTTATTATTAATTAAATATATTAATTTATAAAATTTATTTAATTAAGTTTTTTTTTTTTTTTGATAACAGCCAATAATAAGCACACGATTAAATAAAATTGGTGTAGACGTCAAAATAAAATAAATAAAATACAAAAACTTACATAATTTTTCACGCCTCACCTTTAATGATATTTGTAGCATTTTTTCATTTTTATCCCATTATTTATGATAATTTATTAAGTCATTATTAATAATCATTCAACATATATGTTATTAAATAATTTTTATATGTACCTTTAGTGTAATTATTTTCTTTTGAAATTCAAATGTTGAGGGAGATTTTTCCACCCTAACGCATGAAGATGAGGTCAGACAAGTTGGGGCAAGCGTTATATTTTATAAAACTAAAATTTTTATTTGAAATCTAAAATATTTGATAATATTATTCAAATATTTTTATACTTTTATTGCATTTTTGGGTCTCTGTCTCAAAAGATTACTCTAGACCTTATTGCAATTACAACAATAGAAGCATGATTTGCAAAGAGGGGCATTTAGGGTTAATACATATAAATCTTTAAAAGATGATACATGTTTCTTGTAAATACAAAATTATTCATATTAGATTTTTGAGTTCTCTTATGATGCTCTTCAATTTGTTAAATATTAAAAATATCAGCCATTTGATTATATTTTAAAAGATATAAATATATCATTAGTAATTAATTTTAATGGGTTATTGCATGACTGGCATGAAAAAAAAAATCAAACTTTATGGTTTATCTTACCATTCTTTTCTTTTCATCTGATTTTATGTTATTGTCACCGTTACTTAATGATGAGAGAGAGGGAGTGCTATACATTATTTGTTAGGAAAAGTTTTGAAGATTTTGTAAAGTTTCATTGATGGAAGGGGATCGAGATGAAGAAGATGTTGCGGATTTCCTAAGATCCATCGATAAAGAGGGAGATGATCAAATAGAAAGAGAAGAAGATGACAGGTAGAACAAAAATTGATGAGGCAAAAAGTTAGTAATTACTTAAATAAGAGTAATTCAGATTTAAGATTTGAAAGTTTATCATGTTAGTAATATAGAATCTTTAATAAATAATTTATTACATATAAAAATAACATACTTATCTGATGCGGAATTCATCATAATAGTATTTACCTGATGCGGATGCGGAGTTCATCATGATAATATGTAGATTTGAGACTTGAATCTGGTTAGATTTTGATAGCCTCTTCTACAAAATAACTAGTTTCTCTCCCTTAACCTTATCCCTTTCATAGCTGATAATGATGGATTCTTGCTAACTTCTTCGGGCAGAGAGACTAATTATTTATATATATAACATTCAATTTGTATTTCCATCAAACATATTAATGACTTTAATATGGCTTAATGTTTATGGCTTAAACTTTCGGACCATAAACAGCCGATTGGTAGCCCTTCGTCTTCTACACACGCAGAATAAACAATGGGTGGCCTTTTACCTTTCGCATACTAGACTAGATCTGGTCCTTCACCTTTCTAGATCGAGAAAAAATGACTCTTCACCTTTGTAACAATCTTGCATTAAAGGACTAATCTAACATTCTCCCACTTGGACCGAAAGTTGATGATATTAATATTTAATAGTGTAAACATTAGGCGCAAAAATTAAATTTCATAATGTCATTCTTTCATCATGATTGACTTTAATATAATAAATTACATAATAAGAGTTATGGCGGTCATACACATCCAATTTGTATATTTCCTTCCATATACTACTGTATTAGCAACTTATCATGTTAGGTCACATAATTTATATATAAATAACTTAATATCTACTTAATTGTCTGAAAGACATAGTAAATTTTTTGTTCAAAACAGTAAGTGTATACAAGCATAAGGAACAAGAAATAATAAATAAAATCAGAAATATTTCATATTAATGAGCTCAAAAGTGGCACAATATCATTATAATCAATCTTCAATTTATAATATCATCATAATCAATCTTTAATACATAACATCATCATAATCAATCTTCAATACAACCAAGACCCATTCTATGTACATGTTCTTTAAATGTTTTTGGTTGTAAACCTTTAGTCAAAGGATCTGCTATCATAAGATCCGTTCTAATATGTTCAATGCACACTCTTTGTTTCTGGACCTCCTCCTTGACAGTAAATTACTTTAATTCCATATGTTTAGCACCTCTAGAATATTTGTCATTCTTGGAGAAGAAAACTACTGCGGAATTATCACAATAAATTTGCAGCGGCTTGGTAATGGTGTCGACAATCCCAAGTCCTGAAATAAAGTTCCGTAGCCATAATGCTTGAATTGTAGCTTATAACATGCTTCAAACTCTGCTTCCATAGTGGATGAGGCAATGATAGATTGTTTTGCACTTTTTCATGAAATTGCTCCTTCTCCCAACAGGAACACATAGCCAAAAATTGACTTTCTACTGTCAACACAACCAGCAAAATCTGAATCTGAATATCCAATCACTTCTAACTGATCAGATCTTCTAAATGTGAGCATATAATCCTTAGTTCCTTGAAGATATCTCATCACTTTCTTTGCAGCTTTCCAATGATCAATACCAGGGTTACTCTGATAGCGGCCCAACATCCCAACCGCGAAGTTGATATCTGGTCTTGTGCAGGTTTGCAAATACATCAAGCTACCCACAACAGAAGCATATGGAATAGATTCCATTTGCTTACGTTCCACATCATTCTTTGGACATTGCATAAGACTAAATTTATCCTCTTTTTGTATTGGGACAATTCCTGCTGAACAGTTGTTCATATTAAATTTCTCAAGAATTTTCTCGATATAAGTTTTCTGAGACAACCCTAACAATCCATATGATCTCTTTCTGAATATTGAAATTCCTATCACATAAGATGCCTCTTCCATATCTTTCATCTCTAAATTCTTAGAGAGAAAATTTTTAGTCTCATACAAGATACCTAAATCATTAGCAGCAAGCAAAATATCATCAACATATAGAACCAAAAATATAAACTTACTTCCATAAATCTTTCGATAAATGCATCGATCAACTATGTTTTCATGAAAACCAAAAGATGTACTAGTATCATTGAACTTAATATACCATTATTTAGAAGCTTGTTTAAGTCCATATATTGATTTCTTAAGTTTACACACCATATGATCCTTTCCTTCCATGGAAAAACCTTCAGGTTGATCCATATAAATTTCTTCCTCTATATCCCCATTAAGAAAGGCTAACTCCAAATCATATTGAGCTATTAAAGCCATAATGATTCTTAACGAATATTTCTTTGAAACGGGTGAAAATGTCTCTTTATAATCAATGCCATCCTTCTGAGTATAACCCTTGGCAACAAGTCTAGCTTTAAAACGTTCGATATTGCCATTCAAGTCACATTTGATTTTAAAAACCCATTTACACCCAACTTGTTTAGAACCTTCTGGCAATTCGATAAGATCCCAGACATTGTTTTCAGCCATTGATTTCAATTCATCTTTCATAGCATTAATCCATTTATCAGACTTATCACTGTTAATGGCTTGTAAAAATGAAACAGGATCTTCATAAATGCCACAATCAAAATCTGACTCTTGCAAATAAACCAAATAATCATATGAAATAACTGATTTTTGTATCCTTACGGGTTTACTTAAAGCTATTCCATATGGTTCAATTTTGTCAGCTATTGGTAGGTTAGGCTCTTCATGGGGTACTTCTTCATTCAAACATTATTCATTATTGTTTTGATTTTGTAATTCTGGAACAATGTAAGGCATAATTGTAGATTCAGAAATATTTATGGGTAATGAAACATTAACCCTTACTTCATTGATATCCACAATCTGTTTGTCAGCACTCCCACTAACTTCACCATTCTCAATAAATTTGGTATTGCCTGTCTCAATAATTCTAGAACTATGATTTGGACAATAAAACCTGTACCCTTTGGATTTCTCTGGATAACCTATAAAGTAACCACTGACAGTTCAAAAATCCAATTTCTTTTCATGTGGATTATACACTCGTGCTTCTACTGGATAACCCCAAACATGCAGGTGTCTTAGACTAGGTTTCCTTCCAGTCCATAACTCAAAAGGAGTTTTAGAAACTACCTTACTAGGAATCCTATTCAGTAAATATACTGTAGTTCTATGAGCATATGTCCACAAAGATTTAGGTAATGAGGAATTACTTATCATATTCCTAACCATATCCATTAATGTTCTATTTCACCTTTTGCCACATCATTTTGTTGAGGTGTGCCTGACATAGTATACTATGCACATATGCCACATCTTTCGAGAAATTTTGCAAATGGACCTGGATTTTGCCCTGATTCATTGTACCTTCTACTCACCACCTTTATCAGATCTTATAATTTTCACTTTTATGTCTAGTTGTCTTTCAACCTCTTTAGTAAATACTCAAGAGCATTTACAGCTTAAGATTTCTCTTTAAGCAAATAGACATATCCATAACAAGAAAAATCATCTATAAAGGTGATAAAGAACTTTTCTCCACCAAAGGATAGAGTGTCAAAAGGTCCACATACATCAGTGTGTATAATTTTAAGAAGCTGAGTACTTCTTGTAGCTCCTTTCTTGTTATGTTTGGTTTGCTTTCCCTTAATGCAATCCACACATAAACCAAATCAGTAAAATCTAGATTTGGTAAAATCTCATTTTTACTCATCTTTGTAGTCGTTCTTTGGATATATGACCCAAACGTTTATGCCACAAGAAAGCAGAGTTGTTATTTGCCATAATACGCTTAATTCCAATATTTTGATGGACACACATCAGGGATGCAAAAAATTTATCATCAAGTTTCAATTTATATATTTATCCATAAGAATTCCAGAACTAATAAAGGAACCTTCTTTATTAAATAAACTGAAACATCATTTTCCAATCTTAAAACTAAACCCATTAACATCAAGTTTCGAAACAGAAACTAAATTTCTAGAAAGTAAAGGAACATAGAGAGTTTGTAGTAAATTCAGGTGATGCCCAGTATCTAAAGTAAGACGATAAGTCCCTATGCCTTCAATTGGGGCCTTCTCTCGATTCCCCATGAACAAAAAGTTCTCATTTGGGTTTATGCTCTGGATTGTAAGGAATCCCTGCATTACATTAGAAGCAAGAGTAGTGGCACCAGAATCCAACCACCAAGTATTAGAAGGAACTTCAGATAAGTTTGATTCATAAATTGGAGAAGCATAATGAAAGATACCTTTCTTTTCGAACCAAGCTTTCTGTTTCAAACAATCTTTCCGATAATATCATTCTTTCTTACAAAAGTGACATTTATCTTTCTTTCTTTCCTTCTTATCATTATCAGCAACCTGTGATACTTTAGTATGTGCTTTCTTCTTAAATTTCTTGGATTTTGGTTTGATAACTTTACCAGCTCCTTGACCCACTAGGTTTATTGAATGATCCCCTTGTGCTTTCAATCTCCTTTCCTCTTGAGTAAGCTTACTGGCCAATTCATTAACATCCCATTTATCTTTAATAGTATTATAGTTAATTTGAAAAGGCCCATACTCTTGAGGTAATGAGTTCATAATGAATTGTACTAAAAAGAAGTCATCCATAACCATTCCTAGGGTCTTAAGTCTTGCTGCAATATTAGTCATATCTAGGACATGTTGCTGCATGCTTCGCGACCCATCATATTTATGGTCGTGAGTTCAGCCATCAGTGTCCCTGTAAGTAACTTATTAGCGGAATGAAAGCGCTCTTCTACAAGCTTAAGATATTTCTTAGCTGTTACACTTTCTGAAAGAGTAGATTTAATGTTGTTGGCAATTGTCATTCGCATGAAACTTAGACATAATCTATTAGATCTGTCTCATGCTTTATATTTTGACTTCTCTGCCTCACTGCTCATATCCATAATGTCAGTAGGCTTTTCTTCTAATAGTGCCAAGTCAAAATCCAATACACCTAAATAAAAATTGACTTGCTCACGCCATTTAGAGAAGTTTAGGCCATTAAAGATAGTAACAGCAGAAGCATGTGAAAAGAGAAACAGCTGCAAAAACATAAATGCTCAAATTCAGATAATTAAACACAAAATATATTGTAGATTTTTTGGGTAAATACAACAATATACATCATAATTAGAATGCTATTTAAACTTTTAAAGGAATTAATAAATCTCATCAAATATATATAGTATCTTTAGATATCCATATAATTTGATAAGAGAATATTAGATTTTCTCCTTTAGATTTGTTAGTTATAGAATATTAATCCACCTTTGGGCGAATTCTTAATTTCTAATAACCAACAAATCATTAACAACATTCTATAAAATTTCATAAATTGCATGACTGAATATAAATTAGTTTGACCACTTTGGTGACTAACTAACTAATTTAATCTTTATGTCATATAACTATACAATAATTCTAATATCAAAATTCTCATAAATTATATGACAGAATATAAATTAGTTTGGCCACTTTGGTGACTAACTAACTAATTTATTTTAATGTCATATACCTAAAATTTCATAAATTATATGACTAAATATAAATTAGTTTGGCCACTTTGGTGACTAACTAACTAATTTATCTTAATGTCTATAACTAAGAAATAATACTAATATTATTAAAAATCTCATAAATTTTATGACTGAATATAAACTAGTTTGGTCACTTTGGTGACTAACTAATTTATCTTAATGTCATATAACTAAACAATAATACTAGTATTATTAAAAATCTAACATTCAGTTTTGATAATGACGAATATAGTAACATTGCTGCATGCATTAGCCGACATCAACCTTAATAGATTATCAATCTGCTTCAATCTATAAATATCAATTTTGCTATACATACTAGTATAACACAATGATCTTGTCTATGTATGCCATTAATTCGTAACAGGATCAGCCGGGGTCCTCCTAGCGATGAACCTTTTCATAGAATAGATTAATGGCCAATAATATAACAAATTATAACTTAAAAGATTAAATATTCATCGTCAATTCATTCTGATGAAAAATAATCAATCATAATATACGAACAAATTATTTATTTTAGAACCAGGCTCTGATATCACTTGTTAGTAATATAGGATCTTCAATAAATAATTTGTTACATATAAAAATAACATACTTACATGATGCGGAATTCATCATAATAGTATTTATCTGATGCGGATGCGAAGTTCATCATGATAATATGTAGACTTGAAACTTGAATCTGGTTAGATTTTGATAGCCTCTTCTACAAAATAACTAGTTTCTCTCCCTTAACCTCATTCCTTTCATAGCAGATAACGATGGATTCTTGCTAACTTCTTCAGGCAGAGAAAGGACTAATTATTTATATATATAACATTCAATTGGTATTTCCATCAAACACATTAATGACTTTAATACGGCTTAATGTTAATGGCTTAAACTTTCGGACCATTAACAGCCGATTGGTAGCCCTTCGTCTTTTGCACACGCAAAATAAATAATGGGTGACTTTTTACCTTTTGCATACTATGCTAGATCTGGCCCTTCACCTTTCGCATACTAGGCTAGATCGAGAAAAAAGTGACTCTTCGTCTTTGTAATAATCTTGCATAAAGGGCTAATCTAACATATCATTCGCCGCTATTTCTTAATTGTACCTTAACAGAAATGACAGAGAATGCAAGGGGAAGAGTTCTGTTTTTGTATTTCAAAATGTGGTGATTAATGATCAGTTTAATGGTTAGAAATCAAAATATCCTTTATTGCTTTAAAGAGTACCATAAACTAATTCAAGATTTTTTTTTATAAGCATTTCATGGGCATATACCTAGTTAATATATATTCAAATGCACTTCAATTTAGAGAAGTAAAAAAAAAGTTATTTACTATCAAATTGATCATCTAAGATCAAATTTGGATGTGAGATCACAATCATGGACCTTCATATTTGTTTTGAAACAACTTGTTCCTTTTTAAGAAGAAATGGTGGCAGCATCATCTCTGTAACAACCCGGGCCCATAGAACTCACAAACCTATTTTATTTTCATGAAAGCAAGATGGATAAGGTTCATACTAACTTGGGCCACTACAGTCTAAAAAGGATCCAATTGGTACTTGTTCATTTTACTTAACTGATTATAAATCATTCCACCCTTCTTTAATTATCCGATGTGGAATTAATTGGGAGGGGCATCACAATCTATCCCCCTTAAAAAGGCACTAGAGGCATATGATCGTATCCATCCATCAGGCAGGACTCTAGAGGTGTTTCCTCCACATACCTCTAGCTAGAAGCTCAAGAGGTGGCTCTTATCAATGTAGCACACTTTGTCTGGCATTTAGCTTCTACATAGGGTACCCCCACAGGCATGTAACGATTTGGGTCAGAGCACCCATGGATCCATTTCATTACATGGCAAGACGGACAAGGTCCACACCAACTTGGGCCATCACAATCAAAAAAGAATCCAATTGGTACTTATCCATCTTACTTAACTAGTTATAAATCATTCCATCATTCCTTAATTACCCAATATGAAACTAATTGGAAGGGCATCATAATATCTCATTTCACTAAGAGAATGAAATGAGAAATATAACAAAGGAGAAAGAAAAGCACCAAAAGAAGGCTCTTAGTGTGGTACACTTTGGAAGACCCTAGATTACTTTGGAAGGACATTTCACTAAGAGGATGGAATGAGAGATACAACAAAGAAGAAAGAAAAATCACTAGAAGAAGGCTATTGATATCGTATACCCTCTTGGACCCTATATTACTTCAGTTTCCTTCAGCCTTTAATTGATTACCATTATAGTCCCACCTTGTTATGAGTGGGCATGGGTCCATGCCGAGATCAAACTAAGGATAAAATTGGTAGCCTAAAGCATAGGAGTGAGCCTAAAGCTTTAATTAAGTATGGCTGATTCAAACTTGATTTGGTAGGAATTTATTGGGGCCTATGGTAGATTCAGCTCAGCCTACAAGAAACATACATATATAAATTATATAAATAATGATATTAAACATAAATGTAATCAAGTGCTAATTGGGTTTAAATATTTTTAGCTTAAATTCAATCAAGCCCTAAAATTTTTCAGCTCGGCTTCATGCTCACTCCACACATCTCCTTCTTGGCTTTGAATAAAACTTTATAATTGAAAAAAAAAATTCCTCTAAAAATCCTTCAACTTTGCTTGGTAAAGGGGGAAAGAACTTTACATGCATGCTGACAACATTTTTTAAGATATAAAAATATAAAATTTAATTATATTGTCATGCTAATGAATCCAAAACCTAGAAAATATATTAGTAAATTTTTTTTATTTCAAATCATTGAATAGAAAAATAATTTCTCGTCTCCTTCTTGCAAAAATTCAAAAGTCACTTTCTCTTTAAA
Organism: Calamus simplicifolius; assembly: GCA_900491605.1. Taxonomy (NCBI): domain Eukaryota; kingdom Viridiplantae; phylum Streptophyta; class Magnoliopsida; order Arecales; family Arecaceae; genus Calamus; species Calamus simplicifolius. Next base: position 269,229 of record UESW01004233.1, on the reverse strand, counting down.
TATATTAATTTCCTGTTCATCTACAGCAGTAACATTTATTATGAAAATAATGACAAAAATGTTAGCATGAATGTGTTTTGTGATGGATAGTCAAGTTTGCTGACTCTTTTTGCTTGCTTTTAATAATTAAGTAATCTAGATGGCTATAGAAACTAATCAAGTTAGGAGAGATTTCTATTTTTTTCCCTTTAATTATTAATCATGTAAATATTTTTTTTTATTTTTTGATAAATCAAATGATTCATATAATATGTGCATGAGCACATCAAAAGGCAACACCCCAAACAACTTACAAGAGAAATCACATAGAATGTTTAATTTGGATGCTAGTCCAAAGGATGTTAATTAGATGTTGAGCCACAAAAAACATTGAAAGTTTCTTTTTTTCTCACAGTTGAAATGAGTGGAATAAATCCAGTCCAATTTGAGAGATCATATCCTAAAACAATAGGTGGATGATATCATTTTGTGCCAAATGGCACAAATTCCTCTCTCAAACAATGGTTGAATGGTAGGAGAGCCTTCTTCAATTCAAGTGCTGATGGCATGGTTTTAAGTAAACAGCAGCCTCTGATGGAAACTTAAACCTGTCTAACATTAATAAAACAGTTGAGTTGCTGGTCATAACTCACCTATCATTGTCATCAATAATTTGTGCCTAAAGTTTTTAAAATGCGAATCTTGAAAAATTCAACCTTAAATTAAATGTGTCAGACGGCTATCTTTGGGTTCTGGTAAAGGGTACTCATTAATTAGAATTTAATGGGTCCTCTTGATGAGTGCCAATCAAACTTAAAAAAAGTCATGGATAATGTTGGCATCATTCCCATCGAAATCCTGGCACAAAGTGTTGTCACATATATATTAGTTTTGTTTATAAATTATAAAATCCAAATATCTTTTTAATAATTATATTTTTTATTGAACAAATACTTTAATAATACTTATAGGACTAAACTGAATATAATAAAATAATTATTTTTTTATGAACTATGAAAATTTAATTGAACAATTTAAAATAAGTTTAATGATGAATTTAGCATTATTCATCTGAGAAAACTAGAATGAGATTATCTTAATTTTAATCAATTTATATATTGATCTAAAAAAAATTATTTTTAAATATTTTAAAACTTTTGTTTTGTTGTACAAACATTCTCTCCATCCATGCTAGATATTAGCACGTGATGGTTCCATAGTACCATTCTTTTTTTTGTAAGCACTTAGATTATTTTTTATTTTTATTTTTTGACTTTGAAGAAAAATAAAAAGAAGAAGAAAAATAAGGATTTTGATTTTTAGATAGAGCTTCTGCCTTTTCTTCCTCGTTTCTTTTTCTAAATCAATTCGTAGGTCATTGCTTTTCTTATTACTCATGATCTCTTTGTCTTTGCCTTTTCTTTTTTCGAGATCTTTTTATTTTATTCTCTCGTTAGCCTAAGAGCAAGAATGTTTTTTTTTTGCCCTTTTTTTTCTTTATTTTTAGATAGTTTAGAGCTTAATTTTTATCTAGATGCTAAAATTTTGATATTTTTATTGAGTAATGTAAGAGATCTATAAGAATCAAAAAAACTCCAAAGCCAGAATAATTTTCTTTTTAACTAATGAAAAATACAAATGAATGGACCAAAAAGCAACGAAATGGCACCAAAAGAAATAGAACACCACAGCGGTTGAGAATGGATCCACGTGGATTGAGGACAAGCGGTACAAAACAAGTGAAGGACTTACTACTGATCACCCAAATCTTGCATCAGATTTTTTATTTTTGTGAAATCATTGAAAAAGATAGACCAAGGAGGAGAGGAGAAAAAGGATTCTAATTTTGAAATTGAGAAATAAGGCTTTCATTTCTGTTTTTTTTCTTTTCCTTTTTGTCTACACACAAAACCAATCCACTAATCCTATGTCCCCACCTTTCTTCTTGCTCAAGATCTGTCTATTTTCCTCTTTTTTTTTATTTATTGTTAGGCATTTTATCTGGATGTCAAAATTTTGATGCTTCCTAATATTATGAGATATGGACTAAATAACCATAAGATTCGTTGCTATTATAGCATAGAATTTGATGTTTTCAAGGAAACTAAGGTAGTGTTTGAAATAGGAATAAAAGAGGATATCCAGGAAATATCTCCTCTTATTCTCAAAAGCCATAAGTATGAAGGATAGCTGAGAATAAAGTTAACCAGAGGGGATAATCCATGGTTAACCATGTCACGGGTTATTCCCTCAATTTATTCCCTAGAAAATGCAGGAATAGCTGGTTAACCCTTCAAATAAAAGTAAAAAAAAAGTTATCCTATGGATTTACCATTTTGCATTTGATATGATCAATGAAATAATCAAGAAATATCTCTAGGGATAGCTAGGGGATAAACTCAATCCTGTGGATAATATTTTTTCTATGAAATACTACCTAAATGTTTTAGGGCTGAAGTTCATCGGAACCAAATGAAAAATCTAAATGAGGAAGGATCAGGATCAAGATTTAGAACGCATCAACTTTTTGAAAGAAAAACAAAAAAATAAATCAGTCCTCTCAAATAGGAGTTTTGGAGTACTGGGATATTTCTCTTTTCGGAGTTCATGCCTTCTATCTTTGTTAGAAAGGTTGGCTGGCAATCCAAATGAGACTTATTGGCTACTCCTTAACGAGCTTCTTAGGCCGGCAGGTATTATTTCAAGTGGGACAAGTCACAGGGCCCAATTCAATAATGACTACACGCCAGGAGAGGATTGGACAGAGGCCCGAGAACCATCCTTGGGTCTCAAAGCATTTCCATTATTTTAGGGAGATTTGGAGGCCAACCACACCTACGAAACCTTTCAAAGATTTCAGTCATGTTTGGTTGGCCAACCCCAACCGCTGGCGCCACACAGAAACACAAACCCATTTCACCTGGGAAATTCCAATAGCCTTCTTAAATAAGAATTGCCTCTCTCTCTCTCTCTCTCTCTCTCTCTCTCTCTCTAAATTAACTCTCAACTACTTGGTTGCATAAATTTGCCAACCCCAGCAGTCACCGACGACTGAATAAGTCCTTGCCATCCATTTAGCTGAACAAATTCTGTTATCTCTGACATGATCTTATCTCCTATTTATAGATGGCTCCCTTCCTTGGCCAAATAGAAGAACCATCTCCACTTTTGCCAGAGTTCTTGGCTTGTCTTCACAGGTGCTCCATTCCATCCAGCTTCCAGGACTTCGCCTTATTCCTCAACTATCAAAGATGGTATTCTGCATCTTTAATCACTTTCTAGCTATAGCTGTTATATATATATAGCACTGGCTCTTAAACTTGATTCTTCTTATTCTTCTCATGTTAGCTACTTGTTGTTATTATCTGTTTTGTAGTAATCCAAATCTCTAAGCACTTCATTGTGGGTTCTTCTGTTTGTTCTGAAGAGAATAGATTTGATTTTAATTTGAATAAAAAACAAAATTCTTCACTTGATTGTTCTTTCATTCCTCTCATTTTGCTTGCTCACATGATCTTTTTACTGGTAAACTTCTTCATGTGATTTGTTATAACCAAAGGCATACTGCAAGCAAAGATCAACATGGAACAAAAGAGAGTGCAAAATAAACAAGAGAATACATATAAGGATTTACACAGTTCGACTACTAGCTTACATCCATGAGCACAAAAAAAGAAAAAAGAAAAAAATTTACTATTAAGAAATGCCTAGAGATTATAAGAATTGTTTTTCTATCTGATCCTTTCCCTTGAACTCTCATGATAACACTTCGGATTACTGAAACACCTCATGGCTAGGGCCACATCTGCTTATATAAAAGAAAGATTTATAATATATTATAGAGATTAAGACTTGAGTTCTTCATGCATATGAAAAACTTTTGCTATCATATTTTTAGCTGTATATGGATTGGTGCTGTAATTTTTGAAAAAACCAGGGCATAGGGGCAATAAACGAAGGCCCAAAAGTTGAATGAGTGGTCTTGAAAAAACTGGATTGAAGCTTGGCATTCAAAAAAAAAAAAAATAAAAGCATCACATTTGAACCTGTATATGAAAATATATCTTTATTGTTATTGTAAATTTCATAACAAACTCTAACGTGATATGGTTCTCAATGTAAATGCTATTATATATTTTTTGGTGGGATTGAACATCTCTAATCATCTGCATGTTTTTTAAGCCAAACAACAATGATGGCTTGATGCTATCATATTTTTTTTTTCTGGTGTTCAGATCGCAGAGCTCAAAGAAAAACTTGAGCTTAGCATCAAGCAAGGGGTGCCAACGCTTGTTCCCCCAGCAGATGAAACAGAGAAAGGCCCCTACTACCTCTCTAACCTCGACCAAAACATCGCCGTCATAGTTCAGACTGTCTACTGCTTCAGGTCAGAGGACAAAGGAAATGAGAGAGCCACTGAAGTCATCAAGGAGGCCTTGGCAAAGGTTCTCGTCCACTACTATCCGCTTGCTGGGCGGCTCACAATTAGCCCAGAGGGGAAGCTCATGGTAGACTGTACAGGAGAAGGCGCAGTTTTTGTGGAGGCTGAATCAGACTGTGAGATGGAAGACATTGGAGACATCTCAAAGCCTGATCCCCTGACACTTGGCAAGCTTGTTTATAACATTCCTGGTGCTAAGAACATACTGGAGATACCTCCTCTGGTAGCTCAGGTCAGGAAGTTGATCTTCTCCTCCTTCATCTTATTCCAGCCTTGTTGTGCCTTGGAAAATATTCATTGTTTAGTTGTTAGCCTGTTGGCTGGCAGTGGTGGTTGGCCTAACCTGGATACTAATTAGACTTAGTCATATATCATGTTACTAATTCAAAGTGTATGTTCACATCAGGTTAAGAGTTAGCCAGTTAACAATTATATATTTTGTAGGTTTATATATTGATTGATCATGTTTTGGTTTATATAGAGTCAAAAACTCCTCTAGATGGAATGAAGCTTGTTGCTAAAGTCAATAGCTATATAAACATGTTCTCTTTTTCCAAAATATGATGGAATTGATCCGCAAGTGGTGCTGTTATATATTTTTGACTTCCAGGTTACTAAGTTCAAGTGTGGAGGATTCATCCTTGGGCTAGCCATGAACCACTGCATGTTTGATGGTCTTGGTGCCATGGAATTTGTGAACTCATGGGGAGAAACAGCAAGAGGCCTGCCACTAACCGTGCCACCATTCATAGACCGCCAAGTACTCAAGACCCGGAATCCTCCTGTCATCAGCTCCCCCCACCATGAATATGCTGAGATTGAAGACATCTCTGATGCCAGCACTCTATACCAAGAAGAAATGCTTCACAAATCCTTCCAGTTCGACCCCGACAAGCTCGAGCACCTCAAGAGGAAGGCCATGGAAGATGGAGCTCTCAACAAGTGTACAACTTTTGAAGCACTCTCTGGTTTCGTATGGAAAGCCCGGACCGAGGCATTGAAGCTCGAATCCGATCAGAAGACTAAACTACTCTTTGCAGTGGATGGGAGGTCAAGGTTCAATCCTCCCCTCCCAAAGGGCTACTTTGGCAATGGCATTGTGCTCACCAACTCTCTTTGTACCGCGGGGGAGCTCATGGAGAAGCCACTCTCCTTCGCCGTCGGGCTGGTCCAGAAGGCAGTGCACATGGTCACCGACGAGTACATGAGATCGGCCATGGACTACTTTGAAGTCACTAGAGCTAGGCCTTCTCTCAATGCTACTCTTTGATAACAACTTGGTCTAGGCTGTCCTTCCATACCACAGACTTTGGATGGGGGGAGCCACTTCAGTCTGGGCCTGTGGCTCTTCCTGAGAAAGAGGTCATCCTGTTCTTGTCTCATGGGAAGGAGAGGAAGAGCATAAATGTCCTTCTGGGTCTCCCAAGTTCAGCAATGCTCAAATTCCAAGAGCTCATGGAGATATAGCAATAGAGGGAGGAGAAAGTGTTTGTCATTGTGGTATCTTTGTCCTCGTGTGTTTTACCATTTCACAGTATGAATGCTTTATTGTTTCTTATCAGGTCTCTCTGAAGTAGGCTTTTGTCTGAAGTTATTTACTTCAGTACAAGAGAAAGCAGTCATAGCTAGCTACAATGGAAATTTGAGATGTTGATATTTCTCTACTTAAATGTATGTGGTCATCATATGTTTGGAAATTAATGAATAATTTGATCAGACTAGTAGTTTATGCATTAATTTTCCTTGTGGTGATGTCTTTCAAATTAGACGTTTTTTTTTTTAATGTTACTGTAGATCGACGCAATTAGACCCACTTAACTGCAAGCTTGCATCATGTTGCTTGTGTCCAGAAGGCTACCAAGATAGCCAGTAGATGATCCAGTTATTGAGCAATGTAATTACATGACTTGTTCATGTATAAATCACATTGTTAATTCGAGAAACACCTATGAATTAAAAATTAAGATGCTAGATGTTGTGAGTGATGGTGCTGTTTTTACCAATGACTTTGTTCTTATTTCTTCCTTGATTTGCTTTACATCAGCAAACATATTAAACTATTAATCATCTGATATTTCAAAATTTATGTGAAATCGCATTTTAAATCTTACTTATCCTTTTTGTGTTAAAATTAAATCTAAATCTTTGGTGAAAATCATCACCATGAAGCCTAAGAATCATTCATGTTCAATCATCAAGAATTAATAAACATAAATGAAAGCGTACCTGAATCCATATTGCTTGATTGCTCTTCAGAGTCCTGCGGTTGGCCTTCTAGATACTCCAAGAGAGCCCTTTAAAATTTTCTCTAGGCTTTTCTTTCTAATGATAGAATTCAGATAAGAAGGTCGTACGTGAGATCCATGAACCATAACCACTATATATAGATAACTTCATCATTATCTTTTGGTATTTCTATTTTAGCCCATCATAAAAATAGAACAATCCCTTAGGTCTCTACACATTAAAGGGCCATACCTTATCAGATACATTAAAGCTCAAATCACTGAAACCTTAGCTGATCACTTTTAATTGGGCTTAACCTTATTTGACAGTCCACAACACATAATTATTTCACATATAAGCCTAATGTTAGATTAAAAATCCAACAATCTCCCACTGAGCTATATATGTAACCTTATAATTATGTTTTACAAAAATAACCAAATGAGCTCAATTTTACTATCATTACCGAAATGTATCTATAACCAATCCGGTTATCAACCATACCAACATAGGATCAAAACGGCCTTTGTTATATCTATCATAACTCGACCCATCAATGGTTATGTATGTTGACACAACTGAATGATATGGATCATGATGTGAATGTATAATATGAAAATTATATGTAATGTGATCTTAACATGCCTATTTTCAACTGGTCCTTCTTAAACTTAAGTGAGATCAAACTTTAACATAATTGTACAGAGTGTACTGAACTGAATAAAATACTTTATTTCTGATCAGAAAATATTCAAACATATAAGTGTATACAAACCAAACTTAAAACATAAAATAGAAGCAATACAAACTCTCACTAAATCTAAGCATCGTCATGCTCTATAACACCCATGTGAGCAATATGCTCATGAAAGACCATGGGTGGCACACCCTTTGTAAGGAAATATGCAATCATGGAGTTTGTTCCTATATGCTTTATAGAAATCTGACCACTCTGTACTCTTTCCTTTACAACTAGAAACTTGATGTCAATATGTTTTGACTTGGTCGAGCTCCTATTGTTGTTGGAATACAATACGGTTGACTTATTGTCATAAAATAACTTTAGCGGTCTTTCAATTCTTCCAATATGCATAACCCAGTGACAAAGTTTTTCAGCCATATCCTATGGTTAGATGCCTCATAACATGCTATAAATTCTGCTGTTATGGTAGAGGAAGCTATAAGTGTCTATTTTGTACTTCTCCAAAAAATAGCCTCACCACCTAACAGATATACATAGCCCAAAGTGGATCTTTTACTATCTTGGCATCCCGCAAAGTCGGAGTCAGAATACCCAATGATCTCAAAATGATCTGATCTCCTATATGTGAGCATGTAATCTTTTGTTATTTTCAGATATCTCATAATCTTTTTGGCTTCTTTCCAGTGATCAATTCCTGGATTGCTTAAATATCTGCCTAATACTCTAACAATGTATGCAATATCCGGACGCGTACAAACTTGAGCATACATTAGACTCCTACAACCAAAGCATAAGGAATCTTCTGCATCTCTTCAACTTCAAGGTTTCCTTTTGGGCACTGATTAATACTGAATTTATCTTCTTTAGCGATAGGGGTATCACTGGTTTGCAATCCTGCATGCCAAATCTCTTAAGTACTTTATCGATATAGCTCCTTTGTGATAATCTAAGGATACCCTAAGAATGATCTTGATGTATCTGGATTCCCAATAAAAGAAGGCGTTACCAAGATTTTCATTTAAAAATTGCATGATAGAAATCTCTTGGTTTCATGCAACATGCCTACATCATTTGTGGCAAGCAAAATGTCATCCACATACAAAACCAGAAAAATGTATTTACTCTCACTGAACTTATGATATACACAATCATCAACTGCATTCACTTCAAAATTAAATGAAAGAATTACTTGATAAAATTTGTGGTACCATTGACGAGAAGCTTGCTTTAACCCATAAATGATTTTATTAATTTGTAAACCATTTTCTTTGGGTCTCCTGATACAAAGTTTTTGGTTGCACCATATAAATTATCTCTTCAATGTCTCCATTGAGAAACATCGTCTTGACATCAATTTGATGGAGTTCCATATCATACTGTGCAACATGAGCCATGATTGTCCTAAAAGAGTCCTTCGATGAAACTGAAGAGAAGGTCTCTTTAAAGTCAATCCCTTTCTTTTGGGTATAGCCTTTAGCCACAATACAAGCTTTATACCTTTCTACATTATCCTTTGAATCCTGTTTGATCTTAAAATTTATTTGCAACCAATGGGTTTCACACCTTCTGATAATGGAACAAGTTTCCAAACTTTATTATCTTATATAGACTTATACTTTTCTTTCATTGCTTCAATCCACTTTTTTAAATTGGAACCTTATATGGATTGAAGGAAGTTGACAGTATCATCTTCCATCACGCCATTATTTTCTCATATTCCTGAAGAAACACTATATAGTCATCTGGAATAGCATTCTTCCTTTCTCTAGTGGATTGCCGCAAAGGCACTTGTTCTTGATGCACTTGTTCTTGAGGTTGTTGAGTTTATACCTCTGAGGGTTGAACAATAATTTCTTGTTCTGGAATTGCAACTTGATCAATGATAGGAACAGAAACCTGCTCATTGTCAAAAGCAATTATAGGAATAGAAACCAACTTCTCTCCAATAAGAGTAGTAGGATCCAATTCCTCCTCAAAAATAAAGTCTCTAATTTTATTTCTCCTCCCAAACTCAATATCCTCAAAGAACATTACAATTCTCATCTCAAAAAATTATTTTTGATTTAGGATCATAAAACTTGAAACTCCTGGATTGCTCAGAATATCCAACAAAGTAGCTACCCACTATCCTGGATTCTAATTTCTTTTCATGTGACCTATAAGGCCTTGCCTCACTGGATATCCCCAAACATGAAATGCTTTAGACTAGGCTTTCGTCCTATCCAAAGCTCATAAGGTGTTTTGACAACTGCTTTAGTTGATACTCTGTTTGGAATGTAGGCTGTTGTCTTTAGTGCTTCTCCCCAGAATGACTCTGGTAAGGTTGAATAACTAATCATACTCCTTACCATATCTTTAAGAGTGCAATTACGTCTTTCAGCTATACTATTCATGCTAGGTAACCCTGGCATGGTGTATTGTGGGACAATCCTGCATTCCTCTAAGTATTTAGCAAAAAGGTCCCTGATGTTGTTCATCTGAACCGTCATATCTGCAATAGTATTCATCACCATGGTCAGATCTGACTCCTTTAATCCTTTTGTTGAGTTGAAGCTCGACATTAGCTTTAAATGATTTGAACATATCCAAAACTTAGGACTTTTCATGAATAAAAAATAGGTATATATCCAGAATAATCATCTATGAATGATACTTAATATTGTTGACCATTCCAAGAAGGTGTAGGAAATGGTCCACAAATGTTCGTATATATCAAGTCGAAGACTTCCGTAGTTCTATATGCACCCAATTTATTTATTTTGGTCTGTTTGCCTTTAATGCAATCAACACTGACATTAAAGTCTATAAAATGAGGGAATCCAAAATTTCATCTGACGCAAGTCGTTCAATTCTATTTCTAGAGATGCGACCTAATCGCTAATGCTATAATTTTCCTGAATTTTCATTGCAAATTTTATACTTAGTACCTCGTGATTCTACATTCAAGGTTTCATTATAAGAAACAATAGTATTAAGCAAATATAGATTGCCATACATCATAAGAGAACCAGTTCCAATAACATTTGAATTTAAAGAAAGACTAAATTAACTATTTTAAATAAACAACAATATCCTAATTTATCCAAAGCTAAAATAGAAAGTACTACAAAAGTGTCATTCAAATCCAAATAATAACCAGAACTTAATAGCAATCTAAAATGCCCAATTGCCTCCACATCTACCGAGTTGTCATCTCTCGCATAAATGCATCTTCTAGCATCAGTTGGCCTTCGGTAGCTCAGACAACCCTGCATTGAAACACTGATGTTAGTAGCAACATCAGAATCTAACCACCAAGTGTTTCTAGGTACTGAAGCTATTCACTTTAAAATAGACCAAATTAAGAAATATACCTTTCTTTTCACGCCATGCATGATACTTGGAACATTCCTTCTTATATATCCAGACTTCTTGCAGAAGAAACAACTTTCCTTATCCTGATTTTGTTTCTTCTTTACTGGACCTTTAGCAGCCTCATTCTTTCTTTTCTTGCGTTTATCCTTGTCCTTTTCCTTAGAGGTGCTTATCAAGTGAACACTTTCAGTCTCTCTTGCTTCAATCTCTCTTCCTCTTGCACGCAATATGAAATAAGCTCATTAAGTCCATTTCTCCTTCTGGCAGTTATAACTGACCTTAAATTGACTGAACTGATTAGGTAGAGAGATCAATACCAGATGCACAAGCAAGTCCTCTGATATTTTAAGCTTTAGTGCCTTAAGCTTTGAAGCAAGATAAGATATTTCCATAATGTACTCCCTTATGTTTCCTTTGCCCTTATACTTCATGGAAATCAAGCTTTTCAAGATTGTGCTTGTTTCTGCCTTATCGCTTTGGCAAAGCATTTCTTAATCTCAGCAAAAAAATCTTTGGCACTGGTAATCCCTTCGAATACCGCACCCCTAAAAGCTTCAGGTATGCCGTGCTTAATGATTATAAGACTCATGCAATTAGAGCGATCCCACTTCTCATATTTATTTTCTCATCATAGGTACTGGATGCTGTAGAAGGAGTGGGCTCTGTTCAATCCTTAGTGCAAGGTCCAGATTAGGGATGGGCATTGGGCCGTGCCGTGCCAGGCATGGCCCATTTCTTGATGGGTCACGGGCCGTGCCGAATTGAATTTTTTTTAGTGAGCCATGCCAGGCATGGCCCATTTATTAATGGGCCGTGCCATGGCATGGCTGGTGCCAGGAGCACACTGTGAGCCTAGGCACCAGCCAGCTGATCCAAGCCATGATCCTGATCGATAATGATGGATCCGACGATTGCGATCGATCTGATCGGAGATGATCCGATGGTTGCGATCGATCCATGCCATGATCCTGATCGGCGATGATCGATCCGACGGTTGCGATCCATCCGATCGGCGATGATCCGATGGTTACGATCGATCCAAGTCATGATCCCGATCGGCGATGATTGATCGGACCATTGCGATCAATTCGATCGGAGACGATCCGACGGTTGCGATCGATCCAAGCCATGATCTAGATCGGGGATGATCGATCCGACAGTTGTGATCCATCCGATCGGCGATGATCCGACGGTTGCGATTGATCCAAGCCATGATCCCGATCAACAATGATCGATTGGATCATTACGATCAATCCGATCGGAGATGATCCGATGGTTGCGATTGATCCAAGCCATGATTCTGATCGGGGATGATCGATTCGACGGTTGTAATCTATCCCATCGGCGATGATCTAATGGTTGCGATCGATCCAAGCTATGATCCCGATTGGCGATAATCGATCGGAGATGATCCGATGGTTGCGATCGATCCAAGCCATGATCCCGATCGACGATAATCGATCAGATCGTTGCGATCAATCCGATTGGAGATGATCCGACGGTTGCGATTGATCCAAGCCATGATCCCAATCGGGGATGATCGATCTGACGGTTGCGATCTATCCCATCGGCGATGATCCGATGGTTGCGATCGATCCAAGCCATGATCCCATTCGGCGATAATCGATCCGACGGTTGTAATCGATCCAAGCCATGATCCCGATCGACGATGATCGATCAGATCATTGTGATCAATCCGATCGAAGACGATCCGATGGTTGCGATCGATCCAAGCCATGATCCCAATCGGGGATGATTGATCCGATGGTTGTGATCTATCCCATCGGTGATGATCCGACGGTTGCGATCGATCCAAGCTATGATCCCGATCGGCGATGATCGATCGGACCATTGCGATCAATCCGATCAGAGATGATCTGACGGTTGCGATCGATCCAAGCCATGATCCCATTCGGCGATAATCGATCTGACGGTTACGATTGATCTGATCGGAGACGATCCGATGGTTGCGATCGATCCATGCCATGATCCCGATCGGCAATGATTGATTCAACAGTTGCGATCCATTCGATCGGCGATGATCCAACGGTTGTAATCAATCCAAGCCTTGATCCCAATCGGCGATGATCAATCCGACGGTTGCGATCCATCCGATCGGAGATGATCCGACGGTTGCGATCGATTCAAGTCATGATCCCGATCAGCAATGATCAATCCAACAGTTACAATCCATCCGATCGGAGATGATCCGATGGTTGCGATCGATCTAAGCCATGATCCCGATCAGCAATGATCGATCAGACTGTTGCGATCAATCCGATCGGAGACGATCCGATGGTTGCGATCGATCCAAGCCATGATCCCGATCAACAATGATCGATCAGATCGTTGCATTCAATCCGATCGGAGACGATCCGATAGTTGTGATCGATCCAAGCCATGATCCCAATCAGGGATGATCGATCCGACGGTTGCAATCGATCTGATCGGAGACGATCCGACGGTTGCGATCGATCCATGCCATGATCCTGATCGGCGATGATCTATCCGACGGTTGCGATCCATTCGATCGACGACGATCCGACAGTTGCGATCGATCTAAGCCATGATCCCGATCGGCGATGATCAATCCGACGGTTGCGATCGATCCATGCCATGATCCTGATCAGCGATTATCGATCCAACGGTTGCGATCCATCCAATCAGAGACGATCCAACGATTGCGATTGATCCAAGCTATGATCCGTATCGGCGATGATCGATCGGACCATTGTGATTAATCCGATTGGAGATGATCCGACGTCTTCGATCGATCCAAGCCATGATCCCGATCGGCGATGATCGATCCGACGGTTGCGATCGATCCAAGCCATGATCCCGATTGGTGATGATCGATCAAACCATTGCGATCGATCCGATCGAAGACGATCTGACGGTTGCGATCGGTCCAAGCCATGATCCCGATCGGGGATGATCGATCCGACGGTTGCGATCTATCCCATCGGAGATGATCCGACGGTTGCGATTGATCCAAGCCATGATCCCGATCGACGATGATCGATCCAACGGTTGCGATCCATCCGATCGGTGATGATCCGATGGTTGTGATCTTTCTATTTTTTTGTTCTTACTTATTGTATTATGTTCTAGAGGTCAGGCCTAGCCCCTCTCCCTTCTGTACCATTTTAATTTTAAATTAATAAACTGGTAGGGGTCTATGCCAAACCCCCTACCATTATGGTGGCTTTATATTAATAAAATTTTTTTATTCCTAATAATTTTTAATTTATCAAAAAAATTATTTTTTTTATAATTTTTTTATTTGAGCTATGCACAGGAAAGGCCCAGGTGGGCCGTGCCTGGGCCCATGTCCGTCATGGGCCGTGGTGCCGTGCTGGGCCAACAGAAAAAATTTTTTGGGCCCAGCATGGCCCGGTACTATAGCATTGCCGGGCCGTGCCTGGCACGGTCCATCAGGGCCTGGGCTGTGCCGTGCCATGGGTGGCACGGCCGAGTGCCCACCTCTAGTCCATATCCATGCAGCTAAGAACAATAAGATGTTCTCCTTCCATTCCTTGAAGTTAGTGCCATTAAGGATCGACACCGAATTGAGGTTAGCATAAATAATAGCAACATTAGTTGTAAAGAAAATAAAAGCAATACATATATAACATGCTCATATAAATAATTAATATCAAATATCAATAAATTTAAATAATAGTAAATCCCATCTCAAGATACCCAGTGCAACATTAATATCAAGTCTTTGGATAATAATATTAACTGCCATTGGTACTCTTGTTGTAATAATCAAACACTAACAATAATGCATGTCAAATAATAAATCTATCTTTGGATCAACTTATTACTTACATGTAAATCCTTATAATCGTTACGTGTTTACCATTACAAGTATGTGTAGTTCGATCAAACATTAATCTTTCTTTGGGCCAATTAATATCCATATAAAACATACACATACACAACATTCAACATCCTTCATGAACCATCTACACAAGAGAGATTACTTTGGTGATATCTTATTTTAATTAGTTCAATTTAGAACAATGGATAAATTTATTATACATAAAAATACCATTAATTTGAATTTGATTGAACTTAAAAATAAATAATAATGTTATTTTGATTATTTTCTATTTCTGTATAAATTAGTTCTAATCTATATCAAAAATAAATTTATCCGTTTTAAAGTCATCTTTATATCAAAAAAAAAAAAAATTAGACTAATAAATTTTATTTTGTGAAACCATAAAATCTTATGGGAGGAGATTGCCCACACGGAACGGAATCCGCTTAAACGTTCCATTTTTTCTTCATGAGGTGTTTGAAGCCATGCCTGGCCAAAGATAACAAAACCCCTTCTCATACATTAAATGCATTACATGCCATGCATTAAATGAGATCCCTTGCATTAAATGCTGCCCTTTACGCAACTCCTAGAGGCAAGTGTTTTTTTTTTTTTTTGGTACAACAGGCGATCACACTGATCTAGTACGAGTCAGTCCAGATAGATCAGAGTACAAAATTTGCTGCAAAGGAGCTGGGCAGGGGTCACCCGGTGTCAAAATCCATGGACCAGAAAGCAGAGCCACTGAAGAAGCAATCCAGTCCGCCGCCGAGTTGGCTTCGCGATATATGACGGAACTGGACACAATCAATCTCCCGCAGAATAGCCCAAATATCCAACAAAATCGGATTAGATAGAGCAGGAGGGCAATTCTGCGTCTGGATCCAAGAAATAACCGACATGGAGTCGCCCTCAATACAAATCCTCTGAGCATGAAGAACCCGAGCAGCATAAGAAATACCCGCCCAAGCCGCGCGAAGTTCAGTCATGGGGACAGAAGAGTCGAGAGAACCAAAAACCTCCTACCGCCAAAAGGTCACCATGAGGACCTTTGATAATGAACGCTGACTCAGCAACTCTACCACGGACACTCCCATCAAAATTGACTTTGACAAACCCTGGAGGGGGGGATCCCAGGAGATAAGAACCGTATGCCGGTTCGCTGCCGAAGCAGCAGGGGATCCCCAGTGGCCAGAGATATCAGACCCAATCCGAGCACAGTCCGTCGCTAATAATCTGATCTTTCTAACAGTCTTATGCAGAGAGATAGTGTCATCAGAGAAAATAAACTGGTTCCTAGTTAGCCAAATCTGATAGGCAGTGACCGCCCAGAGACCTTTCTTATGCTGAGGGCATCTCCAAAGATTCAGAAGGAAAGAAGAGTACAGGGAGCCGAGTCGTTCTGACTGAGAGGATAACCCACCATAAACCAGACCCGCCTAGCTCTTGGGCAGATGAAAATAGCATGATCTATAGATTCCTCCTCCAAGCTGCATAATGGGCAGATCGACTGAATAGGGATACCCCGCCGAGAAAGGAGAGTACAAGTAGGGAGGGAGCCCCACAGAAGTTTCCAGATAAATAACTGAACTCTGGGGATAGTAGGGAGCTTCCAAATCCACGCAGCATCTTCCAGGCACTGAGGCTGAGATCTGAACATCATCATCAGATCCCTAGTCGGGGCCTTAGAGAGACAGGAACTCTGCCAGAGTCTCACATCAGAGGAACGACCAGGAAGAAGAGGCATCGATAAAATCCGCCGGGCAAGTTCCGTACCAAACAATCTGGTCACCGAGGGGATATGCCAAGCAGGAGGATCAGAGAATATCAAGTCCTTGACCCGAAGACTGAAAGGGGTCTCAATGCACTCCTAGAGGCAAGTGTTAGGAACACCGGCCAAATTCCCAAGCTTGTTGGGAAGTGGATTTTTAATTTCAATTTCAGATTTTCAGCAGAGGAAAATGTACTAGTTGGAACACCGATCAAATTCCCAACGGAAAATTCGGTTCTCCAGGAAGAAAAAAAATACCAAGGCCTCACTCCTTATGAAACATGGAACTCCAAGTGAAAGACCTGCCATATCCCAATGCCTTGATGGAATCTCATGTGAAGCCATATCCCAAAGTCTTGATGGAATCCCTTGTGAAGCCATGCGACCATGAAGGAAAACCATGAAGTCTCCTGAGAAGGCGATGGGGATTTTTTTTTTAATTTTATATGTTCACGCAAGAGACCTAAGGAGGCTTTTCTTTTCTTCCAACACCATGTCTCAACATTTGCGATCTCTTGGGCAGATCCTAAAAAGCATTATCCTGAGAACTTCACCGGCATGAGAAGAAGGGAATCTCCACTTCAATGCCCTTTTGTTAATGGGCTGATGGAATCCATCATCAACGGCCAGATTCCCAACAAAAATTAGAACTCCACGCAATGAGTTCGGTTCCCTGAATCCATAAAGAACTAAACTAAATTTATTCTCAATGATTCAACATAAATATACATGAATATGGGCTCTGATATCAATTATTAAAAATTAAATCTAAATCTTTGATGAAAATCGTCACCATGAAATTCAAGAATCATTCATGTTTAATTATCAAGAATTAATAAATATAAACGGAAGCGTACCTGAATCCATATTGCTAGATGCTCTCACTACAAGAAAATTAAAATATAGTGACCCTCAAATGCGTCACTAATGCGTCGCTATAGCTTGTTTAGCGACGCATTAGCGACGTAATGAAGGCGTCGCTAAAATAATCGTCGCAATCTCAATTTGTCGCAATTGCGTCGCTTAACAGCGACTCTCTGCGATGCATAAATGCGTCGCAATATATTGCGATGCTACTAAATACATCGCAATATTGCGACTCATACTAAATGCGTCGTATATTAAAAAATAATTTTTAAAAAAATATTGCGACGAAAAATCTCGCAATTGAGTCGTTAATTAATAATTTATTTTTTAAAAAAATTAAAATAAAATATATATTTTTAATTTTTTTTAAATTAATTGCGACAAAAAATAGCGTCACTAATTAATGAATTTATATTTAAAAAAAATAAATTAATTTTTAATTTTTTTAAAATAATTGTGACACATACAATACGTCACTACATTAAAAATAAATTTTTAAAAAATATTTGCGACGTAAAATCTTGTCGCAATTGCATCGCTAACTAATTAATTTATTTTTAAAAAAAATTAAATAACATAATTATTAATTTTTTTAAATTAATTGTGATGAAAAATAGCACCGCTAATTTATTTATTTATTTTTAAAAAGTAAAATAAATTAATTTTTAATTTTTAAAGTAAATTAATTTATTTATTTTAAAAAATAAAATAATATAAATTAAACTTGCTAATACATGTAATTGCTAATACAATTGACCAAACAATCATTCCAAAATTTTCAAAAATAGATAAAAATTTATTTTATTAATTATTCAAAATTTTCATATACAAATAGAAAAAATAAAAAAATACATCAAGCAGTGAAAAAAAATACATCATGTATCTGCAGGCGGCTATAGAGGCTGGGAGGCTGGGATGAACCCTATGACAGGTGACGAACTAAATCCTGCAACTGACGCATATGCTCTCTCATCTTTGAGAGCTCCTCCCGAACCTCCTCACGAATTTCATCCTTGATACATCTCCGGATGTCGTCTATCTGCTCGGGAGGAATATTGCCAGAACCATGCGAACTGGAGCCCTGATAGGGAAAATATCCGGAAGCTCTGGTGCCCAAACCATAGACCCTACGGTCTCGCGGCTGGGCACCAACAGCCTCCAAAAACACACGTCGACTCTCCTCTGTGAGAGTTCAACAGGCGGCCCCCCATTAGTAGAGTTGACCTACGAAGCCTGAGACTGCAGCTCCTCGACTCGTGCCTTTGAGTTATAAAATCAATGACAAATGAATCAATATATAAATCTGAATAAAATATTAAAAATTAAATAAATAAAATTAAATCTAATTACTTACCCCAACCTTCCGTGATCGTGTATCGACTCAGGAACCGTCCTTCCTGGTGTATGTCGCCCTGAATAGATGAACTCACTAGGATCTCTGCCCTCCTGCTCGGACTACAAAAGCAGAAGAAAGAATATAAATGCAAGTATTTGTTAATGACTAAATTAGTATTTAAATTGTTTATGGTTTCTTACCATATGGCTCCTGTGCTCTTGAATAGAAATGGAACCAGCAGTGTGACAGGAGAGGCCCGTGCCACGACCGCCCTTCTCAGATCGGCGGTTCATGCTAGCTGATGCGGACCTCCTGATCCATGCCTCAGACTGCCACGCCTGCTGTCAGCTGGCCCAAATACCCTCCGGCATATGCCCTGGACGGTCACCCGAACTCCTCCAACGATAAAGCATGTCGGAGTATCGGCGTGCCGCAGCCCGCAAGAGCATTCCATGCTGCCCTAATGGCATCATGGATGGTAGGGTCCCACGTAAACTTTTTCTGCATTGAAATCCGATCGACGACGATCCGACGGTTGCGATCGATCCAAGCCATGATCGATCTCGATTGGCGACGACCGATCTCGCACCACTGCGATCGATCCGATCGCCGACGATCCGATGGTTGCGATCGACCCAAGCCATGATTGATCCCGATCGACGACGACCGATCTCGCACCGTTGCAATCGATCCGATCAGTGACATTCGATGGTTGCGATCGGCAAATGCTCCATGATCGATCCCAGTCGGTGATGACCGATCTCAGACTGTTGCAATCGATCCGATCGGCGACAATCCGACGGTTGCGATCAATCCAAGCCATGATCGATCCCGGTCGGCGATGACCGATCTCGCATGGTTGCGATCGATCCGACGGTTGCGATCGATCCAAGCCATGATCGATCCCGGTCGGCGACGACCGATCTCGCACCGTTGCGATCGATCCGATCGGCGACGATCTGACGGTTGCGATCGGCAAATGCTCCATGATCGATCCCGGTCAGCGATAACCGATCTCGAACCGTTGCGATCGATCCGATCAGCGACAATCCGACGGTTGCGATCGATCCAAGCCATGATCGATCCCGGTTGGCGCGACCGATCTCGGACCGTTGCGATCAATCCGATCGGCGATGATCCAATGATTGCGATCGATCCAAGCCATGATCGATTCCAATCAGTGATGACCGATCTCTGACCGATGCGATCGATCCAATCGGTGACGATTCAACGGTTGCGATCGACAAATGCTCCATGATCAATCCCGGTCTGCAACGACTGATCTCGGACTGTTGCGATCGATCCGATCAGCAACGATCCGACGGTTGCGATCGATCCAAGCCATTATCGATCCCGGTCGGTGACGACCGATCTCGGACCATTGCAATCGATCCGATCGGTGACGATCCGACGGTTGCGATCGATCCAAGCCATGTTCGATCTCGGTCGGCGACGACCGATCTCAGACCGTTGCGATCAATCCGATCGGCAATGATTCGATGGTTGCGATCGATCCAAGCCATGATTGATCCTGGTCGGTGATGACCGATCCTGGATCGTTGCGATCGATCCGATCGGCGACTATCCAACGATTGCGATCGATCCAAGCTATGATCGATCCCGGTCGGCGACGATCGATCTCGCACCGTTACGATCGATCCGATCGGCGACGATCCGATGGTTGTGATCGATCCAAGCCATGATCGATCCCGATCGGCGACGACTGATCTCGTACCGTTGCAATCGATCTGATCGGCGACGATCTGACGGTTGCGATCGATCCAAGCCATGATCCCGGTCGGCGATGACCGATCCGACGCATGTACCAAAATTAATTTTTTTAAAACAATTGTAACGCATTTCTTTGCGTCGCAATGTTTTATTTTTAATTTTTTTATCTTTTAATTATATTTTATAAAATTTATTTTTTTAAAAAAATGCTGCGATGCATTATTTGTGTCTCTAAATAAAAAATTAATTTTTTAAATTTTCTAATTTATTACATCGCTAATGCATCACTATTTAACATAATTAATTTTTTTAAAATATTGCGACGCACTAAAATCTCGCAATATTTTTATTTCATAATTATTTAATTTTTTTAAAAATTTATTTTTTTAAAAAATATTGCGATGCAATACTTGCATCGCTAAATAAAATATTATTTTTATTAATTTCTATTTTATTGCATCGCTATTGCGTCGCTTTTTAACATAATTAATTTTTTTAAAAACATTGCGACGCACTGATTACATCGCAATATTTTTTTCATAATTATATTTTTAAAAAATTAATTTTATTTAAAATAATTACTACGCAAGTATTGCGTCGCTAAATAAAAAATTATTTTTTAATTTTTTGGTTTATTGCATCGCTGTTGCGTCGCTATTTAACTTAATTAATTTTTTTAAAAAACATTGCGACGTGCTGTGTTGCGTCGCAATCTTTTTTTTTTCATAATTATATTTTATAAAAATTAAATTTAAAAATATTGCGATGCATTACTTGTGTCGCTAAATTAAAAAATTAATTTTTTTTATTATCTGGCTTATTGAGTCGCGAATGCGTCGTAATTTTTTTTATCGCGGAGGCATCGCAATGTGGTCGCAATTTAGCGACGCAATGATGCGTCGCTAAATTTGCTTCGCTATTTCAGCATGTTCTTGTAGTGTCTCTAGAGTCTTGGTTTTTCAGATTAACACATATTCCTAGAGAGCTCTTTAGAATTTTCTCTAGGCTTTCTTTCTGATGATGGGATTCAGAGAAGAAGATTGTGCGATCTAGGATCATAACCGCTATATATATATATACTTCATCATTATCTTTTGGTATTTCTATTTTAGCCCATCATAAAAATAGAAATAACCCCTTAGGTCTGTACATATTAAAGGGCCACACTTTATCAGATACATTAAAGCCCAAATAACTGAAAGCTTAGCTGATCACTTTTAATTGGGCTTAACCTGATTTGACAGTCTGCAATATATAATTATTTTGCATATAAGCCCAATGTGGATTAAAAATCCAACATTTTGTTCCGCAACCATTGGGCAAATGCTCTCTTTCCTGTATTTGGGATATTTTGCTCTAGGTGAATTATCCCCAAAATTTTAATATTAAAATTTTAAAAACCTTTGATAATCCGTATAAAGTTTATGGTACATATATAACCTCAAAATAAAGTTTATATATATAACTCCAAAATAAAGTTTATCATTTTTATTTAGGGATGTCAATTTTTTTTTCAATTTTTTCAATCCTTGTTGGGACCTGCCCTGAATGGGGTGGGGATGAGAAATTTTTTTTCTTTTATGGATGAGGAATGGAGAAAATTCTATTCTCATAAATAGGGATGAAGTGAGGATGAAAAAGAAAATCCTTATCTTATCGGGTCTCTGATCCCCACCTCATAGGATCCCTATATATATATGTTGTATTACTTAAATGCTAATATTTTATTTTAATATTCTAAATATAGCCTCATATATAACTCTAAAATACTTTAAGAGTATATGTACTTATCTTCTTTATATTTATTAAGATTACATGTATTTGATTCTTATAAAATAGCTTATAATCATAAATTTATGTTATTATGCTCTTTGAGATCATGATTTAATATACTTCTAATAGATTAGCTCATTAACTTTTTAATTATGATAAATTTATTTAAATCTAACTTATTTGTTATATAAAATTAATATTTTATTTTTATTTTTAAAATATAATGAGTAACATTAAAAAATAAATATTTTAATATAAAAATAAGGTTAATAAGGATGAGGTCTTCGGTAGAATGAGGTTTTTCATAAGAATGAAAATAAAAATTTTATTAAAAATAAGATAAATAGAGATGAGGAACCTCTCCCAATGGCATAGATTGGGATGAGAATGGGGACAAGAACTAAAATAGCGATGAGGATGAAAATTGACTTTCTGCTCCTCTGCTCTGTCCCACTTTCCTATTTTTAGTCTGACCCATCCAAAAAAATATATCAAGGTTCGCGCCTCCTTCATAACATAATTTTATAATACAGTGCCTTAAAATGCTTATTTAAACCATCATAATAGGGCATTGGGTCAAATACAACCAATAAAATGATATCTAACGAGCACAATAAACTTTTTTTTTTTTCTGAACAAAAAAAGAAAATGGACTTTATTGTCCAAAGCTAGGTATACCTTCATATTTATATATTTATTGCATCCAACCTAATATGAGAAAGAGAGAAAATTGTTTCCATATTCAACTTCCCATCGCTTTTCTTAGGTGTATTTTGGGTTTTTATTGACCAAAAAGCAGGTGCAAGTATATTACTTTTGGAGGCTTTGCCAACATACATNTTTTTTTTTTTTTTTTTTTTTTTTTTTTAAGTACCGGCTATATTATATGATGAATGCACGCGGGTGGAAGATTTAAGACCTTTTTTTTAATTAAGATAGGGCATGACTTGTCCATCATGCATTAGTTCAATTGGAAGGATGACTTCCAAAGTATAATAACCTTCCAAACTCATTAATTGGTGTAGGCTCTATATTCATAAATATTTTTTTTTTCCTCACAGCCTTCATTAATTTATATTGTTTATTTCATAATCTTTAAAGACATCAAATTTCACCTAGTTTGAGACTCAATTTTAGAGTCAAATTGAGATCAAGCTCGCTATCGTTGGATTAACTTCTTGTCAGCCGAACTTAGAATTAAAAAATTAAACCTTGCCAAACTTTTATGGGTCAATATATATTCAACTACCAATCCAATTAGTAGGATAAGGTAATCTAGTGTCTTCCACCATTTGGACCAGCTAACCTTTGCCCACGAATCTTTAGCCGGTGGCATGCGTATCTATAGCCGGATTGAATCAAAATCTAGGAAGAGCACACGTAACTCATTTGTCTTTTGTTTTTTTTGTCATTTTTTTGAGCTGGATCACGCGGCTGAGGCCATGTTTCATGGACTGTTTCCCTTAGTAATTGGCTTATGATCAACTTTATATAACTGATTTCTCTCTCTCTCTCTCTCTATATATATATATATATATATATGATCTCAGTGACCAATTTAGATAGCTAACTTTAATATGTTGAAAGGACTTCTCCCTATTCTTTTAATATTAAATGACCAATAATGGAGCTTGACAAGCAAGAATAGTCTTGCAGTCTATTCAACAACTAAGATCACTAGTCCAACAATAAATTGATAAATAAATAAATAAATCAAGACTCCAGAGCATTAATGAGCTCCCATGTTTTGTCTTAGGAAATTATGTGGCATATGAGGGCATATAAATCATTCACTACCCATGATTAAAGAAAAGAAAAGTTATCAGTTATCTCTTTTTTTCTTTAAAAAAGGAAAATAAATCTTTTGCTTATTGGTCCCTTATAAAACAATTATTAAATGAGCTCCAAGTGAATCCATCTTGGTCAACTTAGTTAAAAAATATAAAAAGGGACATGCTATCAGCCTTTGAATTGTTGACATTTCCAAGTATTTAATCAATTTATCCAAGTTGTATTGGATTACATAATACCGACTGAGGACGATCTCCTTCCCATGGACGCAAGCTGGCATATCCATCCATCTGGTTCAATCAGCTGTCTTCTCCTCCTCTTTATATGGCCTTCCCTCTGAAGCCTTCTTCCCCTACGAATGATTTGGCCTTTGAAAGCTTAGAAGGCCATGAGTAACCACTCGCTGCCAAGAGCAAAGGTAATGTTTCGCCAAGTCTATGATAGAGGATAGAATTGAAAGACCAAAGGTAGCTTCCATGCCCCTAATATTTGATGCACTCTCTTCTTAGTTTTTGATTCATAGTCATCTCTCTACAAGCAAAACAAAACAAAGCAAAACAATATTTATATAGAAAGCTTGTGTGGTATAATATTCCATAGCTTTTGCTCCATAATTAAGCTCTCCCATGGAGAGGGAGGAGAGGGAAAAGAGCAAGAAAGGTTTAATTCTAAAGACATTAGAAAGGTGTCGTTCGCTTGGCCATCGTGGAAGAAGCCAGTACTCCACCTCCATGCCCAAGAGCAAATCATGGCAGAGGTCTGGGTCCACTGTGAAGCACCGGATTGCACCAGGAGGCTACTTCACGGCATACGTTGGGCCTAACAAGGAAAGGTTTGTGATCAAGATGGAGTGCATGAACCACCCCCTCTTCAAGAGCCTCCTCGACGAGGCTGAGATGGAATATGGCTTCAAGAGTGAAGGCCCCTTGGAGCTTCCATGCGACGTTGAGCTCTTCTATCAAGTCCTGTGCGAGATTGACCAAGAGATGATTGCTCCCCCCAGCTGTGGCTTCGCCAAAAGTTACAACAGATATCGGCTTCTCAGCCCCTCTGGGCTCTTGATCGCGAGCTAATTCTGAGCTTGTTTGGAGAGAGTAGCTGCTAGCTAGCTAAGGATATCTAGTTTTAAGATGTTTAAATTCCTTTGTTCATATAATAAGGACCCTTCTTGTATAGGCTTTTTCCTCTTATATGTGATGACTACTGTGCTATTTCCAGCTAGTTCTCGATGTTGTGTATATATATATAATCATCATGGGTGAGATTATTTTATGTTAAGAGTCCAATAATACTACATGAGGATCATAATGAAGAGATGGTGTGTTTGGTTTGGTGTAGGTGTACTAAAGGGAGCTGCTTGCTCTATTGAAATAGCAAGGACTTATTTTAGATCCATTTCAAGCAACCGAGAACTTGAAGTAGGCTTATTATTCTAATCTGCTTTCATCTTTGCAGTGTTTAGGTTGCTTAAAGAAGAGTAAATCTAGTCATATTAGATATTTTTTTAAAAAAAAAATCTTAACTCTAACTGTAAACCCAAAAAAAATATTTATTTACTTCTGTTAATGCTTTGATCTCTCTCCAAATTTATAGAACAATTATAATTGTGTTTTTCTGTGCTTTTGTAAAATTACCATAGTTGTATGCCTTGTTATCTTCTAACTTTGTATGGCGATTTTAGTTCTATTTTCCTTCAACTTTATACACAAGGCTGCAAATTGATAGGGTCAATCCATGATCCGATTCGTTCCTGATCCAATCCATATTTAGAGATTAATAGATTAGGTCAAATCTAAATATTGAACTCGATCTAAATTTCAAGTCAATTCCAAGTCAAGTATTTTTTAACCCGACCTGACCTGAATCTAATTTATCTCGACATATAAACTTTAATAATATAAATATTATTCTCCTTTACTCCAATTATCTTCATAAATTTATTGAATAAATTTTAATTTAAATTAATTCTTCTTTTCATATTGACAATTAGAGTTTCTCCTATAAATTTTTTTTAATTATATCTAAATATCTATAATTTATTATTTATTTTTGTAAAATTTGTATTTATAACATCTTTGAGTATATCAATAAATATTTTAAATACAATAATTTATAAATATAAGAATAATCATTTACTTGAATATAATTAAGTATTTGAAATAAATTTTTAAGTTTAAGTTAATTCCTTTTAATCTTCTTTAAATTTTTTAATGAATGTATATTAGATTATCAATTACTAGATTTTAATAATAAAAAATAGTTACATTCTTGACACAAATGTAATATTTAAGTTTCATCCAAATAAATCTGAATAATTTATTAGATCTAAAATTTCTTTAATGAATCTGATTGAATCTAACCCGTTTAACAAACAAGTTAGATTTGGATCCAATATCAAGGCTCAAATATAAAAATGAGCTAAATTGGTTCGATCTGATTTAACCTATTTGCAACTTATAGTCTTTTTATTATTATTGTGGATATACATACATACACATATATATACACACACATATACA
>UESW01004233.1:207611-237049 GCA_900491605.1 Calamus simplicifolius | reverse complement strand
TCTCTAAAATTTTATTGATATAGGTTTCTTGAGATAGACCTAAAACACATCGAAGTCTGTCTCCCTGAATTTTAATGCCAATGACATAAGAGGCATCACCCATATCTTTCATGTCAAAATTCTCAGAGAGAAATTGTTTCACCTCATGCAACATACCTTTATCATTGGTTGCAAGTAAAATATTGTCTACATATAGGATCAGAAAATAAATTTTGCTCCCACTGACCTTCTGATATATACATTGATCTATGATGTTCTCTACAAATCCAAATGAAGAAATCACATCATGGAATTTTAAGTACCATTGTCGAGAGGCTTGTTTCAATCCAATATAGATCTCTTAAGCTTGCATACTAATTGCTCATTATCACTAGAGGGAAAACCTTTAGGTTGTTTCATATAAACCTCTTCCTCTAGATCTCCATTGAGAAATGCAGTTTTCACATCCATTTGTTGCAACTTTAAATCAAAATGCGCAACAAGTGCCATGATAATGCGGAAGGAATCTTTCTTAGATACAGGAGAAAATGTCTCCTTGTAATCAATTCCCTTTCTTTGAGTGAATCCCTTAGCAACGAGTCTTGCCTTATATCGCTCAATGTTGCCTAACGAGTCTTTCTTGGTCTTAAAGACCCATTTACAGCCAACGGCTTTTGCTCCATTAGGCAACTCAACAAGATCCAAACTCCATTAACTGTCATAGAATTCATCTCATCTTTCATAGCATCAGACCATAAATTGGATTCCTTACAATTCATGGCTTGTGAAAATGTTTCAGGATCATTTTCAGCTCCAATATTATAGTTTGACTTTTGAAGATACACAATATAGTCACTAGAAATTGCTGGTTTCCTTTCTCTTGTAGATCTTCTTAATGTTGTAACAATCTCTTCTGGAGGAGTTGATTGTTCAACTATCTCTGGTAACTCATAAGAGACTAGATCTACTAGTTCATTATCAGTAAATTATGGAATTTCAACGACTGGTTGTATAATGCCCGTTTGATCTTAAGAGGCACTATGAACGATAATCAGTCTGTCACTTGAAGTAAAAGGTTGAGCATCAGAATGTTTCCTTTCAGAAATCATGCTCTACAATTGATCACTCCCACTGATCAAGTCATTCTCAAGAAATTTGGCATTCTTGATTCCACAATCCTAGTTATGTGAGATGGACAGTAAAATCTATATCCCTTGGACCTCTCGGCATATCCAATAAAATACCCACTAATGGTCCTAGGGTCCAGCTTTTTCTCTTATGGATTGTATACTCTCACTTCACATGGGCATCCCCATACGCGTACATGTCGCAAACTTGGTTTCCAACCTTTAAATAACTCAAATGGCATTTTAGAAATAGCCTTGGTTGGAACCCGATTTAATATGTACACAACTATTTTGAGAGCTTCTATCCACAAGGACTTAGGTAGTTTGGAGCAGCTAATCATGCTCCTCACCATGTCCATCAATGTTCGGTTCCTTCTTTCTGCTACACAATTTTGATCAGGTGAGCCAGATAAACTGTATTGGGCAACGATCCAATGTTCTTGAAGGAACTTCGCAAATGGACCAGGCATTTGTCCATTTTCTGTATATCTCCCATAATACTCACCTCCTCTATCAGATCTTACAATTTTGATTTGTTTTCCACATTGCGTCTCTACTTCTACCTTGAACACCTTAAAGGCATCTAATGCTTCGTTCTTATTATGAAGCAAGTAGAGATACATCACTACAGTAAATATAAGGGATAACGACGCTTTTAAAGCTATTTCCCCCGGCCCAACCCCCCCCCCCCCCCACCCACCCCCACACAACCCACACGCCACCCCAAACACCCCCCCCCCCCCCCCCCCCCCCGCCCCCGCCCCCAAACAAGCTGAAATTTTTTTTTTGCATCCAATATAAAAATTTCTCAGACTCCTAGAGATCTAGGATGATTTATCCCTATTTTCATGATACTAAACAGTGTGAAGAGTTTCTCTTGCTGCAACTATTGTCTTCTTTAATGATAATTTCTCATGTGTTAACTATTTAAAAGTAATTCTCTGTTTTGGTGGCAAAGAAACACTCTTCTTAACGATGAAATTGTAAAAATTGGCAAGGTGGAATAAAGCAAGGATAACGAAAATCATCAAACAAATAAATATAAAGCCATTGTTCTTCATCGATAAAGACAATCACGGTGTTAATGCACGAAATCAATTGACCCATTGATTTCATAGGAACAACTTATGACCTCCAGAAACCAAAAGATAACAACTTGGGAGGGAATTCCAGCATATACCTGACCGAAATCCGCCAGCTTGAGTACCCCCTCGGCGGAGATAAGCAGATTGGATGGCTTGAGATCACGGTGGACCACCGAGTGCCGGTGGCACGCGTCGACTCCCCTTGGGATCTGAAGCATCCACTGCTTGACCTTGCCGACTTCGAGGCCGCTGCCTTTCTTAGCGTCGCTTATGACGGAGGCGAGATGGGCGGGCAGGAACTCCAGGACGAGCACGGCGTCCTCGTCCTCTTGCCAGTAGTACTCAATGAGGTCGACAACGTTTGGGAGAGTCCCGGAGGATCTGGAGGGTCTCGATCTCTCGGAACGAGATCTGATAATCGTGGATCTCCTTAAGGGCCACCATGACGCCGTCAGACCGCCGGCGGCTGCGGTATATGTCGGCATAGGCGCTGGAGCCAATGCGTTCGAGGATCTTGTACCGTTGGGTGATCTCTGACCGGCCGTAGATGCTCCAGCTCCTAGAGTAATAATTATCTAGAAATCAAACACATCCCAGCCAAAACGTGATACGCAAGCAAGGAGCCAAATGTAAACACAGAATCACCAAAAATACTCGAGCAAAGTCCAATTCCAACAAGAGCTCGGAACGGCAATCTCCTAGAATTCACAAACCATACAATCACAGAAAAATAAACCAATTCCGTTGGAACCGTCGTGTTGAGCTCAGTTTTGTTGTAGTGAGTGAGAGATTGAGAGAGATCCCCTCGTGTTGAGCTCGGGTCCTCTTCTTATACATGTCTGGGGGGTCACGTTTACCTCGTTCCGTTGGAACTGTCAAATCTTCCTCGTTGGGATAAGATCCTTTGAATGGCGAGTGGTTAAGCCATTGCTGGATGAGGGCCGCTTGCAGCGGTAACTGCCGGGCGTGCTAGCACTTGCCCGTGATTTCAGTGAGCGAGGTATATGGCAACAGACCTCGAATCTCGGGATCTGTTGCCTGGGGCGGATCATTGTGTATGCAAGAAAGGCACCAAGTTAGGACCGGAGCCGTCGCTGGAGGGAACCAAAGGCCGGAACCAAAGGCCGGAGCCAAAGACTGGAGCTGGAGGCTGAAGCCAAAGGCCGTCGCTGGAGGCCAGAGCTGGAGGCCGGGCTGGAGGCCGGAGCCGGAGGCGAAGCTGGAGGCCGGAGCCAAAGGCGACTCGCTGGAGGTCGGAGCCAAAGGCCATCGCTGGAGGCTGGAGCCAAGATTCCATTTCTGGGTTTTGCTATCACATCATTATTTTTGAAAATCGTGGAAAAGATTATAATACCACCCAGAGGAGATGGTCAGCCGTATCATTGTTATTTCCAAGTCCAAAGAAAGAGGTGTTAGGAGAAGTGGTAAGAGAGTGGTGTTGGATATTGTACGGATATTGTATCATAAGGATGAAGCGGACATGGCCACCTCATGATTGAGGTGGTCGACCTCCAATAGGGCCGTGTTGAAGCGGCCAAGGTAGTTCTTCAATGATTCCCCCTCCCACTGCTTGACTTCAGAGAAAGAATCAGATCTCCATCATTGGCGATGGCTACTGATGAACTGGCTGATGAATAAGTGGCTTAGCTCGTCGAAAGAATCAATAGAACCTAGCTTCAGGCTACTAAACCAGGTTCTAACCGATCCTCTAAGGGTAGAGGGAAGGCTCAGCACAGAATCGCATCTGACGCTCCATGGAATATCATAATGGATCTAAAGCTGCTCAAGTGGTCATCGGGATCAGCAGATCCATGATATGGTTTGATAGTGGGGAGCTTGATATGAGGAGGGATCACTTCCCGCATGATCTCCTTAGAGAAAGGGATGCCTTGCTCCGCCTTTGGCTAGGATGGAGGGGCTTGTCTAACGGCGTCCAGCTCCTGATGCCACTTCCGATGCATCTCCTGCATCTGTCGCCTAATCCCTTCATCTAGAGTGGTAGGAGGGACCGGTCGAGGGGAGGATGGCAGTGGCATCAAATCTTGAAAAGACACCAAAGAGAAAGAACAAGCTCGCTGAGATTTAGGTGGGCTCTTCCCTCCAGCCCATTGCGGCACTGGTCTGGCCCCTGTAGGTCGGTGAAGATGATCCACGGCTCCAGGCGGATTGGAAGAAGAAATTACGGTGGGACGTTGGCGGTGACCTTCTCATGGAGTTGCGGAGCAGGGATAGCTGGGTGGCAAACTGGTCCTACATCACTGAATTCGCCAATGGTGAAGGGGTCTCGGCCGGCGGTGGTAGTGGAGGTGCTACACTATTGATTGGATTAGGTCTTTGAGAGGCGTTCTGATCCTGACCATCAGAAGTGGCTCTCTTTCGATTGGCCATTAGAGGATTCTTTTTCTGATCTTGAACCTTGTCTCTGGATTACAAGTTTACGGGACTTAAGGCCCTTTCTCTAGCGCCAATCTATTACTGCGAAAATTCGCTCTTCAACTCGGGTGCAGTTTGACTCCGAATCTGGATGCTGATCACTCGCCTGGACGGAACCTGCAAGACAATCTTCATGCAGAGAGTGTATGGGGTGGCCCTCTGCGGAAGATCCTCCGACACCCAAGTCAGTGAAGATTCACAGTAAGCAAATGTAAGGAGAAGGCTTTCACAGAAGAGTCCCTCAAGAAATGACCTCTCGAGAGCTCAGAGCTCTGCTTGAGCTTTAATGGAGTTTTTTAGTCAGAGTGTCAATGTAAGCGTACCTGAAGAGCTTTAAGACCAGTGTATTTATAGGCGATCACCTGATTCCTTGGATGCGTCATAGGGGGTCCAAAACCATTCAGATTCGAATCAAATTCGAATCAAGTTTGTTATGAGACCGGTATTATCAGTATCTAGTTAGTTAGAGAATCGACGGCTAGAGGAGTTGGTTGATGCTTTGAGATTCGATGATTTTATAGGTTCTAGGCCACTTCCAATTTCTCTAGCATAATTTTTCGCTCGAGGTCATTGGGGGCTTATACGGCTGGAATCTTGTTAAACTACAATGAATTCAAATTCTTCCACTCTTAGTTCCGCAGAGGTTCAGGAGCCCCACACCTAGCTGAGGCACAAGAATAGCTTAATTTCGCCGAAGCATTTGAATGCCTCATATGACCGAGGCATATAATATTTCAGTGCCGTCGAGTATATGAGGATAGAATGCCTCGGCTCTGCTGAGGCATACGAATATCTCGGTCCGACCGAGATAAAAGGATAGCTCGGGCCTGCCGAGGTGTGAGAATGATTCGGAACAATTCTGTCCGAGTATGGTTCGGTTCTGCCGAGGATAATTCGGCTATGTTATTTTTTAAATATGATAGCTGGCTGATCGAATATCAAGAGTGGTCTTAACCCTTTTTGTCATGTGCGCAAGCATCGATGCGATAACAATTTTACCCCTCATTAGTTTCCATGAAGCAACAGAGAGATCTTAGCCGCTGTATTATTGTTTTTCTGTGTTGTTGTGAGTTCTGTTCGTTAGGCCTGTGGTGTTTAATTACCCCTATGTCTCTTGTAGCACTCTTATGCATCAGAGAAGACTTTTTGGTATTGGAAGTGGAAGTGAGGACGCTTTTGCTTTTCTATAACTAATATTTCCGCTTGGTTTCTTCATGATTCTATTATCTCTGTGATTGTTTTTTCTGCTTCATGCATGTTGTTATTTCCAAGTCCAAAGAAAGAGGTGTTAGGAGAAGTGGTAAAGAGAGTGGTTGTTGGATATTGTATCACAAGGATGAAGCATGTTCTTCGTTTACAAGAATCCAAGTTTATGATCGAGTGGTGTGCTAGCTTTGTTTAGCTTCTTTGTTCTCATCTCAATGTATGGCTCCTGATTAGATATCCCTGAAGGATAAGAGTGTTGAATTCTGTCGGGTTCTCAAAATGTTTGCGGATGGACTTCATTCTTTTTTACCGGAATTAATTAAAGAGCATATATGTCTAAGCAATACGGCTCACTAAATTAGCGCTTCCCCATCTTTAATTAAAGAAATCTTTCAACGCTCAAATCAAGAAGAAAGACCATGAAAATTTTCTGAAGCCTTTGAAGAAGGCAAGAAGAAAGAAGAAGAAATAAAAATTATTGCCTCTATGATCTTGACCTACTTTTATAGATGTTTGAGATTAGTTTATCATAAGTTGAGTGCCTTATAAGCAATGGCTCTTGATTGGACCTTGATCTTGGTGGAGGCTTAATCTTAATCAGAGTTAGTTACCCATCTTCTTGATAGGATCTTGTTAGTTATGGAATAACAAAAAGGGTATTAGATCATAAATCAAGATTTCCATATGCATCATTATGTTAAATCATTGTATCAACCCATATAAAGGAAACAGCCAGAGGATACCTGCAGCCAATTATTACATGTCAAAAAAGGATATTAGGAGTCCTAATTCCACCGGGTTCTAAAGACGTTGGACGTTTAACAAGACCGTTAAGGTAACATATCTAAAAAAGAAAGAAAAAATGGGAAGGATATTAGGAGTCCTAATTCCACCGGGTTTAAAGACGTAAAGATGGGAAGGATATTAGGAGTCCTAATTCCACCGGGTTCTAAATACGTTGCACGTCTAAAAAAAGAAAGAAAAAATGGGAGAGAAGAAACCTATATCGATTCAGCTTACCACCTGCTCTACGTTTCCTAAATTGATGGATTAGCGCTTCCCCATCTACATATAGATGGTGCAAGCAAACTGGGGTCAAAAAAATCCCTCTTTTTTTTTTTTTTTCAGTTTTCTTCTCTCCGTCCGCTTGCTTTCCCCTGAACCATGCCGAGATACATCAAAATCGATGGAGAAGGTTGGTATGACTGCACGGAGTTCGAGGGGATCCTTTTTACTGTGACTGCGGATGGGAGCGTAGCCACCGTGGACGTCCACCCTACCGTGAAGGTGACAGCGTTTGAGACCGAGAGCTACTTCGAGCCAAGAACGGAGACCATGGAGCATATCTTTGATATCTCCAAAGAAGATACGGCGATTGTGGTGAAGATGTCGGTCTCGGGACGGCACATCAAGAAGATCGTTCGTTTCCTTTGAAGTATGACGGGTTGCATTGCAAGAAACTCGATCTCGTTTTTTGTTCTCTTTTAATTTTCTGCGTTTTATGCAGTAGGGGAGAGGTATTTTTGAGTCTAACCAGCTATTGGTACAAAGAGTTGGTATATGGAATTATATATTAGATCAGAGTCCTGCGACTCTTTTGGTCTATTTACGCATAATCAATCCATTTGGTAGTTTCATGGTTTTGATGTGGTTGCTCCTTCGTTTTCTTGAAGCAGCAGAGAGATCATAATCGCTATGTTTTCTTGAAGCAGAGAGATCGTAATCGCTGTTTGTTATCTTTTTACGTAATGCGATCTTTTCCTTCTACAGGAAGTTGAAGTGAGATCACCTTAATTATCTTTCCTATGATTATTATTTCTGCTTGGATTGGTTCTTTTTATTTTCGTGATTCTGTTTCTGCTTGGTGTTCTATATCCAAAAGAAAAGATCATATGATAAGTCGTAAGAGAATGGCTGTCATGACGAGGATCAAGCATGTTCTTAATTGGTGTTCCCTTACAAGAAACCAGGGTTAATGCATGCATGGGAAATACTGGTCAAGTAATGTTGAGAGTGAGTTAATTGGATTCTTTATTTCATCTTAGGGTGCGTTTGATAAAAGAGTTAAAAAAAATAAGAAAAGTGGCATGGTAAAATTTTAAGGATTCAAAATTTTCATGCTAATTATCTTTTCATTGCGTATGTAAATGAATGATAAAATATTACAGGTATAATGCTAAAGAAAAAAAATTGGTATTCTATCTTGAGACAAACTTGACAAGAATTATATTACCATGGAGTCTATCGCGTGGTATGGCAATGTACATATCTGCTATAAAAAGCACTTGAAGTAGGGTTTTGATCATCTAATCTTGTGGTTAAAAGCCATATTTTTCATTCAACGCTGTAAAATAGAGTTGGAGTATGGTGGTATTCATGAGAAATATTTAAAAAGAGATAGAACATAGTGGGAAGTCTCGTATTAATCATTCCGAGATGGATAAGAAATAAAAAATAATCGTGCAAGAAAGTCTCAAACTGTTAAAGTGTATTTGCGAAAGAGTTACAAAATTTAAATGGAAAAAAGTGACAGGCTTGTGAGACTCGTATACGTCCAAAACTTTCTAAATGACAATAAAGTTTGAGAGACGTAGGTTTCTAGAATTTAACAATAGCCTTGAAACTTTACCTTATTTTTTCTTAGATACTAGTAAGAGATTTTTTTTATAGAAAAAATGGCATCAGATGTTTCTTGATTTATCTTAGCTTTTTAAGATAACCCAGAAAGTGAAGGATATTTTAATGCAAAATATAAGGAATAAATTTGGTGCAGTGCATGCTATTTATATAAACACAAAAGAAAATTAGTACACATAATTTAGTCATTATTTCATTTAATGATCACTACTTAACCATGAACTAATAATTGCAACTAGTAATTGCCATTTAATAACTTTCATTACTAATCTATTTTTTTCAATTTGTTTGAACAAGATAGGATCAAATAAGTTTATTGCCTACTCTTTATTGTGACAATTGTTTATAACAATTATCACAACAATTATTATATAAAACATTAAAAATCCATATCAACTTTACATAGAGCAACAACTGTTATTCTATTATAATGTTAAAGAAAAAGCTTGGCATACCACTCCCTTCCCCCCACTTAGGAGTGCATAACAATATAACATACATATGAACCGAGATGCATGATCTCCTTTCAACCTGGTTGATTTTTATCTACCATTCTAATCCTTGATTATTACAAAAAGATAAGCATGCTGAATGATGAAAATAGTGGTTTTAAAAAATAGCACTCAATAATAAATAATAGTTTTTTATTAAAATATTTTTTAAGAATGCATTCAATTATTATTGAGCAAAAATTGATTCAATTACTATTGAAATATAGATTTATATTAATAGAATAAAATATACTAATTGGTTATTCATTTATTGCCTTCTAATACCTAATTTGAACTTATTATGTCAGTAAAGGAGATGGAAGCTTTTATTTTATTTTGTTAAAATGTGTTGCCACCTGTGGCCACTCCCTTTCTTAAAATAAATGAAATGACACTAAATGCTTTGCGGGACCATTGTTAAATAATAATAATAATAATAATAATAATAATAATAATAATAATAATAATGACAATCGCAAAGTTTCTTACTTTCTTATATTGGTTTCTAGTCCCACCAATTCAGCGCCTTCCCTCGCTCTTTCCCCCTGCGCCTATACGTGGAGAATAATCCAAACTCCACATAATCCCATTCCTTCTTCTCCCTTCTTCTTCCTCTTCTGGTTTTGTTTTGGTCTCTTTGTGCTCAGAACCACCACCATGTCCAGGTACAGAGGAGGCCAGGCCGAAGACAACCACCCACGCTACGGCAGAGGGGGCAGAGGCTGCGAGCGTTGCGATGGCCGATGTTAGGAGCTAAAGCTATCGAACGTCCCTCCCCGTCGTCGTCGCTGCCAGTTCTCGCTGCTTCTTATCCGAATCCTGTTCTGGAGTTGGCGCTAGTGGAGTGCTTTAACGAACTTCTCACCATCAAAAAGGAGGATGCTTCCACTTCTGCCACCGTCCGGACTTGAGCAAGAATACAGCGCATCCATGCGGCCCGGCTTTGGTTCCATCGAAGGCCTTTCATCTTCCAGGACAACCACTTCCTCGTTGACATTGAAGACAAGGATCTCCTGTTGGAATTAAACCTAAATCTTTTGGTGAAAATCATCAACATGAAGCCCAAGAACATTCATGTTCAATCATTAAGAATTAATAAACGATAAATGAAAGTGTACGTGAATGAATTCATATTGCATGATTGCTCTCAGAGTTGGACTGTTGGCCTTCAGATCAACATGTACTCATAGAGAGCGCTTTAGAATTTTCTCTAGGATTTCTTTTTGATGATAAGATTCAGATAAGAGAGTCGTACATGTCGTACGTGCGATCCAGAGACCATAACGCTATATATAGATAACTTCATCATTATCTTTTTGTATTTCTATTTTAGTCCATCATAAAAATATAAATAACCCCTTAGGTCTCTAGACATTAAAGGCCCACATCTTATTAGATACATTAAAGCTCAAATTACTGAAACCTTAGCAGATCACTTTTAATTAGGCTTAACCATATTTGACCGTCCGCAACACATATTTATTTCACATATAAGCCTAATGTTGGATTAATAATCCAATAATCTCCCACTGAGCTATATGTGTAACCTTATAATTATGTTTTGCAAAAAAAAATAACTGAATGAGCTCAATTTTACTATCATTATCGAAATGTATCTATAACTAATTCGGTCCATCAATCATACTAATATAGGATCAAAGCGGTCTTTGTTATATCTATCATAACTTGACCCATCAATGATCACGTATGTTGATACAACTGAATGACATGGATCATGATGTGGATGTATAGCATGAAAATTACATGTAATGTGATCTTAACATGCCTATTTCTAACTGATCCTGAAACTTGAGTGAGATCAAAACTTTAACATAATTGTACAAAGTGTATTGAACTGAATAAAATACTTTATTTCTGATCAAAAAATATCCAAACATATAAGTGTGTACAAAGCAAACATAAAGCATAAAATAGAGGCAATACAAACTCCCACTGAATTTAATCATCATCATTCTCTATAACACCCATATAAGTAGTATGCTTATGAAAGACCTTGGGCAGCACACCCTTTGTAAGGGATCTACAATCATGGAGTTTGTCCCTATATGCTCTATAAAAATCTGACCACTCTATACTCTTTCTTTTACAACTAAGAACTTGATGTCAATATGCTTTGACTTGGTCGAGCTCTTGTTGTTGTTAGAATACAATACAGCTGACTTGTCACAAAATAACTTTAATGGTCATTAAATTCTTCCAATATGCGCAGCCCAATGATGACCCAATGATGATTTTTTTTAGCCATATCCCATGATTGGATGCCTTATAATATGCTATAAATTTTGCTGCCATGGTAGAAGCTATAAGTGTTTATTTTGTACTTCTCTAAGAAATAGCCCCACCACCTAACAGATATACATATCTCGAAGTAGATCTTTTACTATCTTGGCATCCCGCAAAATCGAGTCAGAATACCCAATGATCTCAAAATGAACTGATCTCCTATATGTCAGCATGTAATTTTTTATTTTTTTAGATATCTCATAATCCTTTTGGCTGCTTTCCAGTGATCCATACCTGGATTACTTAAATATCTGCCTAGCACTCCAACATTGTACGCAATATCCGAACATATACAAACTGAGCATACATTAGACTCTCTACAACCAAAGCATAAGGAATCTTATGCATCTCTTCAACTTCAAGGTTTTCTTTTTGGGCACGGGTTAAGACTGAATTTATCTTCTTTAGCGATCGGGGTGTCATCTGGTTTGCAATATTGCATGCCAAATCTCTTAAGTACTTTATCGATATAGCTCCTTTGTGATAATCCAAGGATACCCTGAGAACGATCTCGATGTATCTAGATTTTTAATACAAAGGAGCCATCATCAAGATCTTTCATTTAAAAATTGCTTGATAGAAATCTCTTGGTTTCGTGCAATATGCCTATATCATTAGTGGCAAGCAAAATGTCATCCACATACAAAACTAGAAAAATGTATTTACTCTCACTGAACTTGTGATACACATAATCATCAACTTCATTCACCTCAAAATTAAATGAGAGAATTATTTGATGAAATTTGTGGTACCATTGACGAGAAGCTTACTTTAACCCATAAATGAATTTTATCAATTTGCAAACCATTTTCTTTGGGCCTCCTGACACAAAGTTTTTTAGTTGCACCATATAAATTGTCTCATCAATGTCTCCATTAAGAAATGCTATCTTGACATCCATTTGATGAGTTTCATATCATACTGTGCAACAAGAGCCACGATTGTCCTAAAAGAGTTCTTCGATGAAACTGGATAGAAGGTTTTTTAAAGTTAATCCCTTCCTTTTGAATATAGCCTTTAGCCACAAGATGAGCTTTATACCTCTCCATATTACCCTTTGAATCCCATTTGGTCTTAAAAATCCATTTACAACCAATGGGTTTCACACCTTCTGGTAATGGGACAAGTTGCCAAACTTATTATCTTGCATAGACTTATACTCTTCTTTCATTGCTTCAATTCACTTTTCTGAGTTGGAACCTTGTATGGCTTGAAGGAAGTTGACAGGATCATCTTCCATCATGCCATTATTTTTCTCATGTTCTGAAGAAACACTATATAGTCATATGGAATAGCATTTCTCCTTTCTCTAGTGTATCACCACAAAGGCACTTGTTCTTGAGGTTGTTGAGTTTGTACCTCTGAGGGTTGATCAATAATTTCTTGTTCTTTTGGAATTGCAATTTGATCAATGACAGGAACATAAATCTGCTCATTGTCAGAAGCAATTATAGGAATATGAACAAACTCCTCTTCAATAAGAGTAGTAGGATCCAATTCCTCCTCAAAGATAAAGTCTCTAACCTTATTTCTCCCCACAAACTCAATATCCTTAAAGAACATTGCAGTTTTCATCTCAAAATTTGTTCTTCATTTGGGATCATAAAACATGAAGCCCCTGGATCGCTCATAATACCCAACAAGTAGCTGCTTACTGTTTTGGAGTCCAATTTTTTTTCATGTGGCCTATAAGGCCTTGCCTCAGTTGGACATCCCTAAACATGAAAATGCTTTAGACTAGGCTTTCGTCTAATCCAAAGCTCATAAGGTGTTTTGATAACTACTTTAGTTGGTACTCTATTCAGATGTAAGCTGTTGTCTTTTGTGCTTCTCTCCAGAGTGACTCTGGTAAGGTTGAATGACTAATCATACTCCTTACCATATTTTTAAGAGTGCGATTATGTCTTTCAGCTACACCATTCATGCTAGATGACCATGGCATGGTGTATTATTGTGGGATAATTCCATATTCCTTTAGGTATTTAGCAAAAGGCCCTAACGTTGTTCATTTGAACCATCATATATGTCATAGTATTTACCACCATGGTCAGATCTGGCTCCTTTAATCCTTTTGTTGAGTTGAAGCTCATCCTTAGCTTTAAATGATTTGAACACATCCAAAACTTGAGACTTTTCATGAATAAGAAATAGGTATGCCTATCTAGAATAATCATCTATGAATGATACAAATATTGTTGACCATTCCAAGAAGGTGTAGGAAATGGTCCATAAATGTTCGTATGTATCAACTCTAAGACTTCCGCAGTTCTATATGCATCCAGTTTCTTTGTTTTGGTCTATTTGCCCTTAATGCAATCAACACAGACATTGAAGTCTGTTAAATCAAGAGAATCCAAAATTTCATCTGACACAAATCGTTCAACTCTATTTCTATAGATATGACCTAAGCGCTTATGCCATAATGTTCCTGAATTTTTATTACAAATTTTATGCTTAGTACCTCATGATTCCATATTTAGGGTTTCATTATAAGAAGCAATAGTATCAAGCAAATATAGATTGCCATATACTATAAGAGAACCAGTTTCAATAATATTTGAATTTAAAGAAAGACTAAACTGACTATTTCCAAATGAACAACAATATCCTAATTTGTCCAAAGCTAAAATAGAAACTAAATTTTGTCTAAATGATGGTACTATAAAAGTATCTTTCAAATCCAAATAGTAACCAAAACTTAATAACAATCTAAAATGCCCAATTGCCTCCACGTCTACTGACTTGCCATCTTTCGCATAAATGCATCTTTCAGCATCAGTTGGCCTTTGGTAGCTCAGCAATCCTAATGGAATTATGTATTCTAGATATGAATCAAATTCATAAAAATATACAAGAAGATATAATATAAAATTTTTAGATGCCCAGGATCCTTAGGAACAGATTCATTAAATCTCAAATAAAATCTAAAATATTAGATTTATTCATACTTGAGTCCTTTATCGATGTAGAAAAGGATGAAGCCGGTGAATCCTCTGCCACTAGCCGTTCACGTATTCGGCTTCTAACGGTGATCCATTCGGAGAAGAGTGGATGAAGACCTTCAAGGTATGAAGATGACACTTCGGCAGAGAGGGGTGCTAGCGCCTCTTGAATCCCCTTATAGAAATACAGAAGACATCTCTGAAGATCTAAAAGATCTAATCTTTTTCTTCTCATGCTCTCACTTCCTAGGAGGAAGGAACCCTATTTATAGGGTGAGAAAGAAAAGTTCCAAGGGAGAAGAAGAGACTCTTTTCATGGTATGGTAACTTTAATCCAAAGAAGCAGAAGAAACTCTCATTCTCATGGTAACATCATGGTAGGGGTGGCAATCGTGTCGTGTTGTGTCGTGTCCGGGTCGTGTTATGTTTTGGTCGGGTTGAAAACACATCAACCCAAACACGACCTGTGAGTTAAACGGCTTAGGTAATTTGGACACGAACACGATCTGACTCGAAACACGACTAACCCGACACGACCTGTGACCCGAGATTTACACAGGTAATAAAAACTGTAACCCAAATTTTAATAATTTAAATAACATTTAATATATTTGTAAATATGGGATAATAATTAATGGAATATAAACATGAAAGCTTACTAATTCCTAGCATTTAAACGTATAATAAAAGCTGTAACCCAAATTTTAATAATTTAAATAATATTTAAGACATTTATAATTGTAAATATGGGATAATAATTAATGGAATATAAACATGAAAGCTTACATCTTCACACGTAATTTTTTTTTCTCCCTTGTTCTTCAATGATTAATTGACGAAAGATGGGGAAGACTCTGATTGCCAACAGGGATGAGCGATCAAAGTGCCTCCTGAATTGTAAAAGTAGTTAATATTTATATGCATTAAAGATGGATTTGAGGAAATGGACCATGAAAGAGATGACATTATGACAGACGATAACTGATTTTGTGAAGAAGAGATGAAGAGATGAGAGAAGGGAGCCCGATCTGACTAGAAGACCTGCAGTCCTCTTGTCTTTAACGGAGCCCGACCATCGTTGGAAGTCAGCCATGGCTTCCCACCCCTGCCGAAAACTAGATCTAGAGATCTAGATCCATCCGAACGCCGTCGCCGTCTCTTCTCCGGCGATGTTTTTTAGCAAGACTCAACCCACAACCCACAGAGAACAAGGATACATACAGGGTAACAGGGATGAAACAAAAATTATCAGTTGATTTCGTTGCTTGCCGGTGACGATTTCGTTGCTCGCCGGTGACAATCGAAAAGATCTGGCAACTCCAAAGCTCTGACGAAGGCGAGTGGCAAAAATGAATGGCCGAATGGAAGGCTAGAAGCTAGGGTTAGGGTTGACTGTTGAAGGGGCGAGCGGAACTGCGGAAGGCGAGCGGGTGTCGGGAGAGCGAAGGAAATACCAAAATAACTCAGAGTTAAAAGCGAGCGGATTGTGGTCCTTGTGGACTTGTGGGCCTATGGGCCAGTGGACTACGGCGGGTTCGGGTTATCCTGATTAAATACACGGGTCAAAACAGGTCAGATGGGTTCGTGTCAACCCGATTAAATACACGGGTCAATTTGGGTCAATTCGGGTTAAGCGGTTGAACCCGAACACGACCCATTTAAATTTCGTATTGGCGGGTCGTGTCATACATGGGTTTGTACCAAAAAATAGTCAACCCAAACCCATTTAATTCATGCTAAACCAATTTAGCATGATTATTAGGTAGTGATCTTAATCAACGTAACATTTCCAAATCAAGATCTGAGTTAGTCAAATTGGCCAGGCCAGTGAAAGAGAAGTGGGGGTCCCCCGTTGCTTTCCTTAGGTCAGTCAACGGAACCAATTAAGTAACCACAATCTCTTTACCTTTCTAGACACCAACTGACCAATCAGACCTTGAAAGGATTTGCACTGTGATTTTCACACTACCACCAAATTCATGCATAGAATAAATCTAGTATGCAGAACAGGAGACAACATTTAAATTATCTATTTAATGAATTTTAAAATTATCATCTTAAGAAAAATTTTTGTCAATTAAAACACGTCCGGCCGTAGCTCATTATTCCCTTGGGCCAGTCTATGCAAAACACGCATAGAGACTCAGGAGGCGTATTTTAATACAAAAATTTAAACTTAAGAAACAAATGATAAAACCAAATCATGTTACATGATTTAATAAAACATTAAACAGATAATAAATGCATTTAAAATTCAACCAATCCAGATTTTAAATCCCGTGAGAGAACGGAAAGACTAAGAGAGAAAAGCGAAAATCGAAACAGGCCACGTTTTCTCTCTTTTTTAATATGTCACCGCATGTGGTTATGGAAGCCACGTTTTCGCTGCATTTCCTTCCTTTACTTTTCCTTTCTTTAATGCTACGTTTCTTTTCTCTTCCTTTCTTTAATGCTATCTCTTTAATACCAAAAAAAATCCGGGAAACCTTTAATGCCAGAAAGAAATCTTTAAAAGAAAAGGAAGAGGCCACGTTTTGTTTCCGCAAAAAATCGGAATCTGAGTTAGGTTTAATGGTTTCTGCTCAATTCCGTGAACAAAAATCAGAACTGAGCAAAAAATCGAAACCTAAGATCCGAAAAACTGAAAACGAAAATACGCGGCATAAATTGCTTGAAAAGAGAAACTTTGATGGAAACACTCATAAAATAAGGCAGAGGTTTAAAAAGCTCTGATACCAAATGTAAGACTTAATTTAAATATATTGATCACGATATCAAATATGCGGAAATACGGTATCAATATATTTATCATGAAATTTTAAGATCGATAAATACCTCCAGGCATTATTATTAATTTTCCTTCCTATGAGGGTAAGGAATTTGATCTTCCTTGAATCAGCTGCATAGGATCTTGATCTTCCTTCTCTCTAGGGATCTTGATCTTCCTCCTCCTCTCGATGGATCTTGATTGATCTTCCTCCTCCTCTCGATGGATCTTGATTGATCTTCCTCCTCTCGATGGATCTTGATTGAGTTCTTCCAATCAATGAGCCATCGCACTCTGATGGTGTATGCCCTCAGGATGTGCTCTTGATCAGGGACTCAATGCCTCCGATTATTTTGGTTTTTCTTTCGATAACCTTGTTAAAAGCCTTAGGAAGGGTTCCCTATTTATACTCAAATCCCTTCACCGCCTGCTCCCATCAAGCAAGCGTTCAACATTTAAGGGGGGGCTGTTATCACTTCTTAATTAGTGAAACGTTAGTAATAAAATTAGGACCATTGAAAGCGACGGGTTATTACAGGTTTATAACCAGTTAAGAAGATGGACAAGCACCAATTGGATCCCTTTTGGGCTGTGGTGGCCCAAGTTGGAATGGACCTTATCCGTCTTGCTTTCTTGTAACGAAACGGGCCCGTGGGCCCGGGTCGTTACAGGATGGAAGGGGACTGCAAGAAGTAATCCAAGCTCTTGATGTGGTGCTCGGGAATAGTCCATTCAAGGAGTGAGCCACCGATTTCTTTGCTTCCAAGTTCTCTGATTGTTTTTTCCATGGTTATGTTACTGTGGCAAGGTCTTTCTTCTCTCTACTATTTCGGAACAGTACGTAGCCCAATCGGCGATGGCCTAGAATACTATGGAATTATCTTTGAATATTGGTATTGTTTCTTAAAAATGCTTGCAATCTACTTTATTTTTCTTACTGCTTTTCTGATTCAATTCTGTGCCTCTACAGATGTTGCCGCCACATCATTTTATATGAACATGGAAGTCGTAGGCTTGGTAATGAAAAATCTTGTCATCCAGTATACCGGGACGCCCATGAGTACGAATTTCCCTTTGCTATTTCTTCTCAAATGAAGGTTCTTTCTGTTTAATTAAGCCTTTTATCTCTTATTTTTAATAAATGGTGTTGCATTTAATTATATTTATCTAGTATTGTTTTCCTTGCATGCTGAAAATTTGACTCATTATACGTAATTTGACTACTGGTAAACTGTTTTCTGATTTTAGCTTTTAGGCCGTTGTAGTTGTTCTCATGTTCTCACCCTTGGTGCACCAATAATTCCAGCTAAGGGAGGGCCTTATAGAGGGTTGAAGGTTGAGGTTACAGAGGCAAAATTCATGCCAGCTGTTTA
Organism: Calamus simplicifolius; assembly: GCA_900491605.1. Lineage (NCBI taxonomy): Eukaryota > Viridiplantae > Streptophyta > Magnoliopsida > Arecales > Arecaceae > Calamus > Calamus simplicifolius. The sequence continues at coordinate 218,705 of UESW01004233.1, read as the reverse complement.
GGATTACAGTGATAACCTCCTCAGAATTGAAAGATCTCAAGTACTTTCTTTTCCACTCTACCATACTCTGGTTTTAAACGCTCTGTAGCTGATGTCAATGGTGTTAATAGGAATAATTGCTGCTGATATACAAAATGAACAATTATGTAATATTATGTTTGTTCAAGTATTATCTTGCTAATCAGGGATATGAGAAGCCTGTCCTCAATTACTTTCGAGGAAAGTACAATTGTAAGGCTTGTTTCATGGCCATCTCTTCAATCTGGCAGTGCTAGCGAGCCAATATATGTACCAATCGAGGTTATCTCATTTTATTGATATATATCCTAAGCGTGCTCTTGGAGAGGTTCTTATTATAGTCTCCATGGGCTTGAATTTTGGATTTTGATGGTTCTTATCATGTTCCCTCTAGCAGGATTGGTCTGTTCAATTGGTAGATGAATCAATTTGTGAGATTGGTTGGCAAAAAATTGTAAAAATTCAGATATTTGATGGAGCAGTGTCTATTTGGAGTTTAGTGTAGTATATTCCAAAGATGTGCAGGAATCGGATGTATTAGACTCCAAAGGTTATGAGTGTTCAGTGTAAGATAGGTGACATGTGACATCGTGGTATCAATGAAGACCCAACAGGTGCGTGCGATAACTTATGCCATGCCCTTGGACGAGTCTATCCAGAAAGGACTCAAAGTGGCAATGTAGTTGTTCGAGAGAAGTCTCCTGATCTCTTTGGCTGAGTAGAATTGAGAGAGGTTAAAAATAAGGGTTCATAGCTGTCTTTGGTTAGATTGGTAGAGGAGTTTCTTGACTTGATACTTTTGAATGCAAGAGGGGAGAAACGAAGGAAGGAGAACAGAGAAAGGAAAGGAAAGGGAGAAGAAAAATATTTTTTCTTAGTGCTCTTTGTGGGTTTTAAATCCTGTATTATATTTATTATGGTTGAATTCTCGCTCTTTAGGTGAAACCGATGGATTTTTTTTTGAACCATATTAATTAATTTTAAATTACGGTTTCAGCTTTATTTTTCATTATTTTACTCAACTGTTCCTTGGATTTTAATAAGTTGGTAGGAGATGATAAACTTAATTTAAATATATTGATCCCAATCAGATATGCGGAAACATGGGACCAATATATTTATCATAAAAATAAAGCAAGTCAAGATCGATAAATACCTCAGTCATTGTTCCACGGTCCAGATGAGGGTAAGGATCTTCCACACCTTGCGATCTCTCTCAGCGATGGTGTAAACTTTCTCGATGAGACCAGGCGCAGGGACCTTCCCGGTTTTATAATCCTTTATGCCTTATCTGTCCATTACAGAGGGCGCCGCTTTAAATGGATATGGTTGAGGGATTCTTATCTTAATCGTGAATTCAAATTCAAAATTTGAATTCACGTAATCCCTCGATATCAGAATATAGGACCACCTTAATCCACCTTAATCGTATCTAACCCGATACGATTAATGGAGAAAAACCAACATTCTCCCACTTGGTTCGTATATTCTATTACTATAGTAAGAAACAGAATACATGAATCATGACAATAAGTCCTCTTAAAATCGAGTATTATTTACCATGTATTACAATGTATTATATTTTCCAAACATAAACCTATATAACTTAATGAATAAACCCCATGTTTATTCTAGGTCCAACGTAATGATGCTTATCACAAATTAATGTGTACACTAAATAACTGAATGTGAAAAACATCACAACCATAAAAGAGTTTCATTGTACAAGTAGTTGTCCATGCAACTAAATTATATCATGGGACCAACTCCCATTCATACCACATGATCCTCAAAATTCTTAATTGGCATGCCTTTAGTCAAGGATCAGCTATCATCAATTCAGTGCTAACATATTCTATGATCACTTTGTTTTCTTTAACACATTCTCTTATGGCTAAATACTTAATGTTGATGTGTTTACTTCGACTACCACTCTTGTGGTTTTTAGCCAAAAAAATATAGCAACTGAATTGTCATAGTACAATTTAATTGGCCCAGCAATAGAATCAACAATTCTAAGCCCTGAGATGAAACTCTTCAATCATACACCGTGCGATATAGCCTCAAAACAAGCTTGCATAATAGAGGTAGCAGTCAACTATGTACCTCATAACCTTTTAGCAGCTCTCAAGTGGTCTAAACCTGGATTACTCTGATATTTCCCCAACATCCAACTGCAAATGCTATGTTAGGCCTTATACAGACCTGAGCATACATCAAGCTACCAACAGCTGAAGCATATGGAGTGTTCTTCATTTTCTCCTCTCAAAGTCATTCCTTGGGCACTGATTCAAATTGAATATGTCACCCTTGACTATGGGAGCTATACTCGGTGAATAATTTTTTCGAAATCTCTCTAAAATTTTATTGATATAGGTTTCTTGAGATAGACCTAAAACACATCGAAGTCTGTCTCCCTGAATTTTAATGCCAATGACATAAGAGGCATCACCCATATCTTTCATGTCAAAATTCTCAGAGAGAAATTGTTTCACCTCATGCAACATACCTTTATCATTGGTTGCAAGTAAAATATTGTCTACATATAGGATCAGAAAATAAATTTTGCTCCCACTGACCTTCTGATATATACATTGATCTATGATGTTCTCTACAAATCCAAATGAAGAAATCACATCATGGAATTTTAAGTACCATTGTCGAGAGGCTTGTTTCAATCCATATATAGATCTCTTAAGCTTGCATACTAATTGCTCATTATCACTAGAGGGAAAACCTTTAGGTTGTTTCATATAAACCTCTTCCTCTAGATCTCCATTGAGAAATGCAGTTTTCACATCCATTTGTTGCAACTTTAAATCAAAATGCGCAACAAGTGCCATGATAATGCGGAAGGAATCTTTCTTAGATACAGGAGAAAATGTCTCCTTGTAATCAATTCCCTTTCTTTGAGTGAATCCCTTAGCAACGAGTCTTGCCTTATATCGCTCAATGTTGCCTAACGAGTCTTTCTTGGTCTTAAAGACCCATTTACAGCCAACGGCTTTTGCTCCATTAGGCAACTCAACAAGATCCCAAACTCCATTAACTGTCATAGAATTCATCTCATCTTTCATAGCATCAGACCATAAATTGGATTCCTTACAATTCATGGCTTGTGAAAATGTTTCAGGATCATTTTCAGCTCCAATATTATAGTCTGACTTTTGAAGATACACAATATAGTCACTAGAAATTGCTGGTTTCCTTTCTCTTGTAGATCTTCTTAATGTTGTAACAATCTCTTCTGGAGGAGTTGATTGTTCAACTATCTCTGGTAACTCATAAGAGACTAGATCTACTAGTTCATTATCAGTAAATTATGGAATTTCAACGACTGGTTGTATAATGCCCGTTTGATCTTAAGAGGCACTATGAACGATAATCAGTCTGTCACTTGAAGTAAAAGGTTGAGCATCAGAATGTTTCCTTTCAGGAATCATGCTCTACAATTGATCACTCCCACTGATCAAGTCATTCTCAAGAAATTTGGCATTCTTGATTCCACAATCCTAGTTATGTGAGATGGACAGTAAAATCTATATCCCTTGGACCTCTCGGCATATCCAATAAAATACCCACTAATGGTCCTAGGGTCCAGCTTTTTCTCTTATGGATTGTATACTCTCACTTCACATGGGCATCCCCATACGCGTACATGTCGCAAACTTGGTTTCCAACCTTTAAATAACTCAAATGGCATTTTAGAAACAGCCTTGGTTGGAACCCGATTTAATATGTACACAACTATTTTGAGAGCTTCTATCCACAAGGACTTAGGTAGTTTGGAGCAGCTAATCATGCTCCTCACCATGTCCATCAATGTTCGGTTCCTTCTTTCTGCTACACAATTTTGATCAGGTGAGCCAGATAAACTGTATTGGGCAACGATCCAATGTTCTTGAAGGAACTTCGCAAATGGACCAGGCATTTGTCCATTTTCTGTATATCTCCCATAATACTCACCTCCTCTATCAGATCTTACAATTTTGATTTGTTTTCCACATTGCGTCTCTACTTCTACCTTGAACACCTTAAAGGCATCTAATGCTTCGTTCTTATTATGAAGCAAGTAGAGATACATCACTACAGTAAATATAAGGGATAACGACGCTTTTAAAGCTATTTCCCCCGGCCCAACCCCCCCCCCCCCCCACCCACCCCCACAACCCACACGCCCCACCCCAAACACCCCCCCCCCCCCCCCCGCCCCCGCCCCCAAACAAGCTGGAAATTTTTTTTTTGCATCCAATATAAAAATTTCTCAGACTCCTAGAGATCTAGGATGATTTATCCCTATTTTCATGATACTAAACAGTGTGAAGAGTTTCTCTTGCTGCAACTATTGTCTTCTTTAATGATAATTTCTCATGTGTTAACTATTTAAAAGTAATTCTCTGTTTTGGTGGCAAAGAAACACTCTTCTTAACGATGAAATTGTAAAAATTGGCAAGGTGGAATAAAGCAAGGATAACGAAAATCATCAAACAAATAAATATAAAGCCATTGTTCTTCATCGATAAAGACAATCACGGTGTTAATGCACGAAATCAATTGACCCATTGATTTCATAGGAACAACTTATGACCTCCAGAAACCAAAAGATAACAACTTGGGAGGGAATTCCAGCATATACCTGACCGAAATCCGCCAGCTTGAGTACCCCCTCGGCGGAGATAAGCAGATTGGATGGCTTGAGATCACGGTGGACCACCGAGTGCCGGTGGCACGCGTCGACTCCCCTTGGGATCTGAAGCATCCACTGCTTGACCTTGCCGACTTCGAGGCCGCTGCCTTTCTTAGCGTCGCTTATGACGGAGGCGAGATGGGCGGGCAGGAACTCCAGGACGAGCACGGCGTCCTCGTCCTCTTGCCAGTAGTACTCAACGAGGTCGACAACGTTTGGGAGAGTCCCAGAGGATCTGGAGGGTCTCGATCTCTCGGAACGAGATCTGATAATCGTGGATCTCCTTAAGGGCCACCATGACGCCGTCAGACCGCCGGCGGCTGCGGTATATGTCGGCATAGGCGCCGGAGCCAATGCGTTCGAGGATCTCGTACCGTTGGGTGATCTCTGACCGGCCGTAGATGCTCCAGCTCCTAGAGTAATAATTATCTAGAAATCAAACACATCCCAGCCAAAACGTGATACGCAAGCAAGGAGCCAAATGTAAACAGAATCACCAAAAATACTCGAGCAAAGTCCAATTCCAACAAGAGCTCGGAACGGCAATCTCCTAGAATTCACAAACCATACAATCACAGAAAAATAAACCCAATTCCGTTGGAACCGTCGCGTTGAGCTCAGTTTTGTTGTAGTGAGTGAGAGATTGAGAGAGATCCCCTCGTGTTGAGCTGGGTCCTCTTCTTATACATGTGGGGGGTCACGTTTACCTCGTTCCGTTGGAACTGTCAAATCTTCCTCGTTGGGATAAGCTCCTTTGAATGGCGAGTGGTTAAGCCATTGCTGGATGAGGGCCGCTTGCAGCGGTAACTGCCGGGCGTGCTAGCACTTGCCCGTGATTTCAGTGAGCGAGGTATATGGCAACAGACCTCGAATCTCGGGATCTGTTGCCTGGGGCGGATCATTGTGTATGCAAGAAAGGCACCAAGTTAGGACCGGAGCCGTCGCTGGAGGCCGGAACCAAAGGCCGGAGCCAAAGACTGGAGCTGGAGGCTGAAGCCAAAGGCCGTCGCTGGAGGCCAGAGCTGGAGGCCGGGGCTGGAGGCCGGAGCCAAAGGCGACTCGCTGGAGGTCGGAGCCAAAGGCCATCGCTGGAGGCTGGAGCCAAGATTCCATTTCTGGGTTTTGCTGTCACATCATTATTTTTGAAAATCATGGAAAAGATTATAATACCACCCAGAGGAGATGGTCAGCCGTATCATTGTTATTTCCAAGTCCAAAGAAAGAGGTGTTAGGAGAAGTGGTAAGAGAGTGGTGTTGGATATTGTACGGATATTGTATCATAAGGATGAAGCGGACATGGCCACCTCATGATTGAGGTGGTCGACCTCCAACAGGGCCGTGTTGAAGCGGCCAAGGTAGTTCTTCAATGATTCCCCCTCCCGCTGCTTGACTTCAGAGAAAGAATCAGATCTCCATCATTGGCGATGGCTACTGATGAACTGGCTGATGAATAAGTGGCTTAGCTCGTCGAAAGAATCAATAGAACCTAGCTTCAGGCTACTAAACCAGGTTCTAACCGATCCTCTAAGGGTAGAGGGAAGGCTCAGCACAGAATCGCATCTGACGCTCCATGAAATATCATAATGGATCTAAAGCTGCTCAAGTGGTCATCGGGATCAGCAGATCCATGATATGGTTTGATAGTGGGGAGCTTGATATGAGGAGGGATCACTTCCCGCATGATCTCCTTAGAGAAAGGGATGCCTTGCTCCGCCTTTGGCTAGGATGGAGGGGCTTGTCTAACGGCGTCCAGCTCCTGATGCCACTTCCGATGCATCTCCTGCATCTGTCGCCTAATCCCTTCATCTAGAGTGGTAGGAGGGACCGGTCGAGGGGAGGATGGCAGTGGCATCAAATCTTGAAAAGACACCAAAGAGAAAGAACAAGCTCGCTGAGATTTAGGTGGGCTCTTCCCTCCAGCCCATTGCGGCACTGGTCTGGCCCCTGTAGGTCGGTGAAGATGATCCACGGCTCCAGGCGGATTGGAAGAAGAAATTACCGGTGGGACGTTGGCGGTGACCTTCTCATGGAGTTGCGGAGCAGGGATAGCTGGGTGGCAAACTGGTCCTACATCACTGAATTCGCCAATGGTGAAGGGGTCTCGGCCGGCGGTGGTAGTGGAGGTGCTACACTATTGATTGGATTAGGCCTTTGAGAGGCGTTCTGATCCTGACCATCAGAAGTGGCTCTCTTTCGATTGGCCATTAGAGGATTCTTTTCTGATCTTGAACCTTGTCTCTGGATTACAAGTTTACGGGACTTAAGGCCCTTTCTCTAGCGCCAATCTATTACTGCGAAAATTCGCTCTTCAACTCGGGTGCAGTTTGACTCCGAATCTGGATGCTGATCACTCGCTGGACGGAACCTGCAAGACAATCTTCATGCAGAGAGTGTATGGGGTGGCCCTCTGCGGAAGATCCTCCGACACCCAAGTCAGTGAAGATTCACAGTAAGCAAATGTAAGGAGAAGGCTTTCACAGAAGAGTCCCTCAAGAAATGACCTCTCGAGAGCTCAGAGCTCTGCTTGAGCTTTAATGGAGTTTTTTAGTCAGAGTGTCAATGTAAGCGTACCTGAAGAGCTTTAAGACCAGTGTATTTATAGGCGATCACCTGATTCCTTGGATGCGTCATAGGGGGTCCAAAACCATTCAGATTCGAATCAAATTCGAATCAAGTTTGTTATGAGACCGGTATTATCAGTATCTAGTTAGTTAGAGAATCGACGGCTAGAGGAGTTGGTTGATGCTTTGAGATTCGATGATTTTATAGGTTCTAGGCCACTTCCAATTTCTCTAGCATAATTTTTCGCTCGAGGTCATTGGGGGCTTATACGGCTGGAATCTTGTTAAACTACAATGAATTCAAATTCTTCCACTCTTAGTTCCGCAGAGGTTCAGGAGCCCCACACCTAGCTGAGGCACAAGAATAGCTTAATTTCGCCGAAGCATTTGAATGCCTCGTATGACCGAGGCATATAATATTTCAGTGCCGTCGAGTATATGAGGATAGAATGCCTCGGCTCTGCTAAGGCATACGAATATCTCGGTCCGACCGAGATAAAAGGATAGCTCGGGCCTGCCGAGGTGTGAGAATGATTCGGAACAATTCTGTCCGAGTATGGTTCGGTTCTGCCGAGGATAATTCGGCTATGTTATTTTTTAAATATGATAGCTGGCTGATCGAATATCAAGAGTGGTCTTAACCCTTTTTGTCATGTGCGCAAGCATCGATGCGATAACAATTTTACCCCTCATTAGTTTCCATGAAGCAACAGAGAGATCTTAGCCGCTGTATTATTGTTTTTCTGTGTTGTTGTGAGTTCTGTTCGTTAGGCCTGTGGTGTTTAATTACCCCTATGTCTCTTGTAGCACTCTTATGCATCAGAGAAGACTTTTTGGTATTGGAAGTGGAAGTGAGGACGCTTTTGCTTTTCTATAACTAATATTTCCGCTTGGTTTCTTCATGATTCTATTATCTCTGTGATTGTTTTTTCTGCTTCATGCATGTTGTTATTTCCAAGTCCAAAGAAAGAGGTGTTAGGAGAAGTGGTAAAGAGAGTGGTTGTTGGATATTGTATCACAAGGATGAAGCATGTTCTTCGTTTACAAGAATCCAAGTTTATGATCGAGTGGTGTGCTAGCTTTGTTTAGCTTCTTTGTTCTCATCTCAATGTATGGCTCCTGATTAGATATCCCTGAAGGATAAGAGTGTTGAATTCTGTCGGGTTCTCAAAATGTTTGCGGATGGACTTCATTCTTTTTTACCGGAATTAATTAAAGAGCATATATGTCTAAGCAATACGGCTCACTAAATTAGCGCTTCCCCATCTTTAATTAAAGAAATCTTTCAACGCTCAAATCAAGAAGAAAGACCATGAAAATTTTCTGAAGCCTTTGAAGAAGGCAAGAAGAAAGAAGAAGAAATAAAAATTATTGCCTCTATGATCTTGACCTACTTTTATAGATGTTTGAGATTAGTTTATCATAAGTTGAGTGCCTTATAAGCAATGGCTCTTGATTGGACCTTGATCTTGGTGGAGGCTTAATCTTAATCAGAGTTAGTTACCCATCTTCTTGATAGGATCTTGTTAGTTATGGAATAACAAAAAGGGTATTAGATCATAAATCAAGATTTCCATATGCATCATTATGTTAAATCATTGTATAAAGGAAACAGCCAGAGGATACCTGCAGCCAATTATTACATGTCAAAAAAGGATGTTAGGAGTCCTAATTCCACCGGGTTCTAAAGACGTTGGACGTCTAACAAGACCGTTAAGGTAACATATCTAAAAAAGAAAGAAAAAATGGGAAGGATATTAGGAGTCCTAATTCCACCGGGTTTAAAGACGTAAAGATGGGAAGGATATTAGGAGTCCTAATTCCACCGGGTTCTAAATACGTTGCACGTCTAAAAAAAGAAAGAAAAAATGGGAGAGAAGAAACCTATATCGATTCAGCTTACCACCTGCTCTACGTTTCCTAAATTGATGGATTAGCGCTTCCCCATCTACATATAGATGGTGCAAGCAAACTGGGGTCAAAAAAAATCCCTATCTTTTTTTTTTTCCAGTTTTTCTCTCCGTCCGCTTGCTTTCCCCTGAACCATGCCGAGATACATCAAAATCGATGGAGAAGGTTGGTATGACTGCACGGAGTTCGAGGGGATCCTTTTTACTGTGACTGCGGATGGGAGCGTAGCCACCGTGGACGTCCACCCTACCGTGAAGGTGACAGCGTTTGAGACCGAGAGCTACTTCGAGCCAAGAACGGAGACCATGGAGCATATCTTTGATATCTCCAAAGAAGATACGGCGATTGTGGTGAAGATGTCGGTCTCGGGACGGCACATCAAGAAGATCGTTCGTTTCCTTTGAAGTATGACGGGTTGCATTGCAAGAAACTCGATCTCGTTTTTTGTTCTCTTTTAATTTTCTGCGTTTTATGCAGTAGGGGAGAGGTATTTTGAGTCTAACCAGCTATTGGTACAAAGAGTTGGTATATGGAATTATATATTAGATCAGAGTCCTGCGACTCTTTTGGTCTATTTACGCATAATCAATCCATTTGGTAGTTTCATGGTTTTGATGTGGTTGCTCCTTCGTTTTCTTGAAGCAGCAGAGAGATCATAATCGCTATGTTTTCTTGAAGCAGAGAGATCGTAATCGCTGTTTTGTTATCTTTTTACGTAATGCGATCTTTTCCTTCTACAGGAAGTTGAAGTGAGATCACCTTAATTATCTTTCCTATGATTATTATTTCTGCTTGGATTGGTTCTTTTTATTTTCGTGATTCTGTTTCTGCTTGGTGTTCTATATCCAAAAGAAAAGATCATATGATAAGTCGTAAGAGAATGGCTGTCATGACGAGGATCAAGCATGTTCTTAATTGGTGTTCCCTTACAAGAAACCAGGGTTAATGCATGCATGGGAAATACTGGTCAAGTAATGTTGAGAGTGAGTTAATTGGATTCTTTATTTCATCTTAGGGTGCGTTTGATAAAAGAGTTAAAAAAATAAGAAAAGTGGCATGGTAAAATTTTAAGGATTCAAAATTTTCATGCTAATTATCTTTTCATTGCGTATGTAAATGAATGATAAAATATTACAGGTATAATGCTAAAGAAAAAAATTGGTATTCTATCTTGAGACAAACTTGACAAGAATTATATTACCATGGAGTCTATCGCGTGGTATGTGCAATGTACATATCTGCTATAAAAAGCACTTGAAGTAGGGTTTTGATCATCTAATATTGTGGTTAAAAGCCATATTTTTCATTCAACGCTGTAAAATAGAGTTGGAGTATGGTGGTATTCATGAGAAATATTTAAAAAGAGATAGAACATAGTGGGAAGTCTCGTATTAATCATTCCGAGATGGATAAGAAATAAAAAATAATCGTGCAAGAAAGTCTCAAACTGTTAAAGTGTATTTGCGAAAGAGTTACAAAATTTAAATGAAAAAAAGTAACAGGCTTGTGAGACTCGTATACGTCCAAAACTTTCTAAATGACAATAAAGTTTGAGAGACGTAGGTTTCTAGAATTTAACAATAGCCTTGAAACTTTACCTTATTTTTTCTTAGATACTAGTAAGAGATTTTTTTTATACAAAAAATGGCATCAGATGTTTCTTGATTTATCTTAGCTTTTTAAGATAACCCAGAAAGTGAAGGATATTTTAATGCAAAATATAAGGAATAAATTTGGTGCAGTGCATGCTATTTATATAAACACAAAAGAAAATTAGTACACATAATTTAGTCATTATTTCATTTAATGATCACTACTTAACCATGAACTAATAATTGCAACTAGTAATTGCCATTTAATAACTTTCATTACTAATCTATTTTTTTCAATTTGTTTGAACAAGATAGGATCAAATAA